>VSWD01000011.1:43435323-44035323 GCA_033119305.1 Pinctada imbricata
CGAAGCCAGGCGTATATTTGTACGCAAAAACGTCCACATCGTCTCGCGAAAAAAAAAAGGAGAGCGCCTCCCCCCAGTTGCCAAAAAGAAGGGGGAGGGTCTTTTGAAATAGTGTTTAAAGCAAAATACTGTTCAGAAATAGATCAAAGACACTCCAGAAACCACCGATTTGAATGCATTTTTTCGTAATTTTCTCGTGTTTCATTAGAACTCAATACAACCATGCGTGGATCCAGAGGGGGGACCGGGGGTCTGGACTTCCCTCCCCCCTGAGATTTTCGGAGGTGGGGTCCAGCTTTGGCCCATTTCTAATTGAAATGGGTCTAAAATGCATGAAAGGGCTTTGAAACTTAAAATTTCGGCTCGCTTCGCTCGCCATTTACAAATACAAAACTATTGTTTCTGCAAAATTCCTTAATTATTATCAATTGTTCATACTAACTAATTTTATATAATTGTCTTGGGTCTCAGGAACTCATATTTTGAACAGTCCATTACTTCATAGGAAGTAACCTCCTTCATCTTTTTTCAAGGTTTTGTCATTTTAAGATGTCTGATTATTTGGAAAATGACACATCTCTTATCTATTTATTCTCATGAAATTCGCTCCGCTCGCCGATATAAGGAGTGAAATATTCAATGTTATAAATAATTATCTCGATCGAATCAAGACAAATTATAATATTTCATATCAAAAAAAATTTTCTGGCTCGCTACGCTCGCCAATCCTTCATGAAAATAAACGCGAAAGGAAAGCTAACAAAATTGCCCCCTCCCCATCATGTGCACCAATATATATGTACCTACACAATAGGTAGACTTCCTTAAATTTTGGACCCCCTCTGACCAAAAATGCTGTATCCGCGCATGATACAACTATCGCTGACAAAGTGCGAGCGGTCGATTGGAAAGACTTTATGTGGACGTACATATATATAAGTATTCAGGGAATGTCATGTTCACATCTCAAGTTTTCTTCATCTTAGATACGGTTCATCGTCTGTTGACATCGAATCATATGCGTTATCCCATCTAAATTCAGCTCAAATACGCTCCAGAAGTCAGCAATTTGCTTCATTTTTTTTCAAAATTTTCACGGGGGACCCCCTTCAAGGGGATGGGTAACATATTTCCATACTGTCCCCACTTGACCCTTCGGGCCTCGCAAGTCATCCCCCATAAAAGTGTCTGTGCCCCCGGACAGCTGAAGTTCTTGGCCCAACCCTTCTTTATAGACGTCCACATCGAAAACACCCTGGCTACGCCCCTGCCAGCAGTAAAGGAGAAATTATTTTATTTAGAAATCTTTATTAACCACATAAATTGAGTGGAAAAATGGTCTGAATATTCGAGAAGGTAAGGAGAAAATATGCTCCAGAATGCACCATTTTATTCCATTTTTTCAAAAATTTTCCGGGGGAGGCCCTCGGACCCCCACCAACCCCCTCCCGTACCCTCCCCGCTCGGCACTTCGTGCCTCGAATCGACCCTTTGGGTCGACACAAAACCCCCCCGCTTACCACTCTGGATCCGCCACTGTGAGGGTGCTGCAACCAAATGCTGTTTGAGATCCCCTCCTTTCTGGTGACAGGCCATGATTTTACTATTTTCCATTGTCATTGTCAGTGATACCTTGTGACGAACCTTTTTATTTGAGACCAGGAAAAATGGTCAATAAATTCGAAAAAGATACTATTTTGCATTGGGACCGGGGCCGAATATGGGCCCCAAATTAGGCTGATCAGGAGCCCTGCAGTAGCTTGACTGTGATCAAAATCCTGTCATTGTGGCATGTAAACATTATTTTCTCACTACAAAAGTTTCAGAATTTTAGAGAAAAATTTGATACCATTGAATTGATTACACCTTGTCTTGTATAGTGTATATGGCCAGTGGTATACAACTAAAAGTTATTTAGACAAAAAAATTGGTTTATTCAGTTTATGAGTGAGCCATGGACCTTAATAAAAATTTAGATAAAGCTTAACTTAAAAAATATTGATTGAGCTATGATCATGATGATACATGTATACATGTACCCCTCTGCATCCCCCAATATCCATCACTGTACATGTCTACAGTGTAATATTGATCAGTGTTATCAGTAAAGTTTTGACTGATTTTAAATCAAGATTTTGCATGATATTGCCCTTCAACAGAAATTGCTATGTAATGTCTACATGTACATTGTGTATACCAAGTTACTAATTTTGAAAAAATAATTAATTGTACATGTACTCATTTTCTTCTAACAGCTCAGTCAAGTTGAGCAGACACTTCAGGCAGCTGGAGAGACGGCTGATCTTCTACAGCTCAGAGATGAGATGAAACAGCTTATATCTCTTACAGAGGGTTAGTTACAATATTATATGCTTCCTCTTAAGGCACTAGGGGTATAATACTCCACTACCGGTTGTTTTCATAACAGAAAAATTAAATACCATGAAGTTGGCCAAAGACGAATGACTTCGGCAATTTTTGGGACCATACATTTTCATGGTGAGTTGAATAAAACATTAAAAAAGGATCGAATATCTGAAAATATGTTAGATATTGAAGACTATATAATTTCTAACTTTTTCGACAATTTTGTTATTATACCCCTTATACCTTAAAACAATGGGTTTACATACATGAACTGTTGGTTTTTGTTTGTCTGCATAAGCTTGTCTGTGCATGAAAGGTACCAATGTATCAATTTAAAAAAAATTTTAAATGTTAAATGTAGCTTTTACCGGTATAATAATATTAATATATTTAGAGTAAGGACATAATTCTCGACAGTAGCCCATTATTTCTACAATGCCCTTTGTAACTACAAGACAAATTGATCTTTGGACCATTTAATGATTTATACATCAGGGTTTGAATGTTTCATACCGATACACATTTCTGTGTAAAAGAAAAACAGTGGCACTCAGAACCTTCAGTCCTTTGATTGTAAAATATGTACTGGAAATACTTAAACATTTTAAATGTACAGTGTTATTGTATCGCCTGCTAAGCATTGCGATACTTAAGGATCACTTTGTCCGTTGTCAGTCCGTCCATCTGTCTGTCCGTTTGTCTGTCACACTTGGATGTCACACCCTATAAAAGTGATTCCTGATTATCGCTATGTTTCGCAAGTGACACATGCATTCCTTGGAATGATTTTTAGATACTAAACAGAATTATCAATATGGAATATTATAGATATATATGTATATGTACTATAGATGGTTTAGTATCCCTGATGAAGAGTAAAATGTTGACGGAGATAGATGGTGGACAAACAGCCTCACATTCCGCAGGGAGATCAAGTCACTTAGAGGATGAATATGCTGCTTTTCAGGTATTTCCTATGTTTTGATATAGTTTTGGTATAATTTTTTCATTTAAAAGATTTTCTCTTTACAGCTTGTTTTCGTCCCTAACCACTTCCATGAAAAAGTGATATACATGTATAAGATTGTTAATGGAATCTTTGTCAACCTTTATTAACTTCTTGTTCCCTTGATGGGCTTATGGGTGAAGAGAAAAAAACATGCATTGTATACCGATTTTGAAGGTATGATTTATTTAATCCACAAGAAACATGAGAAAGTATGTCAATACATGTAATATGAATTAGCTATTTGGATATATATAGTTTGTTCATGTATGATTATTTATATGGCCAAACCATGTACATGTAATAATGGAGGCTTTGGTATTTCCTCCATCCTTCATCTTTTCAATGTACGTCACTGTAAGAAAGGTGATTGTTTCTAGACTATTTCTAAAGACACTTTCACTTTTAAGGTAGACACTTGTCCAGCAGGTCAAGGGTTAAGTTCACTGATAATGAAAAAAAAAACTTGAAATATTTCTTTACTTGTTCAAACAAAAAAAGAAACAAAAAAAAAAAAGAAAAAAAAAGACTCGAGTAGAAATATTTGTTTTCATTTGAAATTTGAGATCCCTTTCACTTGCCCAATGAAGATTTGAATATATGGATAAGTTTATCTTCTTTTGTTCTTGCAGGCTTCTATCGGGGGCGGTGATGAAAAATCAGATGACGGAGCTCAAGATGGCAGCTCTACCTCTCAGTCCATTGTCGATCAGCTACAAAACATCGTAGGAATGAAGTGTCGAGCTCCGTTTCTTCACGAGTGGGGTTCAAAGGGTTACTTCAATGCCATTGTACAGGGGTAGAGGAAACACAGAGTTCAGACGAAGTTCCAAAAGTCACTGTCATGTATTGTAATCCAACCTCCACCAAGATGCTGCCATGTTCTTTTCACCTTGAGGGGAGATGTAATTTTGACAGAGAATGGTGTAAATACTCGCATGGAAATGCTGTGGACGTGGAGGATTTGAAGGAATTTAAAGAACCAAATTATAAGTAAGTGTTCTTGAATAATCACCATTTTTCCATCTGTATGGCCATAGTAAGAAAGTATGTTTTGTACATTCCTTGAAGGGTACCTTTATGGAGAATTGTTTGAAAAAAACACAACCACTCACCCACCCTAACATTCATTTTGCTGTACAGAAGAATTCAAAAGTGAATACCAAATCAAACAATTTGAATCCTCTTAGAGTATCTTTAAGACCTGAAATTTATATGTCCACCTCAATTATACAAAGAGTTACTTGTTAGAAAATTTTAAACAATTTTTCAGCTCACTTGGAAAACTTCTATTTTCCTTTTTCAATTCCTTATTGAATGTGTATTTTCTTGCTTTATGAAAGGTTACCAATCTGAAAATGACCCAAGAAGGGGAGGGGGAGGGTGTATACATGTAATTTGTCCCTTTCTAGTTAAAATTATATATTTATAGTTCTAGTTAAAATTATATATTTATAGTTCTAGTTAAAATTATATATTTATCATCTTTATGATTTAATTGTCCCATTAGAGCAGCTCTAGTTTAAATTTGTATTTATCATCTTGTTTAAGCAACATTTTATGTAACCTCCTTTTTGTGTCGCATGCGAAGCATAACGACACTTAGGGATCACTTTGTCCGTTGTCCGTCTGTCTGTCACACCTGTCTGTCACACCCTATATAAAACTGATTCCTAAGTGTCGCCATGTTTTGCAGACGGCACAGTTTTTGCATTCCTTGGAATTATTTAGAGCTGCAACGATTCACCGCGGTGCACCGAGAATCGCGATTCTTAGCTCCAACTCGAATCGCGAGTCGTAGTGGTCAGAAACGATTCGAGTCGAATAGTCTAAATAATGCAGAAAAAACGTTCTAATTTCAACTTTAAAGTATTCACTAATAGGAGGATTCCCAATAAGAATGATTTTTAGTGGTGATTTAGAATAAAAGGTTAACCTTTCAAGTGGATTTTACCTAGCTATTCGTAGGAAATATACAGGGTCAGAGGAAATTCGAACCGGCAACTTTCATCGCATTTCAACGAGTGCTACCCCAAATTGAAAATTGCCTCTTTTAAAGTGTTTTAACTATGCACTTCTCTGTGCAAACTGGTTAGTTATCATGTATCATTTGTACACAGTATCGAATTTATATCCCTAGAAGGCTGTCTGTTGGGAGGGGAGGGGGGGGGGGCTTGTCTTTGAATATATTTCCTGATGATACATAAACATACATATCATACAATGCTTTCACATGAACTGGGTTTTTATGCATTATTTTTTTAGATTGAGATGATATTTTCAATCAAATTTTCAAATAAAAGGTAAAAAATAAAATATCCATGGAAAATTATATTGTAAATAACTCGAACCGAAAAAAATCGAATCGAGACATTGAAATCGAAATCGAACCAAATCGAGAAGTTCCTGACTCGTTGCAGCTCTAGAATTATTTTTTTCATATATATTTACAGCTATCTTCAGATGGGTATGCCATGCTTAGTACGGTATGATGATGACCTATGGTACAGGGCTAAAGTAGTGGATATCCTGGAGGACCATAAGTTTACCGTCAATTTTGACAATTATAATGACACCAGGACCGTGGACTTGGAAGAGATTCTGCCTCTCGGTAAGACTAAGATTCTGTGAAAGGAACTGAGTCTTTGCTGAATACAGAGTTTTTTCCTCTTACAGACGGTATCTGACGTAAAACCATTGTGACGTCATGAAAATGGTATTGTAACGTCGATTTTATATCGTCATTTCCCAGAATTTTAGGACTGTTTCCATAGAATTTGATGACGTTATAATCAGTCTACATCAGATACCATCTCAAATGGGAAGTAACTCTGGTTTTCAAAAATAGCGAATTGTTATATGTATTGTTTAATACTATTCAAGTCAAATACCTGTTCTTGAACATTCTTGAAGATACAAAATTTTAGTGTAGCAATGTTATGTATAATAGTTTCTAATAAGACCTGAGAATGTCTTCCTATATGTGCCATAGAGCTCACCTGGTATTTATTCTCCAACATATTCCCTCATAGATAAGCCACACCTGCTGTGATATTAATTTTCCGAAAACCAGTTATTTTCTGATAACTATTTTTGTAACGTTACCAGTCATTTTCTGATAACTATTTGTGTAATGCTACCTGCCTGTTGACGTCATTAGAATATATTATCAACTATCCCTGCTCTTTAAAAAAAAACTCACTAGCTCAATGCCCGGGACTACCAGAAATCCTGCAAGGCTATTAGAAGTTGGCCAGTAGTATTTTTCTTCTTGCTAGTGGTTCAAAAATGCTTTTGTGAAGACTGCCATCCAGCCATGGTTAATTGTCCAGTAATTCTTTTCGTCACATGGACCAATCAAATTGTCATCTTTCTGCTTTGCGGTGTGGTGATAGTTTGACTTGTTCATGCAACTTGGACAATAAAACATGACTAGATAGTTGTTATTTCTAAATAAATTGCATAATCATAACATCTTTGTCTATATACATGTACCATACATGTATATTATTATTATTATATTATTATTTATAGATATTTGATCTTTCTAAGGAATTTTTAACTTGGATTTGACAACTCAGACTTAAATGCTATTACTATTTTAAGACAAAGCATAACTATTCTCTTTACAGATGCCTCAAACAACGAATCAGATGAGAATAGTGATGATGATGATTATGCTGACAGAAATCAGCCAATCGACAGAGGCCCTGAAG
The DNA here is from genome assembly GCA_033119305.1 of Pinctada imbricata. NCBI lineage: Eukaryota > Metazoa > Mollusca > Bivalvia > Pterioida > Pteriidae > Pinctada > Pinctada imbricata. The sequence goes on from VSWD01000011.1 coordinate 43,442,413, forward strand.
AAGAGGGGGAGGAACTTCCTGTGTATCTATGGAAACCACCTAAAACTAATGAAGCTCTTGGAAGCTGGGAGGCTCATACAAGGGTAAAATTTATTTCATAATACAAAGTTATTATAGTGCCATCTACATGATCTATATGCAAACACGTTCATGGTATACTGGTGTCAGCTTGGTTTGTCTGTCTGTCCACAGACATACATCTGTCCGCAGAATCGAAATTTGCTTGACCTACAATCATGATACATCAGACTAGAATATCCATGATGTAAAGAGAACCCATGAGACTAATTTTTGATTTAAAGATCCAAGTTCAAACGTAGCAAATAGGAACAATGGTCAACATCACTAGTAGACTTTCATATTGGTTTCCAGAATCCTTTTACACATCTGGTAAAACTTTTGGCAAATATGTACTTAGACACCCACTGATTTTGGGTCAATAGGTCAAAGGTCATTGTCATCGTAAGAAAATAAACTTAAAATGTTAGTTTCTAGATGATAATACTATGATGTCTGATTTTTGTGTCAGTAAGTCGTCAAAGGCTAAGATCATTGCTAGAAAAATTGACTTAAAAATATCTTTTTTGATACTTGTCAAGATTTGGAGACAACCATTGATAAGGGCTAGTCGGTCAAAGGTCAAGGTCAAACTTCCTTTCATTAATTGTTGCAAGGATGAAACTGTTTCAGCGGGGACATAAATTTTACAAATATTATGTAGTTTACTATCAAATATTTAAACAATTGGGGGATTGTACATCTATAATGATATATGTAGTACAAAAATGTATGAAGTGACTTACAACACACCTTCACACATTATCAAAAGATAAAAGATGCTCTGAGGACCAAGTACATAAAATTCTCGTAATTATACAATAAGATACATACATGTACATGTATATACATATGAGAGTTGCTTCCCTTCCACTACATGTAATCTTGAAAATATCCCTAGTTTTGTATGTCTTATATAACACAAATAATAATTTTGTGTTATACTAATATATCAAATTAATTTCGACTGCATTTGAGTGTTCTTCAGATGAAATTGTTACTGTCAAGAACAAAGCTTGGGTTTAGAATAAAAATATCCATAGGAAAAAAAAACAAAAACCCAAAAAGCAACTGCCACACAAAAAAAGAAAGAGCAACGATAACAAAAACAACAATGACAAAAAAAAAACTCAACAACAACAAAGTACAATTCAAACTTAATCCTCTAATCTCCTGATAGACATGGCTTGATGTTTCCCTATTCTTAATAAATGTGAAACATTCTATAGCCTATTTTGGAGATGGTGTTAATCATTAACTGAATTTTTATGTCCTTACCATGCAGTAAGGGGACATTAAGGTATCTGATGTACAATGGGGCATAATTTTATGCCTGGTAAGGTACTACAAACTATATATTTTCTGAAAGGTTATAATGCCCACATCTCAGAAATAAGAATTTTGGGGTCAGAAAAACAAAGGGGAATAACTTATAAAGCATCTAAATAGTCTATTTTCCCTATATACCATGTACAAAATATCTATTTTGTACAAAGAGTTTTTCCCCTTTGATTTTTAAGACCTGGGAGTCTTTTATCTGTCATCAGGTCATCATTACCTTTCAGAAAATATATAGTTTATAGTACCTTACCAGGCATAAATTTTACCATACTTTATAATGGAGATGATTAAATCGCTATGTAAAATGACTCTATTGTACAACGGATACCTTAAGAGAGTTTGCTTTGTTCATCATTCCTTCTGTCCTGAACTCAATACTGTAAAGGTGGTTATTTTCACTGGGGGAAAATCTAGCGATTATGACATCAAGACATTAAGCTTGGGGAAAATATTCGAGATAAATATGTCTTTCACATTTAAAGAATGCAGCGGGGATATTTTCGCGTAGGGGAAATTTTTGCGAAGCCCGTTGATTCATGAAAAATGCAAAAAATTACCCCAACGCGAAAATTTCCACATTTACAGTAAATCTTTTATCTATTCCGATTAATACATATTTATAAGGAGGGGAAGAAGTCTTTTTCTTTTGTCAATAGGTCAAACGTCAAGGTCACTGTTAGAAAAACTTGAGATATTGTTTCCAGATGGTTACTCAACCATGTACCCTTTCAGTTATCCAAACCATTGTTCGATATGCGCTTTCTTATTTGTAGGAAAAGAAGTCTATTGATTTTGGGTAAAGAGATCAAAGGTCAAGGTTGCTGTTTTGAAAAATACAGTTAATAAAGAGGTTTCAAGAAATTTTGATATATTGTTTCAAATACATGTAGATATCTAGAGGGGAGGTAGTACATTGAATTTCGGTCAATAGGTCAAAGGTCAAAGTCACGGTTAAATCAAATAGATTTTATATTGGGATTATAGATGATAACTCAATAACCATTTCATCTATTCAAACCAAATTTTTATACATGGATACTGAACAAGAGGGAAGGCACTTTTGATGTTAGGGTCACTAGGTTTAAGGTCAAGGTCACTGTTCATTTCATTGATAGTTGTTTGGATTGTCAAACTGCTACAGATGGTGCATATGTTTTACAACATTTTATTTTGTTTTTAGAATGTTTTATCTTGTGATGCAATAAAATCTAAATATTGTTAGTACCAGAACAAAGGACTGTAAATGCAGTACTTGGTATTGCTTTTTCAGGAATCATCAGAATTTGGTTTACCTGATTCACACCAGTTTTATGGAAATCCACAGGGGTCAACATTTGCACAAAATACAGAGGGAATGCCATCTTCACATTTTGCCTTAGATGTTTCAAGTCGTCCTTCTATTGACCATCACCAAAATGTGAAAATACCCGATTTTACACATGATGACCACATGATGCAGACAAGTACATTCGCTATTGGCAATCAAATAGGGAGAAGACCAGCATTGTTACCTACACCAGATATGAATGTTGCCAGTGGTACCAATGATACTAAGAGCCAAATTCCTAGTAGTCCTCAATCAGCTAGAGCTTCATCTCAATCAGCTAGAGCTGCATCTCATGCCTCTAATAATGGGAACAGTGCTACTTATTCGAAAGATCAGTATAGCTATGGAGCACCTACTGTGTTACCTACTCCAAAAATGAATATTACCGATGGATTCAGTAATACTAAGAGTCAAAATCACAGTCCTCAAACAGCTAGAGCTGCATCTCATTCTTCAAATAGTGCCAATAATTCAAAAGATCAGTATCGCTATGGTCAACCCACTGTGTTACCTACTCCAAAAATGAATGTTACTGATGTCAGCAGTAAACCTAAGAGTCAAAATCACAGTCCTCACTCAGCTAAAGCGACATCTCATGCTTCTAATGGGAAAAATGTCAATAATTCAAAGGATCAGTATCGCTATTCTGCACCTACTGCACTTCCAGAGTCAGCTAGAGTATGGATAAATCCTAATTTACAGAAGCAGGCACCAAAACCTGCATCAATACATGAAAGCATTTGGAAAAAATATAGCAGAAAGAGGAAACCTGGACCTTTTGACGTGACTAACCCTTTGAAAAGAAAAATTCCTGAATCAGGCCAAGGTAATGATACATCAGATACTCAGAACTCTGATAAGTCCTTTGAAGAAAACCCTGATGCAGATGCACAGGATGCATCAGTGCCAAAGAAAAAGAGACGCAGGCCCAAAAACCCATACAGCCGAGGTCTGCATTCAAAATGGACTCCAAAAACGGCAAGTAAGTTCCAGAGTTGTCCTTTTCCGACTTGCAACATTCAGAGCAGGAGAATGAAATGGCATGTTGGACTTGAACACTTGAATCCAGCCTTTGATAGGATTGATGCGTATCAAAATCCACGCCATCATATTGCTCGCAGAGATGGGTTGGAGTGGCTTGCTAAGAAAATTTTAGGTCCCAAAGCTAGCATTAACGATCTTGTTCCTCTGCTGAATCGGTCTAACATCATACATAACAATAGTGTGCTGTCTGATAAGGATATCGCAAACATGGAGTCCATGTGCAGGGCAATGAATTGGGAGAGGCCACCTGCATTTACACTACATCCTATCAACTCTCCCAGTGTACTCTTGTTCTGGCGATGTCTGCTCAATCTGGCCATGATGTTAAAACCAGAGGATCATCAGCGCTTCATGAAAGAAACTACGACAAACCTGCTTAAACAGTACTATTCAGAAAATTCAACTGCAGAAGCAAAAGATGTGGTTAACAGACCAGTATCTGTAGAGCAGAAAGCAAACACAACATCGTCACAACCAAACGTTGCTTTATTAGGAAGAAATGATATAAACTCAAGACTGGAAAATATAAGGAAGCTAATTGCTCAGCATGCTGATGTTGATAAGGTGCAGATACCTAACTTTAAAAGTATTGGAGCCGTAGGTCAGCAGAAATCACCTGACATTAAGAGCAGTACTACATTAGGACCCAGGAAGGCATCCGACTTTCATAGTCCAGCAAATTTAGGTAACCAGACATTGCCTGATGTTAAGAGAAGTGTACCTGTAGGTTACCAAAGGACACCCAATTTTCAGAGTGTTGCAAGTTCAGGTAACCATACGATGCATGGTTATAAGAGTAATTTAGCATCAGATAGCCCAAAGACACCCAGTATTCAACGTATTACAACTTCGGGTAAACATACATTGCCTGACATTCAGAGAAATGAAGCTGTAAGTAGACAAAGGGCACCCAACTTTCAGAGTGTTGCAAGTCAGGGTAACAAAAGGATGACAGACGTTAGAAGGAATGTTGCTATTAGTAACCAGATGACAACTGATTTTCAGAGGGTTCCCAGCTTAGATAAACAGAGAGCATCAGACTTTCAGAGTATTGCAGCATTCGAGAACCGAAAGGCAACTGATTCTAACACTATTTCAACCTTTGGTAATAACCAGGGGACACCTGACTTTAAGAGTTTTTCAGCTTCAGGTATCAAAAAGACACCAGACTCTACAAGTTCAGATATTTTTAGGAGCAACCAGCAGACACATGACTCCATTCATTTTGCATCCTTCAGTAGCAACCAGCAGAGTCCTGATACCAGAAGTTTTGCAGCCTTTGGTAGCAACCAGGAGGCACCTGACTTTCAGAGTATTGCAGCCTCAAGTAACAAAATGTCACCAAGCTCCACGAGTTCTGCAGCCTTCAGTAGCAACCAAGAGATTCCTGATTCCATCAGTTTTACCGCCCTTGGTAGCAACCAGCAGAGTCCTGACTCTCAGAATATTCTGCTTTTCAGCAACCAGCCGACAACTGATGCTAAGAATATTCAACAGTTCAGTAGGCACGAGCAGGCATATGCCTTTATGAGAAGAGTTCAAGCCCTTAACAGAAACCAGAGGGCGCCAGGTCCTAAGAAGAATGCCGCTGTAAATAGCAACCAGCAGATGTCAGACTTTAATAAAGGTGTAGCCTTGAATGGCATCCAGCCGCCACCAGAATTTAAGAGGGTAGAACCTTTAATTAGTCTGCAACAATCACCAGACTTGATGAGGACTTCAGCCTTGAGAGGAAATCAAGAGATCCCTACATTTGAGAGGATTGCAGCATCAAACAGTACCCAACAGTCACCTGATTTTAAAAGTATTGCAGTCTCAAGTAACCAACAGACATCTGACTTTAAAAGTGCGGCCGCCCAAAGTAACCAAAACAGTGAAGTGTCCAGTACTCAAGGGCCTCCAGAAGAGATGATGTCTTCTTTGGGTGGATGGAGAGATGGTAGTGACAGTAAGAAAACAGCGAGTGGACACCAGAAAGCAGCAGCTGCATCTATGTCAAGTATTCTTCTAGAAAATGTGGACTGTGTGTTCGACTCATATTTAAATGTTGAGGAAATGTGTCAGATGTTATTTAAGAGGAAAAGTTGGTCATTTGGGAGACAACCTTTGAAGACGATTTTTAAAACTAGGATAATGAGAGAGGTTGAACCCAAACATGCAGTGGCGGTAGTAGGGGGAGTAATGATCTTTGATGACCCGAGTTGCTATCCGAAAAAGTCTCACGTTGACCCTACATGGAATGTGGCATTTGGCGTGCATCCAAAACATGCTCCATTTCTTACTGAGGAGCAATTAAGTAGACTGGCCAAAATTTTGCAAGGGAGAGAAATTCGGGCACTTGGAACGTATAGGATTCGACTATACTGAACAGAAGACGTACTGGGATTTTCAAGAGGAGGTTTTCGTTAATCTTTTAGGACTAAGTGAACCCGACAGACCTATAATAATTCATGTAAAAGGCGTGGAAGGTGATGTGCTTGGATCCAGTGTTCATAAGAAATGCTTTACTAAATTGAAAGAAAAATGTCCAAAGCAACAGAAAATTCAATTGCATTCATTTTCTGGAACTGCCGAAGATGTCGGAATGTGGACGACAGAATTCCCTAATTGCTACTTCGGCTTCACGTGGAATGTAGAGTTCTTTAACGAAATTCAGAAGAGTGCTATCAGGAGTGTACCACGTGACAAATTCTTGATCGAGACTGGCATTTTGGACCAGTCTGTCTCATTACCGAGGACTGCGATTAAGAGACCCACTCAACTGGGTGATCTCGCTTCTTTGATTGCTGAGATAAGGGGAGAAAAGTTCGATGAATTCTTGAAGCAAACCGTAGAAAATGGACAACGCCTACATGGGACGAGAATAGTGAAGAAAAAATCACGATGAGAAAATACAATCTTGAAAAGTGCTTTAAGACTGTTTTCTATTGATATCTTCTACATGTACATGTAGGTTATTTGAGATATGAATATTTGATAACTTTGTTCTTTAGAATTGAGACGATCATAAAGTTGAATCATTCATGGAAAATCAGAATAATGCCGTACATTCAGTATTATATAATATTAATACTAAAGTACTAGCAGGTTTTTAAGAAAACAGAAAAGTCCCTTCTATTTCATTTGTATTTGCTAACCGTAAAACAAAATCATTGGAAAATCAAAATGGTAGTACAGAAGGATATACACTACTCAATAAACTTGGCTTTATATGCCTTATAAGACATCATTTTGGTGTACCCATAGAAAATAGCAATATTTTACGCTTTACAAATTGACCAAATCATTTTCCCAACATTGAACAAGGGTCGAGTATTTTAAATACAACGGCAATTTCTATTCATATGGGTAGAAATTCACTGATCATTTAGGCACGAATATAGATTATGGCTATTGTATCATTAAAACTTGACCAGTGTAGGTTTTACGGACTTGTGCATGAAAAAGATAATTAAGATAATCTGGGCTACAAAAATATTGTTCGACAGTATATTCTCGCAGTGGTATCAACCAGATGTGGATTTTAAAGAATTCGAAGGAACTTTTAGAACATCTGAAATCCACTCATTTTAGTAGAGTCCATTCGATCAAAGCCTTTGATTTTTCGACACTTTACACTACAATTCCACATTCTAAATTGAAAGAAAGACTCGCAAAAATTATAAGTAATGCGTTTACAAGTAAGAACGGTAATCGCAAATACAAATTTATTGTTGTTAACTATGACAAAACCTACTTTGTAAAAGAAAAGTCAGATTCTGAAAATAAGTACACTGAAACAGACATTATTCAGATGTTAAACTTTCTGATCGACAACATTTTTGTGGTGTTTGGAGGAAAGGTCTTCCAGCAAATTGTCGGAATTCCAATGGGGACCAATTGTGCCCCACTCCTTGCCGACATTTTCCTTTACTCGTACGAAGCTGAATTCATTCAATCTTTGGTCTCTGAAGGGAAAAGATACTTAGCTTCTGACTTCAACTTCACTTACAGATACATAGACGATGTGTTGTCCATCAATAATCCAAAATTCGCGGATTACCTGAGCAGTATCTATCCTTCGGAGCTTGAAGTCAAAGAAACTACAGAGACAAATAATTCAGCATCCTATTTGGACATAATGTTGTCCTACGACACTGATGGTCACATGAACACCTCACTCTATGACAAACGTGACGACTTCAATTTCAGCATTACGAACTTTCCTTTTCTGAGTAGCAACATCCCTTCATCGCCTGCTTATGGCGTGTTCATATCTCAGTTGATACGCTATGCCAGAGCAAGTACCAAATATACGGATTTTCTTCTGAGAGCTAGGCGTCTTTCAGATAAGCTTCTCAGTCAGGGATATGTTTGTGACCGACTAACATCGTCACTGAGGAAGTTCTACGGTCGATATGGGGAACTCGTCATACACTATGATGTCCCACTATCCCGAATGGTGGATGATATTCTGTCATAGACCATTTGAACCATCCAACCAAAGATTGTACTCTATATCTTCCAAAATGGAAGTAACCGGATGTGACAGTTCTACCGAATTGAAGCGACGGGTGTTGCATGCAAGCAGGAGATGCTTACTCTTCCTGGGCACCTGGTCTCACTCTCATATCGGGAGTTCGCTTCTTTTCATATGGTGGAGGTTTTTGTTTTTGTTTGCTTTGGTTCCTGTTTTATCCTGATTTTGTATGCCTTCGGTTTCTGATTTTCTGAATTATCGATTTTGTACTGTAGACAGGGATATGGTCATTATCCATATTTGTCATTAAACGTCTTATTTACTATGTGTAGAGGAAAAACGGAAAAATAATAGTAGGAAAAAAATTCATTTCCAAACAGTGCCCTCATAATTGAACATTTCCCTCGATATTCATATGTATCCATCTTAAAGTGTTTTCACGTAAAGTCAATTTTCCGTTTTCTTAACTCGCTGTTAGTACTTTAGATATTTTGTTACTTTGGGATTCCAATGGAATGTGAAACAACACACAATACTTTATTGAATTTATATAAAATTAAAGACTCTGGTTTATCTGCCTTTGCCGATACATATATGGTCAGGCAAACAGGTGTTCAGGTCAAATAGAGTCCTCTGTAGTGTAAGGTCACATATTGCAGTATGTAAAGTACATGTATTCTGTGTTTGACATAAAACTTTAATTCTATGATTGAATGTTAAACGTCTTTAAATTCAGTAGCATCATTTATAACCTGATAAATTTACAGCATGGACCAGACATGCACGTTTCGGGTACTAAACCCTCGTCAGTGATCCTCAGTCTAAACAATGTAATATGGCCAAAAGTATGAAACTTATTATGTCCAAAAATGTTCCAAAAGACATAGCAGAATGGGTGGGATATGATGCTACAGGACCCACGTTTTAGAAATTTCAAGATTTGTTACAGAAAATACTAAGTCTTTATATAAAGTATTATGAACTTGATTGTCATGGGTGTGTCTAGCTAGCTGTTGGTGCTCACTCATCCCTCAAATGGACGTTCAATTTTGTTCCATCTATTTATGATTTTTCACTACTCTTGATATTGTTCTGGTGTTCTTAATTGCCCTTTATGATTTTTGTAAAATAATAATGTTTTGCAAAGTATTTATCAATAAATATTTTATTATACTCTAATTTCAGCATGGGATTATGTAAGTTTAAATACAGCGAGTCTCAAGTAGTATAAAAAATAGTTGAATGTTAAACGTCTTTAAATTCAATGGCATAATTTAAAACCTGATAAATTTACAGCATGGAACAGACATGCACGTTTCAGGTACTAAACCCTCGTCAGTGATCCTCAGTCTAAACTACGTAATATGGCCAAAAAGTTTGAAAATTATTATAACTTGTAAAAAAAAATGTTATAATATTGTAATGAAGAATATGTTTGGTGTGTTAAATCTCATACATGTCAAAATCAAAATGTCTATCAGGTTACAAACATTGTTAGCTTTACATCTACAAATATTGTGATTTTATATGTTAAGCTGTAAATTGGTTTTTGTCTACATATATTCTTGTCAAGGAGTTTACAAAGGAACTTTTCAAAATAGAACACAAAGTTATTTTTTTTTTTTGCATATCATTCAAGGTCTTTTCATGCATCCGAATTTACCATAAGTTCTACATCAGCCAAATTGTTTGGGTGATGCATTTATGGATGCTTTCTTGGATTTCTGTTATGACGTTGCATCTGACTAATATTTTACGCCTGATCGACCAAGTTAAGTGAATAGGACACATCTACTTCCAGTGTAATATATGTCCTAGATCAACCAAACTTGTCTGGTTAATGCATCTGAGGATGCTTGCTGCATCTGACGCATACTCGTATTTAATGTTTGAGTGACATGGGTATTTTAAAAGATGTAGATGTGTCCTTGATAAACCAATTTTGCGTGGGTGCATGATGCATTTGTGGATGCTTTCTGTATAGTACGGATGCTGCAGCTGACACAGCTCATGCTAGTAATATAGGACACCTCCCACGCTTATACATCCGAGATCAACCAAATTTGTCTGGGATACTCGCTGCAATGCGAAGCAACGAATCTATACACATCTGACCCATATTTCAAGCTTGAAAGACAAGGTATCTAGTATATAAAAGTGTACTTCTCCAATTTCAGCTTAGTATATGTCCTTCTCAACCACACTTGTGTTGATGTTTTAGTATAATGTGATGGTATCGATTGTTGCCGTCGAGTTGAGCTCTCTGTCATCTTTGATGACGCCATGTTTTGGTCTTGCTATTCAACATTAGGAAAGATTGTAAAAAAATTATGTAATTTGTCAATTATTGCTAATGTTTATTATGTTGTAAGACATTTATTTTTCTTGATATTCAAAGTGCAAATACCAGTTAAGTATTTTGTTTACTTTGTGACCTTGACCCTGTTGTTAAACTTACAATTGAGTACTTGGAAAGTCATTCTTATGTGTTCAGAGAAGTTAACTAAATAAAGAAAATTGTACGTTTCACTTATTTTGCCTTGTGGCAAGTTTTCCCAATAATTTTACTCAACCATATTTACAAGCCTTGAATTATGTAACTTAAAAAAGAAAGCAACAACAAACTTTTTATGTCGCTTGCGAAGCATAGCGACATTTATTTTATATTTAGTTTCTATTGACAATGGCATCCTTTGGTTAAAGATTTTAAAAGCTGTATAGCCTTCTGTATTCAAGTGAATTTAGATGATATGCAGGTTCTATCTTACTCCATACAGTCATCCTTATCTTCCCCAGTCAGTAAAGTTTGATTTTTGTGTAATAGAATATGTTTTTCCCTTTCTGTCAACATTAAATTTCAGCTATGATCAGTGACTCATTATACTTATGTTACCATGCTGTTTTGCTGTCACCATTTTGATTATTCTGGAACTCTTTGAATAAATTAACGAGTTCATGACTTACTTCTTCTACACTTTTCTCCCAAATGAAGAATATTGTCTCTCATTAGAAATGATGGAACAGTGTCAATATTGATGCTCTGTGTGAAAGTTTGTCTCTACGACAGACTTAAGTTGTTGTGAAGTTTAAGGCGGGTTAACAATTAAAATGTTGATCAAAACATGGTCAGGTTTTGAATTATTACCTACATTCACATCTAAGGTCGTTTGTAATAATACGGAAGTGTTTCAACTCTTTACCTTCATGAACAAAATTTCAAACCAATTTATCTGCACAAGACACGTGTTTCGAATATTAAATTCTCATCAGTGATGCTTCCAGCGGAGCCACCAAAATTTATTTCAGTAGCGCCCTCTTTTTTTGAATTTAGATTTGTACATTTACTTTATAACAGACATTTATTTTTTCACGTTCGCGGACTTCGCACTTCGAAGGGACTATGTCTCAAAAGTAAATTGATATTTTATTCAAACGAAGCTAGAATACTTTATATGAAAAATCGTTTGTTTTCACGTGTAAATACACATATTCAAAGCTCGCCAGTGTCATTTCGCCAGTTGTGTTTAGATTTTACTTTTTTGATAGCACATGATTTCTTTGATATGGCCCCTAATAGTGCGAAGTCCGAAGTACATGTTACTTGAAAAATGTCCACCACCAGCTATATATTTGGTGTTCCTTAATTGTCCCCTTTTACTTTGCATGTCTGCCCTGTGCTTTTGAATTGGGTGTTTTGCTTAAAATTTAGGTGCTGCTACCGAGTATTGTAGATAGGATGATATCTCAAACAATACTCGGTAGCACCTAAAGCAAAACACCATATGCATAAGCACAGGGCAGACGTACAAAGCAAGAGACACAAAAGGGACAAGGAACATCAAAATACCATAAGATAGAAACGTCAAACACAAAAGACCACACAAACCAACCAGATCGGTGCCGCCTTAGGTCTGTAATCTGCCAAATAGTGTACTTATCCGGATTGCGTGCGCACAACCCTCCAACTTCTCCGGTTACTTAGAGGTCTCGAGAAAGGCATTATAGTGGTGTAAATTAACTTCCTTCTGTAAGATGACCATGTAAAGAAGACAGCATAATATAACACAGGAGCCCAAGCAACAAGTGCACATGAAGAGTAAACACAATAATTGTTAACAACACACGTCTCTTCAGTTATCAAATTAATGTAGTCGCATCAAGGACTTCCAAACAAGGAAAGTATTTTGAAAGTCTTTAAAAGATTTTCCTGTTGGCATGGTTTGCCTGTATATAACGTAACCTTATTCTTCGGCTCGCAGTGCCTGTTGCAGTGTTGGCAATGTGTAGGTTGTACCTAAGGTACTGAAAGGCATCGAGAAGGTAGATGTCCATACTGATTTCAGAGGGTAATATCCAGGATTTCAAAGCAATATATCCCACCCATCCTGCTACGTGTTTCGGAACTTTTTTGGACATCATAACTTTCACACTCTTCGGCCATATTACATTGACTGTTTAGATTGAGGATCACTGACGAGGGTTAAGTACCCGAACCGTACATGTCTGGTCCATGCTGCAAATAAATCTGTTCTTAAATTATGCTATTGAACTTGGAGACGTTTAACAACTGCAACAGTAATTTAGATTGCAACTTTGTGTTAGAGTATTAAATAAAATGGAAACGAGTAAAAGAAGTGTTCCAACTGAGCAGCCTTCTGGATACACAGAATTTAAATCCGATGCACCAGGCATACATGTTTTAGATAATGATTCAGAGAAGACGTGAGAAATCCTATTTTCATTAATTTACTCCTCTAATTAAACCCTTCACATATTGTAAACACTCACTTTTGCAGAAAGAGCTACATGTTTCTGAAACTTTGTATCATTTCAAAGTTTCAGAAACATGTAGCTCTTTCTGCAAAAGTGAGTGTTTACAATATGTGAAGGGTTTAATTAGAGGAGTACATTAATGAAAAAAAGTTCCAAAAAGCATTGCATTGGAGGCAGATGTAAGGCTGTGTTGATCATAGATACCATCATGTTGTACTTTACAATTAAAGAATGAAATTCTTGATGCGCCCAAGTCAAATTGACAAAGTTCTGAAAGAACCAATTTTGCATCTTTCTTCAATTGTCAAAATTGCAGGAGTTGAGAAACGTACTGAAACCCTCCAAGGGCCCTATGGCATAAGAAATGAGTGTCTATCCCCCGATATCTTACTCTCTTTCTTTTTTAATAGTAAGGAAAACATCAGGAAGATGTAAAACAAAATTGCAACACACTCATCCAATCAATCTCTACAGTAACAAATCAAGCACTGTTTTGTCTCTTCCTGTTGCTTACACTTATTGTATTAGATATAGAGGGAATCAAGATACTAGTATGTGTCCAAATCGGGTTCCAATGACTAAAACGAGTATAGCAGACAATTGATAGCTAGTTTCAACCTAGTGCGGCCACTTGATTGCAGTTTGTGTTGTTACATACGTACCCTCTCATTTCGGTGTTTTTGGACACAAACACTTCGTTCATTATGCATGTACAGGACATGGATTCTAAACTGATTGAAAATATGGTGTACGTGACTCGTCAAGTATAAGGGAAGGACGGACAAGGAAGAGGTCCATTGCCAAGTTGATAGGTGTGGTTATCCGGATAACGTGTGCATAATTCCGAACTTGCATGGTGTAACATAATTCGAATTTCATGTACTCAGACATGTCGTTCACTGTTCGTGATACATGGTATTGGTTCTGATGTCAAAGATGAAATTGTACGTACTTGACAGGTCAGACTCGAGATGGACGGACAAGGAAAACCTCTTTTGCCAAGTTGATGGGGTGTGTTAATGAAACGCATTTTCGCTGGAAGCATAACTGATGAGGACTTAATATCCGAAACACGTGTCTGGTGCATAATAAATTTGTGTGAAATTTTCTTCACGAAGGTATAGAGTTGGAACCCTTCCGTATTATCAATCTGGTAAAGTATTGCCACTTGTAGTGACACCATATGATTCGGTGTTTATTGGATCAAATTTGGTGTCTATTGAATCAAATTCGGTGCATGTCTGTTTGATCGGTGTTTATTGAATCAAATTCGAAATTTATTGAATCAAATTCGGTGTTAATTGAATCAAAATTCGGTGTTTATTGGATCAAATTCGGTGTATATTGGATCAAATTCGGTGTCTATTGAATCAAATTCGGTGTTTATAGTAGGGCTGGGCGGTGCACCGAAAATTTCGGTGCTTCGAAATTAGAATTGTCGGTTCGATGCATCGATATCGACGTAGAATTGCAGATTTCGATTCGGTTCAGACGTAATTTATCAAAGTAAACTAGAGCAAAATAGTGACCAGAAAAATGTTTGAAATAGCTCAGAAATTACATTTAAGAAGGCCAAAAAGTAAGAAAAGAGAGTACATTCACTTATCGCGCCGATTTAAGTGCATTCCTCCCTTTCAGGCCTCCCTTGAAAAGGAAAGTGAAAGTAGATCTACTTTCGCTTTCCGTGAACTGGTCAGAAGCTTTGTACAAGCAGCAAAATAGAATGAACCAGGATTGTAGTCACCAAATATCATGTAAGGAAAGCTATATGTCCACTGAAATATTATCTGTTAAACCTGTCAATAATTGGTTGTTGAAAAAGGAGGTGTTGAACTTTGTTGGTTTGTATTTATATTTGATTTCTCAAAGTACATGCTGTTGTGTTGGAGCACATGCAACCACAGTAATTATGAATGTAAAACTGATTTAATTTTTTTTGAAATATATGTACCCACACATTCTTCAGATATATAAGCAAATTAATGCTCTATAAAGTTATACTGAAGTGATGGCTTGGTCAACATGGTCAAATCAATTTAGATTTTTTTTTTTTTCATTTTTGTGAAATTTATCCATTTAACATATACTACTTTGTATCTTAACTCATTCGAATGAACCGAATCGAAATTAACCGAACCGAGGCCTTGTGATTCGAAACTGAACCGAATCGAAGGATACCTGAATCGTCCCAGCCCTAGTTTATAGGATCAAATTTGGTGTTTATTGGATCAAAATCGGTGTTTATTGGATCAGATATGATATGGTTCTTTGTACAGAGCATTGGATCTAAGCTGAACGCAAAGATGAGTTTCGCGACTAGTCAAGAACTGGGAAAGGGCGGACTAGGTCGACCTTGCCAAGTTGATAGGTGTGATTATCCGTATAATGTGAGCGTAACCCTATCACTTATATATATAATGGTACGTATAATTCAGTAGACATGGAATTTCTCATTGTACATGGCATTGGTTCCAAACTTAATATGGCAAAGATTGGATACGTGACGGGTAAAGGACTGGGGAAGGACGGACTAGATCGAGGTAGCTTGCCATGTTGATAGGTGTTGTTATCCGGATATTAATGTGGACGTAACCCTATTATTTGGAATTGTACATGTAATTTCTTATCTTGCAGGGGATTGGTTCTAAGCTAATGGCAAAGATGGGGTACGTGACGGGTCAAGGACTGGGGAAGGACGGACAAGGAAGAGCCGACCCTGTGCCTATACAACTTATACCACAAGGTAATGATATCTAACAATTATTGTATGCGACTCAAAAGAGTGTTTGACTCTAGTGATGTCCGTTCATGGGTCTGACTTATTGCTCTCTAGACTCAGGGAAAATGTTAATTTTTTTACCTATAATGACAACACTTGGTAACTTTGATATAAAAATGATGCATGATAAAATGGATTTGTCCCTGCAAATTAGTAATGCTACGTGATTTTGGTTGCATTCCTGGAACTTTGGATTTCCATTTTATCAAACTTAAATGAATTTATTTTAAGAATTTTTACTTTGAAGGAAAGTCATTAGACAAGATAATGGAGCTGAAAGAGATAGCGGGCGATCAGGATCTATTTGACGCAATGAAGAAACAAAAGCGGAAAGCAAAGAAACAGGAACAGAAAAATGAGGCGGCCTACAAAAATATACCGAGAGCAAATGTCTTTGACTTCATTAACAAGAAACTAGGAGGAAAAAGAGGTGAGATTTTAGCAAAATGATACAGCTTCCTTATGGGCCGTTGATGACATACTTTAACCTTCAAGTTGGCTCAATATAGCGAAGGCTTACATTTTTTACCTTGCCTAAGCAATGGTCATACTAGTATATCCATTTACTACCCACCCCTATTCATACTTGGCGAAATATTCTTCAGAAAGCTCGGACTCTGGTTTGAGGTCAAGAGATGTTACTTTTCCTTTTCAAAACAATAAAAGTACAGACAATAAAACTTGATGTATAGACACTTGAGGGTTAAACTTAAGTTTGTCATCAACGGCCCATAAGGAAGCTGTATCATTTTGCTAAAAGGAATCGCCATGTAAGCCTTTGCTTTATTTAAAAAAAAATGCATCCTCGATTGCAGAACCCAGTTCGTCTTTCTTTTTGGATTTACTTTAGATTGTTAACAGTTTTTAAGCGGCAAAAAGTAAATTACTTTTTTCGGGTATTGCATGCAAAAATGAGACGCACTTCGGAATATAATTGTTTATTTCGGGTCGCAACTGTTCCAATCGAATTTCTAATGAATTTAAATTTTGCCTTACCTTCTCGACTTTGAGACTGAATAACTGATGGGTACTTCTTTGATGTTTATAATTATCGATGTCTGTCTGTTTATCATATTTCTAAGCTCCAACAATTGGAGATACTGCAGCATAAACCGGTAGTTTTTGGCCTGTACATGTATGTCTATTCCGTTGTCTAATTTTTATGGTATTTTTAATGGTAAGTAATTTGGGCTTTAATATTACATGTATTTCACATGCAGGGTTTTTTTTTCCTTGTTTTGGGGCCGAATTTCGGCCCCCTCTCAATGCCAAATTTCCTCTATTTTTCCCAAAAAATCACCCTGAAATTCCAAAAGAAGAATTATGAAAAAGTCACCTGAGAAAATAAGACTCAAAACCTGGAAGTCAGCACAAAATGTCCTATTTCAAAGTGCATTTTTAAAATTTTTTTATTCATCCCTTGTTCAGTTCAAGCATATCAATAGAATATCAGTGTTAATAAATGATACTTTAGGGTTATACTTTGGTGAGAATTTGTTCCAAAATTTTCCCAATTTTAGCAAAATGTCGCAAATTTTCCCAAATGAGACAGGCACAGGCACCCCCCCCCCCAAAAAAAAAAAAAAACCTGACATGTGAATCAAGGGTGACAGGAATTGTGCATGCTACTAGGTGCACAAAAATTACCTCGTGATCTTGAACTTTTATTTGGTCATGATACTTTTCTGATTACAGCTTCTATACGAGAGCATTCTTGTTTCACTAATGTATCTTGTTACACGGAGAATGTGGCAGTTATGATTATGACAGAATTTCGATATGAGTCAAATCATGCCCCTAAACTTTCCTATGAGAATTGTTATTTTGAAACAGTAACTGTTCAAATAGCCATTGTTTAGATTTATTGCTTTATATGATAATATATTCGAATAATAAGTAAGATAGTAAAGATTAATGCGAGAGCCATGATAGATGAGGTGAAGAGAATAGATAAAAATCATGCAAATCATTATGAGGATTTCTATAAGTTTCCTCTAGGGGCACTTGTTTTGTACAAAATATGACCTTTGATTTCATACTTAGAGGAATCGGTTTGGCAATATTTATAAAATCGTGTACAAAATTATTTTCTTAGAATTGACGCTTACAAGTAAATGTATACTAGGATGCATTTTGTACATTGCTACGGTATTCAAATCATATAAATTTTGAAAAGCAAAATATCATTGCATTTTGGCTGTAAAATATTGTATCATCCGCGGCACATCATATATTTCATGAGCTTGAAAATCACTTATTTGAATCAGATAGATTATATGTTATAACCATGATTCAAGATTTCCATCTTTGTACATGTATGTCCTGTTTCTTCACTGACAAACGACACTTCCAAGTTGTCATCTTCGTTTATCAGGGTTTTATCACTTATGAGTCAAACGAAAGCCTTCTCCACCTTGCCGTTTTATTTTTCACAGATTGTCGCAATTGCTGAAACCGATCACGTGACAGAAGTTCATTTTCAAACTCACTTCCGCTTCCGTAATTACTGACTTCCGGTATCACACGAGTCTTCGACTCTGCGATTTGCCGTTTACAAATGTTGATCATTTGGCGCGTTCTATGCAAATCTTCACTCATGTGACGCACCCTCGTTCTGGATCTATCGGTCGGCGTGGCTGGGAACAACGTGTCCCATTTTTCGTCATTGATTTGTATTTCTTTTTGTATATCGTCCACGGTGTGGCGCCGGTTCATCTTGCGCCATCGATACTTGATTGGATTAGATTCATCAGGTGACATATGAGTTTCATCTCTATCGATCTGTAACTGATTCGTGGAGATGTCAGTTTCAATGGGCGTGGTCGACATCATTTCTCCCTCCCCTGCTCGAAAATTGATATCAAAGGAATGACTGACCCTGATTGGTCTCTTCTTCAAGGTCAGAGGACTGCACTCTGCGATGCTTACCCTTCTCGGGACCTCTATAATTGTACTTTTGGGCAGTTCGGGTACATTATCTGTCATACTGTATCTCCTCGTGACGTCACCATTTTCGTCACCGTTGATTGGTTGTCCGGAGTCGTTTTCTTCGTCTATTTTCTCTTCTAAGGCATTGTGTGTAATTTCGGACGGCATTTCCCAGATTTGGATTTCTTCATTCTTGAATGAAAAGCTTCCGAATAAATCTACAATGCTGTCATCCAAATTCCCGGTAGGAGTGTTGAAGTCCATAGAACTTTTGCTCAGCGTCATTTTCGCTTTTGCCAAAGAATCTACTCTATTTGAAATGAGGCCAAAGTAGTTTCCGACCTCAATATCGTTGCCAGAGTCTATTAGAAGTCGGACAAAATCGACAACGGACAGCAACTTTCTCATATTACCTTGTAAGCAAGTTTTTGCAGAAGCAATTTCGTCCAAAAAGATTTTATCGCAGTCCGACTTCTCAAGTTCGCTAAGCAATTTTCTTTCACGCCTACGAACAGAGTCTATGATATTCCTGGACCTAATTTGAATCATCTCTTTCTTTTTGGCCTTCATTTTTGCAGTGTTCTGTTTTTCATCGTTCAAGACATCTATCGCATAAACAATATTGATGGCCTCATTTTGAAGGCTAGATAACATTTTCTGCAAGCGCCTCCTGTATAGCATTTGTTGTTGGTGAAATGCATATGACTTCGGTACCGTTGTGGCACCTATGGACTGCAGACGATTCGACGTTTTAGGGTCCTCTCCACTTTCGTCTCTTGACATATCCCCTTCATCGTTTGCATCAGGGGGTCCGTCATATTCTTCACCTAGATTAATACAGATATTGAACAGGTCGATATTTCTCTGTATTCGCTGCACGACTATATCATTGTCAACCAGCCCGTCTATTCCGTCCTTAGGTAGAATTGTCACTTCATTACATGTAGGACACTCTAATTCATCCCCTATTCCCCTGTCTTCGCAATAAGTCTGTAAACATGCTCTACAGAAGCTATGTAAGCACGTCAACAGTTTGGGCTCACGGTAAAGTCCCAGGCAAAGTTTGCAACTCAGATTCTGCGAGAGCGGAAGTGGTATCTTTTCAAGATTCCGGTCAGATTCCTCGTGTTCCAACATGGTTTAAGATTTTGAGGGTCGGCTGCTTCTTTACCTTTCCCTCTTATACGTAAATGTAGACGGAACTGAAATTTTAAATGCAAAAATAGTAAAACCCAAATCAGCGCATTACGTAACATGCTAAAAACGGCATGTACAAAATAATGCATTAAAGTCTGCTCAGCAGACGGGACAAGAAATGAACAAATTGATCGAATTTTAGATCTGGTTTAAGTAGATATTTTACTGTCTGTCAATTATATAGATTACTCACATTTTTTTTTTCTCCAGGGTCTTCGAAATTAACTCCCTCACACTTTCCTGTCAGTCTCTGATCGATCAGATTAACGTCAAGCAGACGACACCTTACCGTTCAATATTTCATTTCCACACGCGAAGTACATTGTAATTCCTCAACAGTTTGAACATTTTTGCATTCGAATTTTTGTCTGATCAAGTGGAAATAGGTGAGGCACATTAATTTTGCAGAATATTCCTCCAAATGTTAGAAGATATTAGATTTTGTTCCGGAGCTTTAGTGCTACACAGTGTTCCCAAAAGTGCTGTTTTCAGCAATACTACTTGCACATCGATATTATGTATATGTTCCTTATTTGTCTGGTACATACACTATTAGCCATAAACGGACTTTCCTCCGACACGTCTTGGAAGCTATCCAACTTATCAGAATTGTCAAACAGCTTTGAAAAATTTGTCATTTTACATTAAAATCGTAAATTTCGTGTTATCACTTCGTTAGCCGGACTTTTATATTTTGTCGCGTTTATAAAATGATTTAGCACCAGTTAGCGGGTCATAAAGGTATATAGAACTGTCTTGTTTAAACTTCATTTACATTCAGATTTCATATTCTATTTCTATAAGAACATCTGGGGGGCTTATGAAATGTAAATTACAGCATTCACGTACGATTCGCGTCCCGGGACGTGCGTTCCGTCCCTACCCAGGAGCGAAATTGATTTTGTATCAGCTCTCTTTGTCGTCTTTGAATAAAATTGACTTATTATAAAATCGTAATTTTATGAAATCAAACTTGCGTGAAGATTTAGCGAGTATATTGACCTTATTGTTGTGTTTTTCTTGCTTTCTTTCTGTACCTCAGAATTGTTTATTTGTAGAAGAGGGGGGGGGGGGGGGGGGCGCTCATTGAATAAAGATCCATTGTTTAATCTCTAAGGTACATCTCATATTCGATAATTACCCCCGAAATACGAATTACTCATATATTTGAAGTTTGGAGGAGATTTCGCCATTTATTTTAAAAAGAAATTATTCACTATGATACATACAGGAAGCAAGAATGAATAATACAAAGAAGTTGTTGTGCATATTGTGTCACGTGACTGATCAGTCTTCCGGTCGGTCTGTTACTATTTATGTGAATGCCATCATCGGCCGAGAAATATTACGCCGACTTTCGGAGTGGGCGGATACAGGAAGTTAGTGTTACTTATCCGGATAACCACACCATTTGCTATGGCAGATGGCCGTCCTAAGTCGGCACCGATTTTCAATTGGTCTTGTTGCTTTATGTGTTGTGTTTTGTGTGTGATTTTTTTGGTGTCGTGGTCGATGTTCCTTGTCCCTTTTGTGTTTCTTGTTGTTCTTGTCTTCTCTATGTTTTGGCATGTCTTTCCTGTGGGTGCTGCACCTCATTTCTTCTGTACCTGATGAGAAATGTTACAGGAATATATGATGCTTCTATTTTAATCCTACCCCCCCCCCCTTCTAAAAAGAGAAAAACCCATTATTTGTTCAACCTTTCTTTGAAATGTCTCTCATTTCTTTCAATGAGGATAACGTGAGTAAATTAGAGTTAACAGGTACACTGAAGTGGTAAATAGTACATATTCAAATCAAGATTTAAAATCTAGATCTTCGTTTCTAAACATTTTACAAAAGAGATTTTGATCGCGCTTTATGTGCTTTGGTGCATTGCAATGAAATTACAATAAAAACATAACATATGAATCACCTATAATCACTAGAGAAAGCGGTAACTCCATTCAGATTATTATCGACTCAAAAGCACATTTATGACACAGGTATCTGATCAAGTTATTCCGTGGGGGCTCTTAAACTATTGACCTCATAGGAAGAGTCATAATAGATGAAACAGAACAGTAATGTTGTGTATTTTGGGTGTATTTGAAAGTAAAGGAGGTAGATTGGAAAGGCGCAAACCCCACTTCGAAAATTCTCAAAGATACTGGAGGAAAGATCCTACCATAAATCAGTGGGTTTTTTTTCAGTCCTTGATTTCTCTTGGTCATGATAATATGGAAAGCCAAAGGGGTCAAAATTCTAACATCACACAAATAAAATCTTTTTTTTTTTTTATTGCACTATAGATTTCGTCTCAATTCGTAAATCATTATATATTCATAGTACATTTTTTAATATAGAAAGAAAGAAGGATAGATGCAGTCATAGAATATGTGTGTCTGTAGTGTTTATTGATGTACTGGTTACAAATGTGCGTTTCAGTATGTGGGTAATATTTTTATCATTATATAATTTGCTTCATTTACAAACAAAACAATCGCTTTTTGTACTCTTATCTGCATGATTAAGATCTTGTTTTTCAATCGCATGAGATGAGAAATAATATTACCTAAATTTCTAGGGCTGGTTTCCACTTTTCAAAAGAAAGTCGAAAAGATTCATATATTGTTGTGGGTCATGTATTATTTTAGTTTTGCTTTATGTCTAGGTACACATGTACTTCGTCATGTTGTATTATGATTTCATAATAATTCTTTCTAGATTTTACTATGTCATGTTTATTTCATTAGAGAATATTCCAGTATGTTCTTTGTTACATCATTATCATCACATGACTGTGATTTCTAGAATTTACTCTATTGTTAATCATTTGTAATGAGTCATTGTTCTAGAAGCTTCTGGTTAATTCATTGTTATTAAGTATAAATACCTCTGAGGAACTGTGTTAAGGGGGCATTCGTACACATTCGTAGACACGATTCATTCATCTATTCTGATATACTGGGACACTTTATTTGTTGAGACTTTAATCCATTTAACAACGTTTGGACACCGATCTTCGAGAACGTTTGTGATTACCGGAAACCATACATTCGATAGACTTTGTGGACCGTAACGGACACTTTGATCCGGACATTGTATTGTAAGTTGTAATCATTTCAAATATATATATTTTGTACATAATTAAACTTGTAAATTTATATTCTGTCTTTGTCTGATTTTTGCTGGCGTTTTGGGGGCTCGTCCGGGATAGTAATCTCTGCATATTTGCACTTTACGTAAATTTCGTTTTTTGAAAAAAGGAAAATTCTCCAAACTTTTGCCAGCAGAAATCAATCATGGTATTTTCGGTCAATGAATTTTTGAAATCGCCGACTGTAGATGAGTTCGAATCATTGAAAAAAGATGATTTGATTGGTTTAGACTATGACAAGGTCAAGGACACGATTTTGAGAGCATATCAGTTAGTACCTGAGGCGTACAGACAAAAGTTTAGAAAGTACAAAAAGTTTGAAAATCAAACATATGTTGAATTTGCTCGAGAAAAAGAAGATTTATTTGATCAGTGGTTTCGATCTAAGAAAATTCCCAATTCATTTGACAATTTGCGTCAAATAATTCTGATAGAAGAGTTCAAAGAGTGTGTACATCAAGATTTAAGAACTCATTTGGAAGACAAAAATGTTAAAACTCTTGAAGAAGCCGCTGTTTTGTCTGATACGTATGCTCTCACTCATAAGAAAAATTTTGTGTCAAAAACTCAATCTAGCGATAGCGCAAAAACTTCAGATGTTCCAAAGAAAAATTTACAAGAGTCTCAGTCGTCCATTAGTTCCCAGTCACCATCTCAAGGTGGTTCTACGTCCGGTCCTATGTCTGAGCGTTCTGAGGCATCCCCAGGGGTGGGATCGCTTCCTACATGCAATTATTGTAAGAAAAAAGGTCATGTTATTGGTGAGTGTTTGAAGCTTAAGAAGAAAAAAGAACTTAAGTCACAGGCCTGTGCGTCTGTTAGAAATGATAGGAAAGCCTTAGATTCGATTTGTTCTGACACTCCTGAGATTCAGGGTTCTAAGTCCAGTTCTGATGATTTTGTGGAGGATCATTATAAGCCCTTTTTGTCACAGGAATTTGTTTCACTCAGTGATTCTGGCGAAGCGTTGCCTGTTCAGATTTTGAGAGATACTGGTGCTGCCCAGACTTTATTATTAGAGGGTTCATTGCCTTTGTCTGAGCACACTTTTACTGGTAGGTCAGTTTTATTACAGGGTGTGGAGCTAGGCGTCATTGATGTTCCCCTTCATAAAATTTATTTAAAGTCAGACTTAATTACTGGACCTGTTATCGTAGGTGTTCGACCTACTCTTCCCGTTCAAGGCGTTTCCTTGTTGCTTGGCAACGATTTAGCTGGCGGCAAAGTTGTAGCCGATCCGATTGTTTGTGAGAAAATCACGTCCGATGTCGTGTCCGATGATGAAGACGACGACTTGTATCCAGCCTGTGCTGTTACCAGGGCGATGGCCAGGAACAGACTGAAAGAGGCTGCGAGTACTTCTGCACTTAATGAGGACCATCCCTCCGAAAATATAGACCTTTCTGACACATTCATGTCTACCATTGATGACAACGTACCTGAGACGTCAGTACCACTTCATGAAGACAAGTCTCCGACAGTACCTGGTGATGATTCCCATCCGCCATTAGAAAGAGATACAGATGCCTTAAGCCGTGAGCAGCTCCTCTCCGAGCAAACTAAAGATCCGGAGATCATCCGACTAAGCAAGAGGGCCCTTCCCCGAGAAGAAGCGGACAAAGTCGGAGAGTGTTTCAACATACAAGATGGCATCCTCATGCGGAAATGGAGACCACCCGATGCATCCCCTAATGAAGTGTGGCGGGTCGTTCACCAGATAGTGGTTCCAGTAGCGTATCGCGGGGATATCATGAGTTTAGCTCACGACACACCCATGGCAGGTCATTTAGGTGTCAATAAGACTTATAATAGGATTTTAAGTCACTTTTACTGGCCTAAGTTGAGAAAAGATGTGTCTGAGTTTTGTAAGTCTTGTCATAGTTGTCAGATGGTAGGTATACCCAATCAAGTTATACCACCTGCTCCCCTCCAACCCATTCCAGCCTTTGAGGAACCTTTTAGTAGGGTGTTAGTTGATTGTGTAGGTCCTTTGCCCAGGACTAGGTCAGGGAATCAGTACTTACTGACAATTATGTGTACTTCGACTAGGTTTCCTGAAGCCATACCTCTTAGGAATATTAAGGCAAAGACCATAGTTAAGGCCCTTACAAAGTTTTTCAGTTTCGTAGGTGCTCCCAAGGCTATTCAGTCAGATCAGGGTTCGAATTTTATGTCAGGATTGTTTCAGCAGGTTATGCATGAGCTAGGTATCAGGCAGTATAAGTCTTCTGCGTACCATCCTGAGTCTCAGGGGGCACTTGAACGCTTTCATCAAACCCTTAAAACTATGATGAAAACATATTGTCACCAGTATGAAAAAGACTGGGATGAAGGGGTTCACCTCGTGTTGTTTGCGGCACGAGAAGCGGTTCAGGAGTCCCTGGGGTTCAGTCCCTTCGAGTTAGTTTTTGGGCATACAGTCAGGGGGCCATTGAAGTTATTGAAGGAAAAACGGTTGACTGAGACTAGCGATTTGAATCTCTTAGACTATGTGTCTAATTTCAAAGAGAAATTATATAATGCTTGCAAATTGGCTCAAGAAAATCTCAAAACCTCACAAATGAAAATGAAAACATGGTATGACAAAGATGCTAGAAACAGAGTTTTTAAACCAGGCGATAAAGTTCTTGTATTTTTGCCTATCCCTGGTCATCCTTTGCAAGCTAGATATTTCGGTCCTTATGAGATTGAGAGTAAAATTAGTGATGTTAACTATGTGGTTAAGACACCAGGTCGGCGAAAAGAAAAAAGAGTGTGTCATGTTAACATGTTGAAAGAGTATTTTGATAGAAGTGACCGAAATTTTGTAAAACCAGTTTCCACTTTGGCCAATGTAAATACATTAGAAAAGACTGTCGAAAAAGACTTTGCTCAAAGTGTCCGTTTGAAGAATTCCGAAATTCTGACAAGTCCGGAAGTGAAACTCGGACATCTGACCGTGCATCAAAAAGAGGAAGTGCACCAATTAATGCGGGAATATACGACCATCTTTCCGGGCGTTCCAAAAAAGACGAATGCATCTCATCATGACGTCATTGTGGGTGATGCGTCACCTATCAAACAGCATCCCTATCGGTTAAACCCGATAAAGCTTCAATACATGCGGAAAGAAATTCAATACATGCTTGAAAATGACATTATTGAACCCAGCAATAGTGATTGGAGTTCCCCATGTATTCTGGTTCCGAAGCCAGACGGAACTTACCGATTGTGTACGGACTTTAGAAAAGTCAATTCAGTCACCAAAACTGACTCTTATCCGATCCCACGAATCGATGACTGTATCGATAAAATTGGCAGTGCAAAATTTGTCGGCAAATTTGACTTGCTTAAAGGCTATTGGCAGGACCCGCTTACCGAGAGAGCCAGAGAAATATCGGCATTTGCGACTCCAGATGGGCTATACCAATATAAAGTAATGCCCTTTGGTATGAAAAACGCACCAGCCACATTCCAGAGGATGATTCATTCGCTCCTAAATCATCTCGAAGGATGCGAGGCGTACATCGATGACGTCATCATCTACAGCGACACCTGGGATGATCATCTCCGAATCATGCGTACCTTCTTCGACATACTGGCGAAAGCAAACCTCACAGTGAACCTTGCGAAAAGTGAATTTTGTCTTGCGACTGTAGAATATTTGGGTCACAAAGTAGGTCAAGGTTTTGTTACTCCTATCATGGCCAAGGTGGAAGCTATTTCAAAGTTCCCGATTCCTACCAATAAGAAAGAGATAATGAGATTCTTGGGAATGGCAGGATTTTACAGAAAATTTTGTCCAAATTTCTCGTCAGTTGTTGGTCCACTTACCAATCTGTTACAAAAGAGAGTGAATTTTGCATGGACCAATGACTGTGACGAATCTTTTAAGAAAATCAAATGTGTTCTTATGAATAGTCCTGTCCTGTCAGCTCCAAATTTTGATAAGCAATTTAAGCTTACTGTTGATGCCAGTGACGTAGGAATCGGGGCTGCTTTGTTTCAAGAAAATGATGATGGTGTAGATAGAGTTGTTTGTTATTTTTCAAAGAAATTGACAAAATGTCAAAAGAATTACTCTACTATTGAAAAAGAGTGTCTTGCATTATTGTTAGCTTTACAACATTTTGATGTTTATTTGAATGTTACTTTACATCCCATTCTTGTATATACTGACCACAACCCTCTCACATTTTTGCACAAAATGTCAAACAAGAATCAAAGACTTACAAGGTGGAGTTTATTGTTGCAAGAGTACAATATCATTATTAACCATATCAAGGGCAAAGACAATGTGATTGCAGATGCACTATCGAGAGTTTCATGAGTGATTTTTGCAGAATTTACCACCTAAGTTTTCATTGACATTCAAACTTTTTTTAAGGGGGGAGGTGTTGTGGGTCATGTATTATTTTAGTTTTGCTTTATGTCTAGGTACACATGTACTTCGTCATGTTGTATTATGATTTCATAATAATTCTTTCTAGATTTTACTATGTCATGTTTATTTCATTAGAGAACATTCCAGTATGTTCTTTGTTACATCATTATCATCACATGACTGTGATTTCTAGAATTTACTCTATTGTTAATCATTTGTAATGAGTCATTGTTCTAGAAGCTTCTGGTTAATTCATTGTTATTAAGTATAAATACCTCTGAGGAACTGTGTTAAGGGGGCATTCGTACACATTCGTAGACACGATTCATTCATCTATTCTGATATACTGGGACACTTTATTTGTTGAGACTTTAATCCATTTAACAACGTTTGGACACCGATCTTCGAGAACGTTTGTGATTACCGGAAACCATACATTCGATAGACTTTGTGGACCGTAACGGACACTTTGATCCGGACATTGTATTGTAAGTTGTAATCATTTCAAATATATATATTTTGTACATAATTAAACTTGTAAATTTATATTCTGTCTTTGTCTGATTTTTGCTGGCGTTTTGGGGTATTCTGACCCATAACAGAATATTTTGTCTTCTGTAAGATATTGCACAAATCTTGATTTACGAATATACAATTGCAGAGTTGCAATGTTACAAATATACATTTACAGAACAACAAATCACAAAATTTAATCTTGATTAACAAATATGCAATTGCAGAGTTGCAATGTTAGAATTTTGACCCCTTTGGCTTTCCATATGATAAAAGTATATATCAAAATTATCCATAAAATGACAATGTATCCTTCTTCTTGAACGGAAGCTGGTATAGGTACCATGCATAATTGTCTCTTGTAACGTTAACAAAGAACACATCTGGTTGCAGTGTGGAGCAGTTAAAATCGTCCTCCGTGACTTGATGTTTAGAAGTGTATTAATTACTTCTTTCCAGCTCTGTCGCCTGAAAGAAGCTTTGTTTTGGCCCTTCATCCATTTGACATCATAAATATTATTTTGCTATTTCGAAAACTTGTCATTCAATTCCAAACTATCATCGAAATTAAAGGAGCTTAACATCTTAGCACCATCCCTCCAATGCTGTTTTGAACACATATTTTATTTGGATATGCTACTGAATCGACCCTACAGGAAATTTGAAGCCGCGCACGCTCTGTAAAGTAAATGTACAAATCTAAATTCAAAACCTAAAAGAGGGCGCTACTGAAATGAATTTTGGTGGCTCCGCTGGAAGCATCACTAATGAGAGTTTAATATTCGAAACACGTGTCTGGTGCAGAAAAATTGGTTTAGAATTTTCTTCATGAAGGTATAGAGTTGGAGCACTTCCGTATTATTGTTCTATGAAATCCTTCTGTATATTTATCTATGCCTTCTCTTGGATCAAGTCTTGGATCAAATCCTGGATTCTCTCTGGTTATATTTTCATGTGTTTCTTTCTTAAATACTTAAGAAAACCTTTTAAACTTTGATCTTCCGACAGATTGGGATCTGTGCAGGTTTATCAAGGGTAAAGTGACATAGATACTAGTTTTAAATGAATGGAGTGCATGCATGTATTCGACTTTTACGTAAAAATTTCTTCATGCACATGACATTTTGTTTTATTTGTGCTTTGATGTTTTGTAACATGATAACGACATTAGTCTGAAATCATGTTTTGAACGGGGTACCGGTAATGTATCAATTTCACAAACCTTTCATGGGTTTTCGTCATTTTCATTAGGTCATAGTGATTTGATATTTTGTTTTACGTCCCGAACTTTTTTCTGAAAGGTACCCTACCGCCAGACATGCATGTTGAAATGAAGACTGAAAACATGAAAATTAATAAAAATGTTAATTCATTTAAACTGGAGATTTCTTTATCTTTAGAAAAATCACTTTTATGTTCTGTTATCTATGATAGTATAGACATTTTATAGCATACAAGATAATTTACTGATATATTTTGAAAAGTGCATGTTTGTGTGTGTTTTTATTAGCAATTCCTCTAAAAGATATCCACCCGCGGACGTAAAACGAAATATTTTTAGATCACTTTGCCTTTGGATTTTATACAAAATATGCTAGAAGTTTTGGATTATGTCTCCATAAATACCAACACTATATAATAACACAGCCTGTCAACATTTGTCCCTTCCTTTCTTTATATGTCTGCCTTCTTATTCAACAGGTGACGTAAAGAGCCTTGTGAGACACCATAAAGAAACCAAGAAAGAACCAGCTAAACAAATATCTGAAAGAGATCTTCACAGTAAATCTGACAGAAATATCAATGTCCAGGTAATTTAGTTCTTCGTGTCATATATATTGTTAAATTCCATTAAATAATATCATAAGCATTGACGGATCTAAAACTTTTTTCCGGGGGGGGGGGGGAGTGGGAGAGGGTCCCAGCCCATCAGAGGGAAGGAGGTGTCAGTCTATGAGTTTGAATAAAATTATATTTAATCAAAAAAAATATTTAACCTGGAAAAAATGAGGGTTTTTTTTTTGCCCTAAGGCTTCTATTCCCCTCTAGATTTGCTCTTGATTAAGATTTATGATTTTTGATTTTTATCTTAAGATTTTCTGTTGTCTCTTATTGACAAGTGATTGTTGAACCAAACTTGAACCTCTAATTTTGATATGGGAAAGAGATATGAAAAATGATGCCACTGTATTTAAAAGAAATGGTTAATTATGGCATATTCTATGCAGAATACTTTTTCAGTAGAGGGTTGTATTCAGGTAACCTGGATAGCCACACCATTTCGGTATTTACTACTCCTTTGATATATGACTGTCATCGGCTGCCATTTTGCCTACTGATTGGTCAATATACCTTTTGCTGTTCAAGGTAGACTGTACCTGTCTTAATCAAGAGATTTTAATTTATTATCCCTACAAACATTTTGATGGAATTTCGTGCTAAATTTTTTCAGCCTTTTATAAAACCTTTTTTAAAAACGTCCTACATGTTGGGGTATCTCTATCGTCCTTTAGATTATAATCACTTAATCATTATGGGAAAACCCTGAAAATTCAGTATTTTCATACATTGAAGATTTTTTTCTATAAAAATTTTCTCAAACATAAAATTTAAACTACTTTTCACAATGTGCAATAATTTGAAAAGAAAGTTTAATGTTTCCATTACTTTGACTTGATTGACAAATAATACCCCCAGACATCCATGCATAAATTCAATGTATCAATTACAAAATTAATGTTTACCGGTTTAATCCAGACCATAAGTACAAACTGCCTTAAATGTCATTACATTTTGTGTATTTGATACCTCGTTTTGAGTTTTATGTTGAGGAAGTGGTAACACATAAGTTTTAAATTTAATTTCAGCTGTTTAAGACGCACGAAGAGATGAAAAATGTAGAAAAAGAGCTGGCTAGATTGAAACAAGGCTTGAGTAGGAACCAGGACAGGTACATGTATTTCCGTTAGAGTTATCTCTCTTTGGACGGTTTTCGGAATTCGATCTCCTTGTATTGTGTTGAAAAAAAAATTTGTTTGATTTAAAAATACACGTATTTCTAAGAAAATATACTTTTAAAAACTACATCATTTTTAAAATGTGCTGTGGAGGAAGTCCTATGAAAATGATAAACAAATTTTTGTTTGTTTCAAGACTCGGAAATCAAACTTTTATATTTCCAAGTATAATGAAACAAGTTTTGTGACTTTAAGCTTGTAATGGCAATTTGATATTTTTTTTACTCTTTATATAAAACAGGGATAAAAGAGCTGCAGACAATATACGTCAGAAAATCCAGTCGACGGAGGCATATTTACAGAAACTGAAATCGTCTGAGAAAGCAATGGAAAATCATAAACAAAAGCGAAATGATAGGAAAAAGCTGACGATTTTCTGAGGGTTAAGGATGAAAATATTGGTGCCAGTGCGAAGAATCACGAGTTAATCATCCCGTGGCGAGGGAGCCATTCCTTGATCTTCGTCATAGTTTCCCCTCTGACGTCATAGATTTTTATGATTACGTCACATGTGAATCAATCGGAACGGAAACATGTCTCTGCGTAAAGTATGCAGTGATGAAAAGTACAGAAGATGACCTTATACGTCAGAGAAATACTGCCTGTATTATTTAAAAGCATATTGTGTAGTACAGGAAAAGGTGTTCCAATGGAAAGACTATATGAGTTGTATGTTTAAACGCTTAAGATTTTTCATGAGCGATATCAATGTACTAAATAAATCCTTGATTTGAAAAAAAAGAGGAGAAAAAAATCAGAGTAGGCCTACATGGGCCTTTATTGTTAAGCAGAGAGTTATTTGCTTATTGTCACAGAATTGGCAGAACTTTGCTAATAAATTTTGTTAAAAACTTCATATGTCTTTGCAATTAAAACAAACATTTTTAACCATTAGTAATAACATTCAAATCTAGATGTTTTACACTGCTATCAAGAAAGTTCATATCTAAATTTAATGAACGAAACGACAAAGACTCCATATATAGAGAATAATTGTCTTATACACAGCCAATTGTGCCTCACATGAAATTCATGTGAAATTTTCATGAACTTTACATGAAAGTTCACATGAAATTTATGTGAAACGAGCACGAACATGAAATTTACACGAAATTTTTCACATGAAATTCATGTGAAGATTTTTACATGGATGTTATGTGAATTCAGTTTCCTGTGAAGGTCACTTAGAAAAATTCATGTGAAATTCATGTGAAGGAAATTTATGTGAAATTCATGTGAAAGATTTTTCACATAAATCTTGTGTGAAATTTATATGAATTTTACATGAACTTTCATGTGAAATTTACATGCTGATCATTTCATATGAATTTCATGTGAGGCACAATTGGCTGTGTAATTTGTGTTTTGTTACGGGTATGCAACGCACATCAAGTACATTTATCGTACATGTAGTGGGCCTTAGCGAATTTCATGCGATAAATGCACTTGGTGTGTGTTGCAAACCCGTAACAAAACACAAATATGACATTTATTCTATATATATGCACTATACATGTAGTTGTCTGTTTCATTCTTGTTTTCTGAAATTGCTTTTTCTAGGTAAAAGGGCGACGTTAAAATTCATCTAACCGCGGGTTCAGTTTGCAGGTTAGAACAGCCAGTTTCTTTAGATCTTATGCATTGTGACGTCACGAGTGTTAATACACGAACTGCAGCACGTTCCTTTCAACAGTAACATCCCTGGGACTTACATTGGCAGTGCATTTTTAAAAAAATATCCTCTTGGTCCCGATTTACCAAAAACTGTACTTCGCGTATAAAGGAGAAAGTTTGGTTAAAAGGCATTGACAATGCATAGTAGTGTGAAAAGTTAACTTGAGAAAACTGTTTGACGGACAAATACCATGCAGACATACATATATAAAGCCATATCAAATAAATAATTTGTTTTACGTCCGCGGGCGGGTACCTTTTATGAGAATTTCTCAGAAAAAAAGACTCACACAAACATGATCAAGTTGTATTTTTCCACTAAAAATATCCAGAAATTAATTTCAAATCAAACCACGTTTTGTATATCATCTTGTATGCCATCAAATATCTACATCAATACATGTAACAGAATGTTATAGTGTCAGGGTTATCTACCTTACGTGAGAACTATTTTTTCCTGTTCCTTTCCTAATACAGCCATATCAATCATGTGCTTGTGTGATTTCATGCCCGAAGGAAGGGTAATTTTAGGAAAAAGTTCGGACATAAAACAAAATATTTAATTACGACGGCCTATTACAGGTGCCCCATTGACTCAGGGGAGACAAATCTGTCTTCATCCAATCAAATCTGACCTCAAGGATCATGTGATTTTACCAGATTTTCAATATGACAGCTAAACTCATCTCTTGCTAACCAGACGTCTTTATTGCTTTCAATAGTTAAAGAAAAAAAAGAGGAAAATCAATACCCCCCCTTTCCCCTCAATTCCTCTCTGAATCTACAGATTCAATGAAATCCCATGCTCCTATGATCAATGTGCTTGCTTGATTAATATAGGAGACTTATTTAATCAAATCGGGATATCTAGAACAGTCAAACAATGCCCGGTGTTATTACTAACCCTCCTGCCTTCGTGAAGTCTAGATTTTCAATCAGAGGTTAATATGGATTTATTAAATTGCACTGTTTATCATCATGCACTCGCCATCCGTAGTGGAAGAGTTCAGAAATGTCAGCCGGTGTTGTAGCATAGATCATCCCCCCCGCACAGATCACCCCCCGGATGAACTTGCCCAGTATAGAACATCCCCTCTGTAAGGGGGATATTCTATCCGCACGGTTTATCCCCCTGTAGAGTTTCAGCATAGAACATCCCCCGGGGGAGATAAAGCGGCCCGGGTCCAACCTTCCCCCCTGTCTAATTCCGGATTTCCATTCTTAAACGGAAATTTCAAACCGTAAACTGTCTTAGTATTATCATAAAACATAGTGTGGTTCAGTTGACAATGGGTATGAATGACAGTGTCCCAAGCAAACAAGTCAAAATTCAATAAAGGGTCAGTGAACTCTCATTATTACTCGATACAGTCACACAGCGTCTTTCCTGTACCATTCAATAGGGTAATAAATTTAAGGGATGCCGTTTTGCTATTTATTCCCTATTTTTGGATATCTAAAAAAATAAAATTTGTGATCTAAAAAATCGATTTTTGATATAAAAAAAATCAATTTACATTTTGTGATATCAAAAAATCGAATTTGTGATATTAAGAATCGATTTTTTGATATTACAAAATATGACTAAATTTGTAATATCAAAAAATCGAATTTGTTATATCACCAATTCTATTTCTTGACATCAAAAATTTGGAAATAAATAGGAAAACAGAGCACATGCAGTGATATTTTGATATTACAAATAAATCGATTATTTTATATAAAAAATCGATTTTGTGATATCAAATAATCGAATTTGTGAATTCGAGTATTTCATATAAAAAATTCAATTCTGTGATATCAAAATTGAAATTTTTCACATCACAAATTTGATTTTTTGATATCAAGTAAATGATTTTTGAAATGAAAAAAATGAAATTTTTGAAATCAAAAAATGAAATTTTTGAAATCAAAAAATGAAATTTTTGAAATCAAAAAATGAAATTTTTGAAATCAAAAAATGAAGTTTTTGATATCACAATTTTTTTTATATCAAAAATTCAGATTTTAAAAAAATAAATTTGTGATAAAAAAAAAAAAGGAATACACTTCTTCGTGTGTAATCCCTAATTTGTAGACAAGCTAAATCATTTTGACAATACATGTACATCTATTGCCAAAGATAATCGAAACTGCCAAGAAAATCCCCTCCTTTGTTTTATTAACTTGTTTGATATATAAATACACAAAGAATATTAACCCACTTTTAAAAATAAAACTTGCTAAATTATAGAAAATACGTTTTTACATGTGTTTTATGAATTATCAAATGTTGCACATATTATTGGAAATTAAACAACAGATTCTTTTGCATTCTGGTTCTTTCACAGTTCGTTACTGTAAAAAGAAAAATAAAGCCTGTGTTTGTGAAACACGAATGCCCCCGGTGGCATCTTTGTTAGTATGAACACTATTTTCTGTTAAGTACATGTATGTGAGGTCACTGGGTTAAAAGGTCAAAGGTCAAAGTCACGAGGTCAAAAATTTTGGTATCAATGGAAAGGTCTTGTCACAAGGAATACACATGTGAAATATGAAAGCCCTATCACTTCCCATTCAAAAGTTATGTCCAATGTTAAAGTTTTTCGGACCAACAGACAGACAAACAGACGGACAGGCCAAAAACTATATGCCCCCGAATCTTTGATTCCGGGGGCATAAAAAAAACCCATAGGAGTGTAAACGAGAGGGAAAAAAATTCAATTAAGAAAACCTAAACTGAAGAAAACCCCTATGATAAAGAATATCGTTGTATTCAGAAACATATCAACTTGGTATATTCTAATATTCGAAGCAAAACGGATTTCCATCTTGAGGGGGGAAGAAGCGTACTGTGTTAAGAGGGGATAAGTTATGCTGGGACATTTCATCCGTGGGGGATAGTCTGTGCTAGGCCGCTTTATCCGTGGGGGATGTTCTATACTGGGCCGGGTTATCCGGGGGATGATCTATACTGGGTCAGTTCATCCGGGGGGGATGACCTATACTGGGCCAGTTCATCCGGGGGGATGGCCTATGCGGGGGGATGATCTATGCTACAACACCGGGACATGGTAACTTTCACTTTTGTAGATCTTATATATAGAGCAAGTGACCATATTTCGCCGCATTTTTCGTATATTTTCTACGAATTTTCAATACTTGGTGGCCGGTTCAATGATTTGTTTTGCTTAAGTTTAATTTAACTCCATTCTCGATCGAAATACCACAAAAATAATTTATTTTACTCAGTTCCTTAATTCCTTAAAAAACGTCAAAATAATTCGTTTCCATGTTTTCGGGGGTGACCATATTTCGCTGTTTTTGCTGATAAGTACAGTGGTGATCGTAGTAGTTTACACACTGTTTTTCGGAAACTTCGGGCACACCTCGGAAACTTCGTTAGGAAAAACTGGTAATTCGGAAACTTCGGGCAAAATTCCGCCCTAAATTTACCGATGTTACCTAAAATTCCTAACTTTCCGAATTTCACCGGAATAACCTAAATAATTGTATTTACCCGAAATCCAAAACGAGGCTGCGTGAATATTTATTATTATTGTTTGTTTGTTTAAATAAATATATTATTTCGAAATTGTTTTTCATTTGAAGGCATCAAATGTACAACTGAATCAATTTGATTGTCTAACGAGCATCATTTGCACCATAAAGTGACGATAAAATTCATTTTCGTTTTCTATCATTGCAAACCACGGATCTGTAATTTTTTTTACGATAAGTCGAGGTTAATTTCCTCAAATAATAGAAAATATATAAGATATATTCTAGGATAATTTTAATATAAAATTAGACAAGTGATCCCTCTCCTTTGCCTTTAGACGTGGTCTGGGTCATATATATCCCCCCCCCCCCTCCCTCCCCAATCAAACTCAGACATACATGTACATTTTTTCACTCACTACCGAGAAATTACATATTGCATAATTATGATAATAAAACAGCTTTATCTCTCTCTCTCTCTCTCTCTCTCTCTGTTTTTTAATTTTATTTTCCCCCTTTTTTTATATGTATAACTCTGCATTTTGTCGGATTCGGAATGTTCTAGGTCTACTTTCGGTTTCAAAACATTACTACGATCGAATTTTTGTAGCAGTGAAACTTGATGTTTTATATTTCTCCCTTGATGAAATGCACGAAACAGTCAGGAATTTGATGAAGAATGATCATAGCCTTGTTACACATTGAAGAACAGACTGGTAAAATGTCTGTACTGACAGCAAGGTATCAAAGAATATGCAAGATGTGCATGGTTGAATTGTTGCATGCATGTACATGAACTGATGAATGGTACCAAGGACGTATATAGTACGTATCAAAAAAAAAAAACAACAAACATGGTCCAAACATAATGAAGGAATCACAAACTACTGTCAGAGCCACTGCATTCAATCCAATAATCAACGATTGACGTACGGATTGCACTGGCCCGGTATTCTGGAAATTCAACGGTAGGTTAGTACACGTAGTACATGTAAAATGATTTGATGATGTATAATATCTATTTCGTTTTGTGATTCGGGCTCGGACCGTTTTATTATGCTGCTGTTGACTGATAATCCTTACTCAGGTAGGGACTATCAGTCAACGGCAGTAAAATATAACAGTCTTTATGCTACCGTTGACCGATAGTCCATACTCAAGTAAGTCGACGGCAGTGTAATAATTGACTGATTGATCGATCCTTACTCGGGTTAGGACTATCAGTAAATAGCAGCATATTAGAACGGTTTGTGCCTGAATAACAAAATTAAGAACTGTCCACCAGTCTTTACAAAAAAAAAAATCCAACCACTGGCCCGAAGACAAGATAGACATTGAAAATGCTCCCATCTAAAAAGTATTTGGCTTGATTGCAGAGCAATTCCAGTCAAAAGATTGACGATGTCCGCCTGTCTGTCTATCCGACTGTCTGTCATCCGTTGTCAACATTTTGGTTAAAGTTTCTGGTTAAAGCAAAATCTAAGAAACTTTACCTTGACCTTGGACTTTGACATAGCTAAAGATTTTGGTTGAAGTTTCTGGTTAAAGCAAAATCTAAGGAACTTTATGCAGTAGAAACTTTATGTTATACCGGTACATGTAGGTTGTAGGGCTGAGCAGTTTTATCGTGGGTATACCGGTATATTGTGATACCAGGCTTCGCAATACGTACCACGGTATTTGTTTTCAAAAACCGGTTTTTGACGGTATTTTTAGCGAACGCGAATTACTACTCAAAATACATCAATAGCTAGGGTCATTTAAATTGTACAATTTTCTGACTAGCCATTTTTAAACAAGACGAAGTGTCCGTACTATTTATTTAATAAGGGTAGTAAGTTTTTGAGTGACGTTTTGCACTGTCTGTATGTCCATGAGTGTCTGCCATTGTCCTAGCAGGCAGAATTATCACATTCTTGCAACACACAGCAAGTTTGCGTTAACGTGCATTACATGTACGATAATAAATGCACTTGCTGTGTGTTGCATACCCGTAACAAGACACAAATTATGACTTTTATTCTCTATATGGAAACATTTTCAGATTTTTTAAGTAAAATTTTGAAAGCAAAATTGAAGTAGGAAAATGAAAAAGATAAGGAATATCAATGACAATGTTATAAAATATTGCAATATATCGCAATATTTTCCTAAATATCGCAATATATCGCAATACAAATTTGACCCGCAACACTCAGCCCTAGTAGGTTGCCTTTGACAAGACCTTTCAATTTATCTCGTAACATTTGACCTAGTGACCTTGACCTAGGGCTTTGACCTAGTTAATGATTTTGCTTAAGTTTATGATTGAACCAAAATCTCAGGAGCTATAAACATAGTAGAAACATAATATTATACTGACAAATCCTTTCAATTTATGCAGTAACATTTGACCTGACCTTGACCCAGTTAAGGACAAAAGCTTACTTTGCAATCCAGCCATACTGTCTTTAGCAGTGTTTTATTTGTTTCTAAAATATGATTGCATTATTTCATTCCTCTACCATATAACCATATAATTTACGACTAAGTGAGAACTATACAATAATATCTATTTGGTAATGATAGGAATTTACCTTCATGATTTATTGTTAGATGATGTGATTTAGATGTTTGTTATCATCACATATTTTTTCTATTTCATTCAAAAGTTGTACTCGTTTTATTTCAGGATAATGAGAGTCAACACATACAACATGGTCAAACAGAAGTGAGTGATCATGGATTGGTGTGGCATAGCTTCCTTCCGTCATAATTTGTGTATCTTGGACACCAGAATCAAGACAAGATGAAGAAAAATTAACAGTTTTATATGGCATGTAATACATGTATGTGGAATGGCTAAAACATGTGGTTTCTGATTTACTCAGATTGAGAAATTTAATGTAGCTATATAAAAATCACTTTGTAAGGCTGTTTGTTCATCTGTCTCTGATTGTCTGTCTGTTTGTCAGTCTGTCACATATTTGTCTGTAACTTACTTGATATACATCAAACATTTTTTTTAAACTTGCAGAGATAGTAAAGCATGATAAGACTCAGCAGGTCAAGGTCACTTTCAAGGTCAAAGATCATTACGAAGCATTTTTAGTTAAAAATTTTAAAATTTCATTTATTTTTCATCAAAATGTTTTGAAACATTGTATAATTCAAGAAATCGGCATGTGATAAATTAGGGCAGGGACAATACTGCACCCAGCCGATCCGATATGTATCATGATACCTGATATCGGATATAATATGTATTGCAATACTAAGTAAATTGATAAAACCTTCTCAAAATCCTATTTGATGCTATTTATCTTCATCATATATAAGTAGTTTTTTTTTCATTCAACAGGTTATATGTATTCAATATTAGCTTTCGGACCAGAATTTTCCCGATTCCTATAACTTGTACTTAATAAACCAGGAAACCAAATGTTTACCACATCAATCTTGTGCTGTACTTGGCATTTCTAACTTAATCCACTTCCCCGTAGCCATATTTCACTTTCTCTGAATGTTACATGTACTTTCATTTTCTCTGAAAGTTATATTTGTTTTTGGCGTGAGGGACAAAAATCCAGAAAATTCAATAAATATTTTTTTTGTAAATTTTAACTTTGATGTGTTTGGATATATCGATACTTGGATCGCGAAAAAAAAAAATATTGTGATGCATTGATGAATCAGAGTATTTTACCAGCCCTATGATATATGTCACAGGTTTTTTATGCCCCCGGAATCAAAGATTTAGGGGCATATAGTTTTTGGCCTGTCCGTCTGTTTGTCTGTTTGTCTGTCTGTTTGTCCGAAAAACTTTAACATTGGACATAACTTTTGAATGGGAAGTGATAGGGCTTTCATATTTCACATGTGTATTCCTTGTGACAAGACCTTTCCATTGATACCCAAATTTTTGATCTCGTGACCTTAACCTTGACCTTTGACCTACTTTTCAAAAACTTTAACATTGGGCATAACTTTTGAATGGGAAGTGATAGGGCTTTCATATTTCACATGTGTATTCCTTGTGACAAGACCTTTCCATTGATACCAAATTTTTGACCTCGTGACCTTGACCTTGACCTTTGACCTACTTTTCAAAAACACTAACATTGGGCATAACTTTTGAATGGGAAGTGATAGGGCTTTCATATTTCACATGTGTATTCCTTGTGACAAGACCTTTCCATTGATACCAAAATTTTTGACCTCGTGACCTTGACCTTGACCTTTGACCTACTTTTCAAAAACTTTAACATTGGGCATAACTTTTGAATGGGAAGTGATAGGGCTTTCATATTTCACATGTGTATTCCTTGTGACAAGACCTTTCCATTGATACCAAAATTTTTGACCTCGTGACCTTGACCTTTGACCTACTTTTCAAAAACTTTAACATTGGGCATAACTTTTGAATGGGAAGTGATAGGGCTTTCATATTTCACATGTGTATTCCTTGTGACAAGACCTTTCTATTGATACCAAAATTTTTGACCTCATGACCTTGACCTTGACCTTGGACCTACTTTTCAAAAACTTTAACATTGGGCATAA
Organism: Pinctada imbricata; assembly: GCA_033119305.1. Taxonomy (NCBI): domain Eukaryota; kingdom Metazoa; phylum Mollusca; class Bivalvia; order Pterioida; family Pteriidae; genus Pinctada; species Pinctada imbricata. The sequence continues at coordinate 43,483,046 of VSWD01000011.1, forward strand.
CTTTTGAATGGGAAGTGATAGGGCTTTCATATTTCACATGTGTATTCCTTGTGACAAGACCTTTCCATTGATACCAAAATTTTTGACCTCATGACCTTGACCTTGACCTTTGACCTACTTTTCAAAAACTTTAACATTTGGCATAACTTTTGAATGGTAAGTGATAGGGCTTTCATATTTCATATGTGTATTCCTTGTGACAAGACCTTTCCATTGATACCAAAATTTTTGACCTCGTGACCTTGACCTTTGACCTTTTAACCCAGTGACCTCACATACATGTACTTAACAGAAAATAGGGTTCATACTAACAAAGATGCCACCGGGGGCATTCGTGTTTCACAAACACAGGCTTTATAGATCATGTGTCACATAGTTGTGAACTTAAGTGAAAAGGGAGGGGGATGTTCATTGAAGATACATGATCATATAATAATATATGGCTACAGTATCTATAGCTAATTGATATGCATCAGAATGAGGTATGTTTAGAGGCTTTAGTCTAGGTCAAGGTCATTTTCAAGGTCAAGGCAATGTTTTATGCTCAAACATGTGACATGTGACATACTTGAACAGTGTTATTCTTGTACTCAAATGTAGACAGTAATTTACCATCTACTGCCATTCACACTTGCTGTCTTTTGACAGTTACAGTTGTAAATTTCTTATTGTCAGATTGATAGTATTCTACATATACTTCATCAGTTGCAAGAAAGGAAATAAATTGTAAAGCAACTGGGTTTTGGTATCTAATGTTTTTTTTTTTTTTAGCTATACCTTCTTGACCTAGAAGGTGTTGAATATTGACCCACATTATACTTGAGCTGAATATGCTATAATAATTACAATGAAATTGAAAGTGTTAAAAATCTTTGCAAAAATGTATATACATGTACACAAACATATCAGCACAAAATGCAAAAAAATTACCAAGCACTTACAGAAGTTGGATCAGTCAAAGGTCTATAGATCATGTTTACACATGTAAATTTATATTGATGATGTGATTAGAATCATTAGATCACTTATTTGAATATCAGTTTATACATGATCATGCTCATCAGTTCATTATGTTACACTTCCTTTTGATTTCTACTTTACTCACTGCAAAGCAATATGCGGAAAACTTTATTCAATGTCTGTTATTCAGTATCTATGTCAAGGTTAACTTCAAAATCAAAGTCACATATTGAGGGTCAATCTGCATCGAGCAACTTGCCCTTTCCTTGAACAAATCAGTTTCCGGTCCTCCTGGTTATCAATTTTATTGTGTTGCTTGCAGAATTGTTACGTATACATAGCACTCGAGGTTTTTTTAATGACCTGAATCTAGATCAGAGGTCAAGGTAACAATAGACTTTCTTGGCAAAACTTTGTGACAAAACTTTTTCCCTTCTACATGGTTTTCAAAAACATTTAACATAATTATCTCTTAGGACCCAAGGGTGTATTATGCTCTTAAATAAAGGTAAGAGGTCAAGGTCATAATATACTTTTTTATGAAACTGTGTAGAAGATTCAGTATGAATACTTTGAATGAATAGTTAGGTATAATTTATTCCTTTATGACAGATATTGCATAGGAGTATTTACCGCAAGATTGCAGACAATAACAGGTTTTCGGACAGAGTCCGGCAACATATTTGTATCTCGGGACTTGTAAAAAATTATAAATAGTGTGTGACGGTACGGTTATCGATCGTGCCCGGTTTGCTCAGTTGCTAAGAGCGTCTGCCTCCATAGCAGAAGGTCTCGGGTTTGATCCCCGGACCGGCCACATTTTTCATTCTGCCTATCACAATTAGTGCAAAGGGCTGTCATAAGATTGAGAATACCTTGGAAAGAATTTGTTAGATATAGAGTTGTACATGTAATGGTAGTTAGACAAGAATTTTATTAGATTGGTCTAACAAATTATAAAATATTGAGAATGACAAAGGAACCCCAAATGATTTTTATGAGGGGAGGGACAGGAAAACTGCACCCCTCCCCAAGAAAAATGTCCAGAAAGTTTGCACCTCCCCAAAAAGAATCTAGCCCGAAGGGTCGGCTGAATTATCTTTGGTCATGCATCCGCTAAAGAACGGGGGAAAAAAATTGGGCCCTGATCGAGGGTCTGCATAAAAAACAACAACAACAAAACCCTCCACGCCTCTCCATTGTACAAAATGCTGTTATTTTTAAAAGCCACGGCAGGGACGTATTACACACGTCCCCTGCTAAGGACAGCTGATATTCTAGAAAATCAAAAAAAAAAAAAACACACACACACACACACACACCCTCACCCTCCCTCGCACAATGAGGAATTATTTATAAAAAAAAAACACACATACATAGAACTAGCCTGAAATTGCAAACAAGTTCGATCATTAGCTCTGTTTATAGTCGGTACACAGTGTAAAATCGGCTTTTTATGTAGGAATATAATAAATTACTTATTGTCTTTTGAAATTACATTAGTTTTCTCAATTTGAAATTAAAAAATCTCTAAGAATTTTTGAAAATGCCGAAGCGTTTCCACTGCGAAAAGTACAACTTCGTCGATCAGAGGAAATTCGAATTGTTTATATTCAACGATCTTTTCTTAGATAAGATCTTTTCTTTAGTTCAACGATCTTTTCTTATAATACTTTTCTAATATCGGATCTTTTCTTTTTTTATTATAGTACACAGAGGGTCGAAACACGGTTTTGTTTTAATATTTCAATGACTGACGTGTCCCTCTTTCCATTCAATCAGCTACGTAACGTACAGCGATTTTCCGCAGATTCCATATATCTTTCATATAGAATCTGTGGGAAATCGTTGTACATAGCTGATTAAATGAAGCGAGGGAAGGGGGGGGGGTGGGATTTTGATTGCAGAATGATTTTATGGAGCTAAAAAAAAAATCTGGCTACGGCCCCCTGTGACTTGTATGTGCGAATCTAGACAATCAGGGGAGTGGAAGCGTTATAACAGCGTGAGCGTATTTATTTCAGAAAAAAAAAACATCCCTAGTATTGCAAATTGCCAATAAAATAGTATATGACTATGTTTGGAAATTTTCAAGGGATACACCCCCTTCTCAATTACGCCCCAGGATACACATGAATTCCCGAACACATGTTGCATTCCTTTTGTTTACATAATGGAAATTTCGTTTTGTTGAAATCAATCTTAAATCTACCATTACCCCGAAAAACCCGAAATATTACACTTTTTCCTAAAAAACCTAACTAAAATACCTAACTTTCACGGTTTACCCTAAATTTCCTACCGAATTTTAATAATTCGGAAACTTCGGTCAAAGCGGTAATTTTCGTAAAGTTAGGATTCGGAAACTTAGGTAGGATTTTTCCGAAATTCGGAAACTTAGGTTAAGCCTCGGAAACTTCGGTAAAAGTGTGTAATCTCCCGCGATCACCACTGTATCCATTTTGCATACAAAACGGACAAAATTGCGATTTTCTTTTCAGGAAACCTCTCGTCGCCACTACTTCTACGAGTTGATGTCAAATAAAATGTTTTCTTTGTTTGGTTTATGTAAAAATTTTGGATGTTTACGTCTAAAATTTAGTGATTTAATGAATTTTTCCTCACTGTTTGATATTTTTCGTCACATTTGAGTGCAGAAGATGTCACAATATATCAAAACATGACTGCTACGGTCATATTTGATAGGATGTAGAAAAATAAGTTTGACAAACAATTCCGATAACCAACAAGAAGCAATTAACTATGAAACGGCGAAATATGGTCACCGGCGAAATATGGTTCCTCGCTCTATATATGAGTTTACAAGTACGTTTCGCGGCCCGGTGATAATTTGATTGGTTTGTTTGAAACCACGGACATGTAGTTGTTAGTTATTAATTATTTTGGCCAATTTTGCTTTCTTCTAATTGGTCATGACGACATTTTATAAAATGTACCTCTGCTCAAATGCGGTCTATTTGGGGTTTTGATCGTGACCAATCAGTAAGGACGTGACTTTTCGTTTTAACCAATGAAATCCCTTTTCGCTGCAAAATCGTCCTTCAAAAACAGATAGAAATGGCAACAAACAGGTTGGCATGTTGCCGAACATGACCGTATAGTGACGATAAGACCTCATCAAAATATCGCGTTACGCAATTTATTGGTTTCGTTACAATTTTTCTATCCTTTCAGCAAAATTTTCGACATCTCATTGGTCAATCGCCTACGCATGCGTCCGATTCCAGGTCCGCTTTTCATATGTATTATACTGCATTTGCAAGTTGATAATGTTGCAATGCATTTTCACTCAGTGCAAAAATTTCTCGTGGAAATTGTGAATTAAGTAGCCAAAATCCGCCAAGGTTCCATCTAATATCCAACATCGCACTTGCTGGCTCATAATCAATCTCCCACGCATGCGTCCGATTTCAGTTCCGCTTTTCTTCACTTTGAAATCTACCTCTGTCGTCATCGCCTATTGTTTGTCTGCAAGATTCTTGCAGATTGAAACTCGGGCTTCGTATTTGTAAATAAAATATTGCAAGACTTTAGTATATACCACTATGTATAACTTCATTTATGAGGTATATAATGTACAAGCATTGTCTTTGTTTCAATGCAATACCATGCAGTATCAGGGATTCTTTCTTCATTCGTACGTTGCCAACTCCATCAGCTGAGCGAGAAGTCTCAAATAAAAATACAAATTCTGGCCATAAATCGAAACCTACCGTCTTTAGGCGTGAGTCTTGTAATTTTTCCTTCATCAAGATAAGGATCGTTTCATTCATTGCCCATTTACTCGCCCCTAAACGCTCAAATATGTGCCTCTACCTTTAAATCTTTTGCGATGTTTACGTCAGAAGTCCGAATGACGTCACTGTGACGACATGCCGTACCTGCGATGCCTCTCGGGCTTTATCATTGCGTGAAATGGCTTAGGAAAATAGCGATGACGGCAAGGTTATATTGCAAGTCTGTGCCGCCTATGACCTTGTTGCAAGTTGGCTCATAATCGATGACCTGTCATTCAATGCTCTGTTGGGTCTTTTTTATTGTGACGTCATAGTCATAAACCTACATGTACCAACCCATTCGGATCCCCTCGCCCTTTATTTGTAATGGCATAAAAAGACTCGGACGTCAATTTGTTGAAGGTTTTACATCAAATCGATGTAAAAGTAAAAAGACACTTTTTCAACACCAACGGGGAACTATTTTTTAAATGGCGACGTTTGAGAATGACGTCCTCGGGAGTCTTTTTTTCAAAGAAAAACGTCGAGGCTAAATAAATCTGAATGCCGCCAATTAACAGTCTATAAAGAAACAAGCATTGAATACTTTTATTGTCTGGAAATCATTCAAGGCATTGTCTTGTGCCACGTCAATGGCCTTTCAAGTTCATTTTGCGGGAAAAACAATGAATTCTCAGAAAATCTAGACTGAAAAACATTAACTTTTCTGCACCGATTTCGCACAGGAATTGAACTATAGTAATTCCGTATTTCCTTGGCAATAAACATACAATTATAGAGTGCAGCTTCTTTAATCCCCGCTATATATGTAATGAACACACCTACCTTAAGCGCGGATGTAGAGCGGGGGTGTCTGTATCTGAATCTGAAAAGAGGGGTCAGGGAGTCAGGATCCCAGGACTTCTGCCAGAAAATGCTGTTTTTATCCGTTCTTACGAATAATTTTGTTCAAAATCATGCCCTGAACCCCCCCCCCCTTCCCTCCTTGACGACTTTGAACCATTTCTGGACAAAATTCTAAAGCTGCCCATGCACGATTTATGCAGGGATTCATTACTGCAGTCGTCACCCACAACAAGGATGATATAAAGCCATGCCTGATACTGGACAATACCTTTTGATGGAATACAAAGTCTTAATTGGTTTGTCTGCAGCTCCTTTGTTAGTGTCCCCTTCTGATATCGCCATCTATAGGAATGATTGGCACTTTAATCGTGGCATAACGGTCTTTCTGTTGTACTGAATAGGAACATTCAATATGGCGTAATGGAAGGGGAAATCCCCTATTAATAAATAAGAGATAACTTGTCGTGTCTTTTGTTCAAGACGGGATCAATAGTAATCTTAAAGAGACAAAATGGAAGGGGTGTAATGACCGATCCGTCATCAACAGAAATACTTGACATAAAGGAATAAAGTGGCCCGTAATTTCATCACGTGATTATCTGAATCTCACGTGAATGAAAGTAGGTAGCATATATTGTCTGTCAGCTCGTTTGCAAAAAAAAATTTCTTGCCTGCTTTTCGGACTTTTATTTCCATCTTCAGTTGAGTAACGGTATATGGGTATTTATTCTACGATTTTGAGTCATTTTCCTACGAGAGGGTCATAATTCTACGGAGAAAAATGACCCCGGGTGAAGTTTCTACGGTAGTTATAATTCGTCTTTACACCGATGGTATGACATTTTCACGAATGGTCACTTTTGAGTAATTAAGAGTTCACGTTTACTTGGTTTGATCGAAGTTTAAAATTCCGAATACAAACTGACCAAATGAGTTACCCTGTCTTACATCTTTTTTGAATCTACATTATATAAGTACACCATTGTCTACCTCCAGCCTATGTCCGAATGTTCACTGACCCGTGTCCATCATTTGTGTTTACATTTCACTTCGGTCATTTCAAGTGGTCATTAAACTTGAATGTAAACAATATATTTCACCGTTAGAAAAGGGGATATGATATCGAGTCATCTCTTTAATCTACTTTAATATAAATGTATGCATTCTATGTTAGAGGCTTGAAATGGAACCATGTAAATTATCAGTGCAACAAAACAGAAAGTAGCCACCATGCCGTTTTTTACGCAGGTAAGTCGTAATTTATGCATCCATTCCTACGTCATGCAGCATGCGTATTCCATGTAGCAAAACGTAATTTTCGCTCTGCGCATGCGTATTAGGGTTTACGTTGTCCGCCAGTCCGTTGGCTCGTGCGTAAATCTGAAATTCCTTTTCTGGAAGTGGGGGGATGTCTTGCTAGATACAAAACGTCAGAGGGGATAACTTAAGCATCTCTGTCGTGATTTCACGTGTTTGTCTATTTGTGCATGTTGTGAACTCAAAAGAAAACAAACTAGAAGTTGTAGATTCGCAGAACCTTAGACGAATCTAGGGAGGGGATGTATCGGCTATCCTATCAATTTTCAAGGTCAGAGGTCAAATGTCAGGGTCACAATGGACATTAAATGAAAAGCATTGTGAACACAGACAACTTAGATATTATGGAATCGCCATAACCCTTAATAGATGTTGGCTACATAGAGAGAGGATGAAAGGTCAAGGTCGCAAAACCAAAAGAGGGCAAAATAAGAGGCATAGAATCACCGAAACTTCCTTAAATTGGTCAATTTGGTGGTTTTAAGGTTAAAAGTTAGGGTCACAACGGATGTTATAAGAAAAACATTGTTAACACATAATAGAAGATAAAATAAAAGGCGTAGAATCGCACAACCTTCCACTAATTTTGGCCATGGACAGATAATGAATCTGGTTGATTTTCAAGGTCAGAGGTCAAGGAAACAATGGACTTTATAGGAAAAACACTGTGAGCACAACAGAAGACAATGTGTAGAAACTCGATCAGAGGTAAAGGTAACAATGGTTTTTTTTATGTAAAAAGATGTAAATGTAATAGACGAGAAGCTTGTAGAATCAGCAAACACTTCCATAAATGTTGGCCATTAGGAGAGTCTGAATCCTATATATTTTCGAGGTCAAAGGTCAAGGTTATTACAATTGCATGTCGTTTCGAGGGAATGCTACGTTTTACGTTTAACTTACCTTCTGTGGATGGTTTCACCCATCTTTGATAATATTTACCTTTGCTATCTCTTACTGTTGCTGTGTATCAGATGATAGGGACATGACCTCAGATAGACTAACAATGCGAACAATGATAGGGTACAAATAGTAAGCAATTGTCTCTTGTTTACTCTTGTGTATGAAGAACCTATTATAGCAACTATAAATAAATATATACCGTATTATTACCGATACTGACAGTACATTTATAAATATGTAGCAAAATCTAATAAAAAGACAAGTTCAGCTATGTTTGTGTAATCTTTAGACGAAATATACTTCATTTTGGGGATATGGGTTGTTTGTTTGTATTGGTTTTTGTATTTTGTTTGGGCCTTTTTTTTGGGGGGGGGGGGGGGGTGCCAGGTTCTTTGATCAAATGAGTATCTTTTTTTTTGTAAGAGACTCAAGCTCAGCAGATTATCTAGTTTTAACTTCAAGTTTCATATTTAATACGCATTATAGGTCCATGTCAAATTCCGAAACGTTTTGGCGGTTTAGATTTTTTAAATTTAAACCAAAAACCTAAAATATCAAACTTTAAAATTTTTAGTGGAGTGCCTTATGTAAGAAAATAAGCTGCTGTGGGAATTTTATGATTAAAGCAAACCACTATGATAAAGATATTTACTATGGACTAGTATTACAGAAAAAGTTTGATAGACCTCTGAGATATGTGGCAGTTGCGATATTTTGGGGGTTAATTGCATAAAAAATGTTAACAAAAATTAAAAGATGTAAATATACTTAAATTCTGTTGTTTTTTCGAATAAAATGAGTTTCAAATTCAAATTTTGATATCAAATGTAGTTTTTCAGGCAAAAAACCCCTTTTCTAGGCTAAAATCGTGAAAAATTGGAAATAATTTATAAATTTAACGTATTAACTGATTTCAAAAATTAAAAGATGTTTACATATTTAATTTCAGATGTTCTTTTGAATGAAATGAATTTTCAATTCAAATTCTTGTATTAAATGTGTTTTTTGGGGAGAAAATTCCCTTTTCTACGCCAAAATCATGAAAAATTGGAAATAAATTACAACTTTTACATACAAAATGATGACAAATATTAAAAGATGTTAATGAACAAAATTCCTTATGTTCTTTCCATTGAAATGAGTTTCCAATTCGAATTCCTATGTCAAATGTGTTTTTGGGGCAAAAATCCATTTTCTATGCAAAAATCATGGAAAACTGGAAATAATTTCTAAGTTTTGCATTAAAAATGATAACAGAAATTGAAAGATGTAAATGTACTTAGTTTCTGATGAAATAAGTTCAAATTCGAATTCCTACATCAAATGTGGTTTTGGGGCAAAAAAGCCCTTTTCTAGGCAAAAAATCATGAAAAATTGGAAATAATATATAACTTTAGCATATATACTGATTTCAGAAATTAAAAGATGTTTATATATTCAATTTCTGGTGTTCTTTTACATGGAATGAGTTTTCAATTCAAATTCTTATGTTGAATGTGTTTTTGGGGAGAAAATGCCTTTTTCTAGGCGAAAATCATGAAAAACTGGAAATGCTTCATAACTTTTGCATAAAGAATAGTAACAAAGTTAAAAGATGGTTATGTACTTAATTTCTTATGTTCTTTCAAATGAAATGAGTTTCCAATTTGAATTCCTATATCAAATGTATTTTAAGGGGTCAAAAATCCATTTTCTGTGTTAAAATAATGATAAAACTGGAAATAATTTATAACTTTTGCATAAAAAATGTTAACAAAAATTAAAAGATGTAAATATACTTAAATTCTGTTGTTTTTTCGAATAAAATGAGTTTCAAATTCAAATTTTGATATCAAATGTAGTTTTTCAGGCAAAAAAACCCTTTTCTAGGCTAAAATCGTGAAAAATTGGAAATAATTTATAAATTTAACGTATTAACTGATTTCAAAAATTAAAAGATGTTTACATATTTAATTTCAGATGTTCTTTTGAATGAAATGAATTTTCAATTCAAATTCTTGTATTAAATGTGTTTTTTGGGGAGAAAATTCCCTTTTCTACGCCAAAATCATGAAAAATTGGAAATAAATTACAACTTTTACATACAAAATGATGACAAATATTAAAAGATGTTAATGAACAAAATTCCTTATGTTCTTTCCATTGAAATGAGTTTCCAATTCGAATTCCTATGTCAAATGTGTTTTTGGGGCAAAAATCCATTTTCTATGCAAAAATCATGGAAAACTGGAAATAATTTCTAAGTTTTGCATTAAAAATGATAACAGAAATTGAAAGATGTAAATGTACTTAGTTTCTGATGAAATAAGTTCAAATTCGAATTCCTACATCAAATGTGGTTTTGGGGCAAAAAAGCCCTTTTCTAGGCAAAAAATCATGAAAAATTGGAAATAATATATAACTTTAGCATATATACTGATTTCAGAAATTAAAAGATGTTTATATATTCAATTTCTGGTGTTCTTTTACATGGAATGAGTTTTCAATTCAAATTCTTATGTTGAATGTGTTTTTGGGGAGAAAATGCCTTTTTCTAGGCGAAAATCATGAAAAACTGGAAATGCTTCATAACTTTTGCATAAAGAATAGTAACAAAGTTAAAAGATGGTTATGTACTTAATTTCTTATGTTCTTTCAAATGAAATGAGTTTCCAATTTGAATTCCTATATCAAATGTATTTTAAGGGGTCAAAAATCCATTTTCTGTGTTAAAATAATGATAAAACTGGAAATAATATATAACGCTTGCATAAAAAATGATAACAGAAATTAAAAGATGTAAGAATTCTTAATTTTTTATGTTCTGTCGGATGAAATGAGTTTCATTTCATATGACTATATCAAATATGGGGGTGAGGGGGGGTGGTGGCAAAAAAGCCCTTTAATAGAAAACACATATGAAAATTGGAAATAATTTACAACTTTAACAAGTGATCTGATTTAAAAATTAAAAGATGGTTTTTTACATAATTGCTGTTGTTCTTTCGAATGAAATGAGTTTTCTGGGCAAAAAAAAACCATGGAAAATTGGAGATAATTTAAAACCTGATTTTTAAAAAATTGAAAAAATGTTAAACTTTGCACAAAATGTACATACATGACTTCATTGTTCTTGTCAAATAAATTTTGAATCCTATTTTCTATGCTTAATAAAAACATAATTTGTTTACAGTAAAATCTCATGTAGATTATTATTGGACATTGTTTTTACTCTAAAACACATGTGTATTGATCAGGGCTCTTGATCAGCCTAATATGGGCCCGATATTTGGCCAAATTGTCAATGCAATATAGTATCTATTTTGAGACTAAATGTTATACATTTTTATTTTTATATACCGATGAGACATTACTTGTTGAAATGTTCTTATGATACACTGAAATTTTACAATAGAGCAATCATATAATTTAGTACCCGGTATTTCAATTTCATAGTCCATATTAATGGACCAATTTTCCCAAGTGAAAACCTCTTGGAAAATAATAATAAAATCCCAAGGAGGTAAAAGTGCTATATTTCAAGTGAAAAGACATTCAAATTGATTTATAATTTTCCCGATCTTTGATTAAATGCTGTTGTTTTTCCCAGTTTCAAAGGCCTCGGCCCCAGTCTCAAAAAAGGATGTGAGAGCCCTGCTGATTAAACATAGAAATTAGAATTCAAAACTCATATCATTTGAAAGAACACTGAAATTAAGCACATAAATACCTTTTAATCTTTGGTATTAGGTTTTATTTAAAAGTCATACATTATCTCAAGAGATTTCATAGTTTTCGCCTGGAAGGAATTTCCCCAAAAACATATATGATAAAGAAATTGGAAATAAAAAAACTCATTTCACTCATAAGAACCTATGACATTTGGTAAATTAACATCTTGTAATTTTTTTTATTGGATTATTTCAAATAGTTTTTTGCCTAGAAATACCCCCCCCCCCCCCCCAACACATTTTTAGAGTAATTTGAATTGGAAATTCATTTCATTTGAAAGAGCATAAGAAATTAAATATATAACTATCTTTTGATTTTTTTCATAATTTTTGAATAGAAAAGAGCTATTCCCCCATCTTATACAAGAATTCAAATTTGAAACTAATTTCATCCTAAAGAAGATCAGAAATTAAGTACATTTACATCTAATTTCTGTTATCATTTTTTATGCAAAAGGTATAAATTATTTCCCAGTTTTTCATGATTTTTGCATAGAAAATGGATTTTGTCCCCCCCCCCCCCACCCCAACACATATGACATAGGAATTCAAATTGGAAACTCATTTCAATGGAAAGAACATAAGGAATTTAGTATATTCACATCTTTTGTTACTATTTTTTATGTAAAAGTTATCAATTATTTCCAGTTTTTCATAATTTTGGCCTAGAAAAGGGCATTTTCTCCCCAAAAAACACATTTGATATAAGAATTTGAATTAAAAAACTCATTTCATTCAAAAGAACATCAGAAATTGAAAATATAAACATCTATTAATTTTTGAAATCAGTAAAGATGCTTAAATTATGTATTATTTCCAATTTTTCACGATTTTAGCATAGAAAAGGTCTTTTCGCCCCAAAATACACATTTGATATAGGAATTCAAATTTGAAACTCATTTAATTCGAAAGAACATCAGAAATTAAGTACATTTACATCTTTTAATTTCTGTTATCATTTTTAATGCAAAACTAATAGATTATTTCCAGTTTTTCACGATTTTTGGATAGAAAATGGATTTTTGCCCCCAAAAAAGACATTCGATATAGAAATTCGAGTTTTAGACTCATTCCAATTGAAAGAACATAAGAAATTAAGTATACTAAGATCTTTCAATTTTTGTTATCTTTTGTTATGCAAAAGTTATGAATTATTTCCAGTTTTTCATGATTTTGGCCTAGAAAAGGGCATTTTCTCCCAAAAAAACACATTTGATGTAGGAATTCGAATTTGAAATTCATTTAATTCGAAAAAACATCAGAAATTAAGTACATTTACATCTTTTAATTTCTATTATCATTTTTAATGCAAAACTAATAAATTATTTCCAGTTTTTCATGATTTTTGCATAGAAAATAGATTTTTGCCCCAAAAACACATTTGATATAAAAATTCGAGTTTTAGACTCATTCCAATTGAAAGAACATAAGAAATTAAGTATACTAAGATCTTTTAATTATTGTTATCTTTTGTTATGCAAAAGTTATGAATTATTTCCAGTTTTTCATGATTTTGGCCTAGAAAAGGGCATTTTCTCCCAAAAAATCACATTTGATGTAGGAATTCGAATTGAAAACTCATTTCATTGGAAAGAACATCAGAAATTGAGTATGTAAACATCTTTTAATTTTTTAAAATCAGCTATTATGTTCAAGTTATGAATTATTTCCATTTTTTCATGATTTTAGCCCAGAAAAGGGCTTTTCGCCCAAAAATACACATATGATATAGGAATTCGAATTTGAAACTCATTTAATTCGAAAGAGCATCAGAAATTAAGTAAATTTACATCTTTTTATTTCTTTCATAATTTTTAATGCAAAACTTATAAATTATTTCCAAATTATTTCCAGTTTTTCATGATTTTTGCATAGAAAAGGGTTTTTTGCCCCCAAAATATCGCAACTGCCACATATCTCAGAGGTCTATCAAACTTTTTCTGTAATACTAGCCCATAGTTAATAACTTTAGCATAGTGGTTTGCTTTAATCATAAAATTCCCACAGCATTACATAAGGCACTCCACTATTTTGGAAGTTTCAGATTTTTGACTAAAATTTCAAAAACCTAAACCGTTTTAAACTTTTGGAATTTAAGTGTAAAACAGACGGCTTTAGAATTTTAAACTGTGTACAAAAACTGAAATATCTAAAACGGTTTTGAATATTTGAAAGTTTAGGTTTTTACTCAAAAATCTAATATTCCAAAAATCATAACGTTTTAGATTTTTTGAAAGTTTAGTCAAATTCTAAACTGCCAAAAATTCAAAGCTTTTTATTTTAGGTTTTTGGTTAAAATATCAAAAATCTAAAAATTTGAATTGTTAATTGTTACACGGACCATTATATAACTTTTCGAGTAATTTCATTGTTTTGACAGAACTTAATTATGAAATCTAAAATAGATTTTCAAAGAATTACTTCATAGAATGCAAAAACAATGAAATGATGATAATAATAATGGATACTAGTATCTATATCCTGATTACCGTTCATTCTGTGTTTCTCTTTAATGCAGAATATACATTTCCAATTTGCGATGTTTTTCAAGCACCATAAAGTACTTAAAACGAAGTAAAGCATAACGAAATAATCTATTCTCAAGATTCTCATATCGAAAATGAATATGAAAGAGGGGAGAAGAAAAGAAACAATCGTATTAATAATTGCAACTTGCTTTAATGTCAATAAGCCAAGTCGAGTAGCTGCTATTTCAAAACATGTCCTACAATTTTCATTATGAACGTTCAAAGGCTGGAGATCTCGCGCGGAACGAGATCAGAATCGAGGCATTATTATGTAGACAATCAAATGATTAGAACAGATGGTCGGATTCTCTAAGACAAGACGAAATTCTGGATGTACTACGTAAGCAGAAATAATCTCGACTTAATAGAAAATATATGATCAAAGGAGTTTGACAATCTAGTCAACAAATAAACCTATATCGTAAATGAAGCATATTGCAATTATTGTAGCCTACAAATATTTACAAAATCAGAGAGGATTGAATTCCGGGCGATGCCGAACATATGACAAACAGGTTTTTCTAAAAACAAAAATCACAACAAAATCTAAACAGGAAGAAACTCTGTGTTTTGAAATATTTGGCCCAATTTGGTGATACGTCTTCGAAACCTTTTGGTAACGGGAATAGTGGGATGGCTGTGCGCACGTAATCCGGATAGCCACATCCTTTGCTACCAACGTCGCAGACGGTCGTCCTAAGCAGGCACCGTTTGCCCATAGTTCTCGTTGTGGGTATATGCTGAGTCTTTTGTGTTTGATGTTTTGAAGAAGTGTTTGGTGTTCCTTGTCCCTTTTGTGTCTTTTGATGTGTATGTTGTCTGTGTTTTCACTTTGGGTATTTTGCTGTTGGTGCTGCAACCAGGTCTCGTTGGAGATCCCCACCTTTCTTGATACCTTGATATTACATGCACTTTAATGATAAGTCGCCTCGTCCTGGCTGTTATAAGAAATAGAATGAAACTTGGCTTAATGTTATTTACAAAGACTTCAAAAATACGCTATTTACATCTTTCAACTCATCAGATATTTATACTAGTCTAGCGCATACACTACTGAAGTTTTATTGATTTCAAGACTTCATCTATCAGAAACAATTTTTGATATTTTGATAACTTATAGGAGAAGAAGAAGCCTTTCATATTTGAATTCAATGCAATGAAGGTCAAGGTCGCTATTAGAAAAATACTATTAAATACAATATTTATTTCCAGTTAATAAATGAAGAACATACTCTCATATATCCGAAAAAAAAATGATATTAACAATACAATTTGACATAGTGTTACATGTACTTATCAATAGGGGAAGTACACGTAGCCTTACTTGCCTAACGATCGTTGGGTCAATAAGTCAAAGGTCACGGTCAATGATAGAACAAGTAGACTTTAAAAATAGAGGTTTTCAAATGATTACTCAACAGCCCTTTCAAAAATTTGCATGGACACCGTCAAAGGAGGGAAAACACCCATAGATGTAACTGAGGGTCAATACATGAAAGGTCAAGGACACTATTTCTTTTATTTCTTGTTTTTAAAGTATAAAGGGGTCATATCAGTGCATGTATGTTTAAAATAAACCATTTTGTTTAGCTGTAGACTGAAGCTTCAAGTTATTTCCATCAGTACCTCACCTGTAATTTAATGAATCAAACATGTCAATTTTATAAACCGTAATCCAATACCCACCCTACGGGTTTCTAAAGAAAGACTGAAAACTGAATGAAGTAATTTTACCATTTTGAATGACTTCACTTTGACGATTCGCGAGAATCCCCGTGGACATTTACTTTTATCTTTCAACCCATTGGGAATATTATACCGAGAACTTAAAACAATTAAGATCAATAACATATGCTATAAATTTTCATTATGATATTTCAGTGAGGAAAAATCGCATCTTTTGTCTCTTTCTCAATGAACGCTCTGAGCCCTAGGGCTTCTTTCTTTAATGATATACCAGCTTCCTTGTCAGTAAGCTGCTTCAGTCTCAAATATTGATCGTGTTTCCCTTTGAGCATTTAGTCTTGGAAGATAGGAGAGTTGAGTCTTCGGTTAATTCATTATTTTAAGCTTCAAGTTTTCCTTTAATACCAGCTTCTGTTGAAAATAATCTAAAACAATTATTGACTTTTACAGGGGTTAATACTAGTTCATTTAGACTTTTCGAAGAGGGGGGGGGGGGTGATGGTGTTGATTTTCGGGGGAGGGGGATGTTTTTCCATGGACGTGAATGTGAACTAATTGTTTTATTACATGAAGTTTTAAGATACTAGTATCAGAGTATTATTCTAAACTACGGAACTCTTTTTATCACAAACATTGAATGACGTCACCCATGTTGATAAAACGTCAGAACCGAACTGCGGTATTAGCCAATCAGTGAAGGATGGATTTTTTCATATCATGTAAAATCTATTATACAGCAGTAAGGATACATATGAAAAAGAAATCGTTGAGTATCGAAGCCCCACACACTAGCTCTGCCACTGTTTGTTGACACGTCCGAGAGTTCAGTCATGGACTAAGTCCAAGTTGTTCCGAGTTCATTATTGAATTAATTCAGAATGTACCAAGAAATAATTTTTTAGCTCACCTCACGAAGTGAGAGGGAGCTTATGCTATCACCCTGTCGTCGGCGTCCGCACTAGTATGTTAAGAAGTTTTATATCTCTATTATAAGTGCTACGAAGTTCAAACTTGCACAGATGATGCGTCTTAAAGAGTAGATCACGAATCTACGTTCAAATGTAGGTCATGACCTACATTTTCCGCGTGAGTGCACATGTTAGGAAGATTTGGGTATCAATGTTAAGAAGTTTTATTCTCTATTATAAATCACGAATCTACGTTCAAATGTAGGTCATGACCCATATTTCCGCTTGAGTGCTAGTAAGTTCAAGCTTGCACAGAGGATGCGTCTTTAAGAGTAGATCACGAATCTACGTTCAAATGTAGGTCATGACCCATATTTTCCGCTTGAGTGCACACGTTAGGAAGATTTGGATATCAATGTTAAGAAGTTTTATTTCTCTATTTTAAGTGCCAGGAAGTCCAAACTTGCACAGATGATGCGTCTTTATGAGTAGATCACAAATCTACATTCAAATGTTGGTCATGACCTACATTTTCTGCTTGAGTGCACATGTTAGGAAGATTTGGGTATCAATGTTAAGAAGTTTTATTCCTTTATTGAAGTGCTAGGAAGTCCAAACTTGCACAGTTTATGCATCTTTATGAGTAGATCACAAATCTACATTCAACTGTAGGTCATGGCCTACATTTTCTGCTTGAGTGCATATGTTAGGGAGATTTGGGTATCAATAGAGTATACCCATTCAGGCAAAATTTGGGTTAATAAATGAAATACTCTACTTCCCTATTCTGTTTTGTTTTTGTGTGGTATCATTTTTGTTGGTTCTCAGTAGGACAGGTTTTCAAAACTGTTCTTTGACTCCTGTCATGATAGAATGCTGCCATGAGGTGAGCTTTGTAATCTTTGATTACACTATGTTTTAATTAGTATCTGTAATACTAAAAATCCTTATACCCTTTTAAAGGAGACCGGAATCATGGCCCTTTTTTTTAGTATGATTAAGCGTCTTTTTCTTCACGCGTTTAACACTGTATTCTTCCATAATTTTCGAAAAATTGGCAATGAGCGCGAGTGATATGCCCCTAGTGAAATCAAAGATTTCATTGAACTGATATGTAACGTGTATGAATTATTCGATAATTAGTTTTATGAATGAGTTGCCTATTAAAATTGCGATTTACTCAAGGTGGAATTGCTTGGATAAGCGAAGTGTGTAGTATACAATTACTCATGCATTCAACTGTCATGATTATATATGAACAGTCAATCGGACATTTTTAGCTCACCTCGACGAAGTTGAGTGAGCTTATGCTATAACCCCACGCGTCCGCGTCCGCGTCCGCGTCCGTGTCCGCGTCCGTGTCCGCGTCCGCGTCCGGTTAAGAAGTTTGGGGTAGCTCAGTATCTGATAAAGTACTTATGCTACAGTAACCAAACTTGCACAAGTGATTCATCTTTGGATGCTGAGGTGAACCCATGCATCAGATGCAGCATCTGACCTACATTTTCCGCTTGAGTGACTTGGTTAAGAAGTTTGGGGTAGCTCAGTATCTGACAAAGTACTAATGCTACAGTAACCAAACTGGCACAAGTGATTCATCTTTGGATGCTGAGGTGAACCCATGCATCGGATGCAGCATCTGACCTACATTTTCCGCTTGAGTGACTTGGTTAAGAAGTTTGGGGTAGCTCAGTATCTGACAAAGTACTAATGCTACAGTAACCAAACTGGCACAAGTGATTCATCTTTGGATGCTGAGGTGAACCCATGCATCGTATGCAGCATCTGACCTACATTTTCTGCTTGAGTGACTTGGTTAAGAAGTTTGGGGTAGCTCAGTATCTGACAAAGTACTAATGCTACAGTAACCAAACTGGCACAAGTGATTCATCTTTGGATGCTGAGGTGAACCCATGCATCGTATGCAGCATCTGACCTACATATTCCGCTTGAGTGACTTGGTTAAGAAGTTTGGGGTAGCTCAGTATCTGACAAAGTACTGATGCTACAGTAACCAAACTTGCACAAGTGATTCATCTTTGGATGCCGAGATGGACCTATGCATCGGATGCAGCATCTGACCTACTTTTTCCGCTTGAGTAATTTCGCTTTTAAAAGCCAATATTGAGCAAAGTATAAGTGCTACATGTACCAAACTTGCATATTGGATGTATCTTTGATCAAACTTTCATAAAATGACCTTGACCTACTTTTTCCGCTTGAGTGATTTTGCCTTTAAAAGCCAATATTGAGCAAAGTATAAGTGCTAGATATTCCAAACTTGCATATTGGATGTATCTTTGATCAAACTTTCATAAAATGACCTCGACCTACTTTTTCCGCTTGAGTGATTTTGCCTTTAAAAGCCAATATTGAGCAAAGTATAAGTGATACATGTACCAAACTTGCATATTGGATGTATCTTTGATCAATCTTTCATAAAATGACCTTGACCTACTTTTTCCGCTTGAGTGATTTTGCTCTATAAAGCCAATATTGAGCAAAGTATAACTGCTACATGTACCAAACTTGCATATTGGATGTATCTTTGATCAAACTTTCATAAAATGACCTTGACCTACTTTTTCTGCTTGAGTGGTTTTGCCTTTAAAAGCCAATATACATGTACTAAGAAATATGTTTGAATTGAGTTTTGCTGTCACGAGGTGAGCTTCGTAATCTGTGATTACCTATGTTTAGAAAATAACATGCTTTAACCCTCATATTTAGATAATTCTTATATTGCAAACGCAAATTCCTGCTTCATATGTATCGACTTATTTTTGACTTACAAAAAAGTCTATAAGTAATATATAAGGAGTAATTAATCAACTGCATGCTTGTTTGTTAACATTTTTGCCTTCGGTTAATATGACGTCGATCACGGATATATAGTTGCGAAGATCACCGAGGTCGATGTGAAATACAAATGTATCTGAGCCCTTTCCAATCTTTTTAAGCTGAATCTGATCGATTTCTTTAAAGAGAAAAATAGTTTTTGATTCAAAATATTGAATGCGTTTGAGAAAATGAAAAAATGAAAAAGCATATTTCCCTTCCACTTTAAAATAATTTTCGTAATCTTTTTCTACAAATATTATTATTAAGTTTTATACTTCTATATACATGTACATAATTGCACATAAACCATTTCTTCAAATTTTAGACAAATCTTATCGAAATGTAGAACATCACGGTTTCTATATTTAAGAATTATTAAATTCATATTTACAGTCCACAATTATGGAGTATAAAAGAATACTAGTATATAGAAATGTTATATGCGATGCAATATTCTCCCTAAAGAAATGCAGACTTGTGTAATATACTGATGCCATATCTGATTTTGTTTAATAGACCCAAAATATTTCACCCAGAATAATTCGCGAATTCTCTCAATTTGGTCCCCAATGTGGTGGGAATATTCATTAATGCATGGAATGTACATAGCCGATGCACTCAGTCTCGCCTCTGGTTATGATAGGGTCCATTAGCGTCTGTCTGTATAGATGCAAATACATGCATAATTCAGATGCTATGTTTTGGAGTCGTAAGTAAATATGATGTAAAATGCCCATCCTGGTGAATTTTCAATAACTAGTGCATAATGCCTTAGTGAAAATGTCGGTAGCATAGATGTATTTTACCTATGGACTACATGGAAGGGGGGAAATACTCTGATTCAGTGTTTATAGCATCTTTGTATATAGTGCATGTCTTAATGGATTTGGCGTTTAACAACGCTTCCGATGTAACAAAAAATAAATCCCGGAGTCAAGTATTTCTCTTCTTGGCTGAAGAAACCTGTCGCAGGTATACAACGCCAAAGGTTTTGTGGCTCCCTGTTCCGTCATTCCTCTAGCATTGGCGTATCCAAAGTAAATAAATAAATAAATAAATAACTTGAGAAGAGGGAGCGAGAGTATAAACTCGAGCTCATTAGTCCCCTACCGGCAACGCCGAAGGGGACTCTTAGTTTCCTCTCGGTCTGTCTGTCCGTCTGTCTGTCTGTCTGTCCGTCCGTCTGTCCGTCTGTCCCATTTTCAGTTTTCCGGACTTTTTTTCGCTGTTGTTGCATATATTGAACTCATTTTTGGTATGTGGATATATCTCAATGTGATACAGATCAAGTTTGAGTTTGCTTTCGATTGACCTAATTTTACAAGAGTTATGGCCCTTGGACTTAGCAAATTTTATGAAAATTTCAGTTTTCCGTACTTTTTTCCGCTGTTGTTGCATATATCGAACTCATTTTTGGTATGTGGGTATATCTCAACGTGATAAAGATCAAGTTTGAGTTTGCTTTTGATTGACCTAATTTTACAAGAGTTATGGCCCTTTGACTTAGCAAACTTTATGAAAATTTCAGTTTTCCGGACTTTTTTCCAGTGTTGTTGGATAAATTGAACTCATTTTTGGTATGTGGATATATCTCAATGTGATACAGATCAAGTTTGAGTTTGCTTTTGATTGACCTATTTTACAAGAGTTATGGCCCTTGGACTTAGCAAATTTTATGAAAATTTCAGTTTTCCGGACTTTTCTTCGGTTCTATTGCAAATAATGCACTGATTTTTTGTAAATGTAAGCATCTCAGTGTGACACAGACCAAGTTTGAGTTTGGTTTCCATTGGCCTATTTTTACAAGAGTTATGGCCCTTGGACTTAGCAAATTTCATGAAATTTGCAGTTTTCCGGACTTTTTCTTGCCTGTTATTGCAGATAATGAACTGTTTTTTGTATGTTAATACATTAAAGTGTGATGCAGATTTGAGTTTAATTTAGATTGACTTATTTTCACAAGAGTTATGGCCCTTGGACTTAGCAAATTTCGTGAATTCAGTTTCCCAGACTTTTCTTGGCTGTTGTTGCAGATGATGAACTGATGAACAGAGATGCAAGTCATAAATTTATGCCGCCGGTAGGGGACTTATATCGCACAGCGATCATTGCATTTTTTTTTTTGGGCCTGGAAACACTGAAATTTTCATGTTTTCAAAATATTGCCGATTTCAAAAAAGAGGAGGGTATATTGTCCGACTTGGATCACCAAGACCCTCCTGCTTGGCAGCTGAATCGAAATGGTGCATAGGTTACACCTCAACAAAAAAGGGAGGGGTTATTGGATGCCCGACTTAAAAAGGGTGCTTAAGTGTCTTTCCAGAAACCAGAAACCACCGTCTCCCTGGATCCGCCAATGTCTTGGCTGCTGATTCCAACTGGTGCATATTTTACACCTCCAGAACCGAGTGTTGCGCCCCAATGTCATCACCTACATAGTCAAAGCTACCACGGGAGGGGGTTGTCTCCAGAAACCCGACCCCCTTCTCTCTTCTGGATCCGCCAACGTCTTAGATGCCAATGGTGCATATTTTACACCTCTTCAAAGGAGTAGTGCGCCCAAATGTCAGCATAGTAATAGTGCTCACTGGTCTGTACCACCAAAATAAGGGGGGGGGGGTTGTGTCTCCAGAAACCGGACACCCCTTCTTTTTCCTGGATCCGCCAACGTCTTGGCTGCTAATTACCAAATGGTGCATATTTTACACCTCTACAACGGAGTAGTGCGCCCCAATGTCATCACCGTCATTGTGTTTATTGTCTATACAACAGTTTTGTAGGATAGAGTTCGAAGAAAGTGCAATAAGAAAATAGCATATAATAAAATACAAAATCTATTCTTACCGAAATTACTTTCTTAGACTATCTATCTAAAGGGTGTAGGAGTATACTATTAGAGAAAATTAACTAGATCTGCTCCGGGCGATCTCTCTCTATCTTTTAATAACAATTCCATCGCCAAAGACAAAATAATGGACTGTGTGGGAACAAAGGTAGGTACTATATAGTGCTAATTTTCTTATTAGAAATTGTCAACTTTTGCTTGAAATTAGCTTTTAATCGATTACATTATTATAAGAAATGTATTGTGTAACGAAAAAGGCTAAATAAGCATTGTAATAAAATTAAACGGGTATTTTAGTCTGTCTCTGTAATACGATAAGGTACTCTCAATAATTTGGTAACATATGTAATTTGAGTCATGGCCTTTCGCAGTTCATTTATTATAATATAGAATCTTGAAAATTTGTAATATTAAAAAAGACAGTGTTTTATCGTATCCTAGAAGAATTAGGTAAAATGCTAAAAATACTAGAAAGACGACACGGATAGCTTGTAGAGTACAATATCGACAGGGTTTACGTGAAAACATATAGATGGGATTCTTATTTTTCTCGAGTAATGGAGAAACTCTAACAATTCTCTCTAAACTTTGTACCGGTAAGATATAAGGATAATGGGTAAACAAACTTCGTTAAGTTATCAGCGTTAACATCGGTTGACGTCATGTAATCCGGATAAGACCACCATTGTTATTCACCATTTGGACGATTTTTTTCTATTTCATTGACATTTTACCTTGATTCATGTTTAGGGGAATAACTAGCTTCTGACGATATAGAAGATTGAAATATTTCTTCCAGAGGGAAGGGATGATAACAATGTTTCTGACGTTATGTTTGCGGACGGTAAATGCTGATTTGACGGTAGCAAACTGAGTTTTTCTGGCGACGCGTTAGCGGAGCCAGAAAAACGGATGTTCGCACCGTAAAATCAGCATTTACCGTCCGCAAACATAACGTCAGATCTAGTTATTCCCTTTCTAATGCAATCTATATTTATGCCCCCCTTCGAAGAAGAGGGGACATATAGGTTTGCCGCTGTCGGTCGGTCGGTCGGTCGGTCGGTCTGTCGGTCGGTCCAAGACATCAGTTTCCGTTCAATATCTCTGGAATGGATTCACATATTGAAATGAAAAATTTGTTTACAGACACATCAAACAAAAATCCAGGTCAAATTAATATTTGGGTCCGATCAAAAATTTTTTGACAGAGTTATGCCCCTTGCATTTCGAAAAATACCAAAATTTCAGGGTTTCCGTTCAACATCTCTTGAATGGAGTTACACATTGAAATGAAATTTTGTATACAGACACATCAAATGAAAATCCAGGTCAATTTCGTATTAAGGTCCGATCGAAAAATTTTGACAGAGTTATGCCCCTTGCACTTAGAAAAATACCAAAATTTCAGGGTTTCTGTTCAATATCTCTTGAGTGGAGTTACATATTGAAATGAAATTTTGTATACAGACACATCAAATGAAAATCCAGGTCAAGTTCTTATTTGGGTTCAATCAACAAAATATTGACAGAGTAATGCCCCTTGCACTTCGAAAAATACCAAAATTTCAGGGTTTCCGTTCAATATCTCTTGAGTGGAGTTACATATTGAAATGAAATTTTGTATATGGATACATCAAATGAAAATCCAGGTCAAGTTCTTATTTGGGCTCAATCAACAAAATATTGACAGAGTAATGCCCCTTGCACTTCGAAAAATACCAAAATTTCAGGGTTTCCGTTCAATATCTCTTGAGTGGAGTTACATATAGAAATGAAATTTTGTATACAGACACATCAAATGAAAATCTAGGCCAAGTGTATATTTGGGTCCGATCAAAAAAATTTTGACAGAGTTATGCCCCTTGCACTTAAAAAAAACCCCAAAAATTTCAGGGTTTCCGTTTAATATCTCTTGAGTGGAGTTACATATTGAAATGAAATTTTGTATATGGATACATCAAATGACAATCTAGGTCAAGTTCATATTTGGGTTCAATCAACAAAATATTGACAGAGTAATGCCCCTTGCACTTCGAAAAATACCAAAATTTCAGGGTTTCCGTTCAATATCTCTTGAGTGGAGTTACATATTGAAATGAAATTTTGTATATGGATACATCAAATGAAAATCCAGGTCAAGTTCTTATTTGGGCTCAATCAACAAAATATTGACAGAGTAATGCCCCTTGCACTTCGAAAAATACCAAAATTTCAGGGTTTCCGTTCAATATCTCTTGAGTGGAGTTACATATAGAAATGAAATTTTGTATACAGACACATCAAATGAAAATCTAGGTCAAGTTCATATTTAGGTCCGGTCAAAAAAAATTGGACAGAGTTATGCCCCTTGCACTTTGAAAAATACCAAAACTTCAGGGATTCTGTTCAATATCTCTTGAGTGGAGTTACATATTGAAATGAAATTTTGTATACAGACACATCAAATGAAAATCTAGGTCAAGTGTATATTTGGGTCCGATCAACAAAATTTTGACAGTTATGCCCCTTGCACTTAAAAAACCCCCCCAAAATTTCAGGGATTCTGTTCAATATCTCTTGAGTGGAGTTACATATTGAAATGAAATTTTGTATATGGATACATCAAATGACAATCTAGGTCAAGTTCTTATTTGGGTTCAATCAACAAAATATTGACAGAGTAATGCCCCTTGCACTTCGAAAAATACCAAAATTTCAGGGTTTCCGTTCAATATCTCTTGAGTGGAGTTACATATAGAAATGAAATTTTGTATACAGACACATCAAATGAAAATCCAGGTCAAGTTCTTATTTAGGTCCGATAAAAAAAAATTGGACAGAGTTATGCCCCTTGCACTTTGAAAAATACCAAAACTTCAGGGATTCTGTTCAATATCTCTTGAGTGGAGTTACATATTGAAATGAAATTTTGTATACAGACACATCAAATGAAAATCTAGGTCAAGTGTATATTTGGGTCCGATCAACAAAATTTTGACAGTTATGCCCCTTGCACTTAAAAAAAACCCAAAAATTTCAGGGTTTCCGTTCAATATCTCTTGAGTGGAGTTACATATTGAAATGAAATTTTGTATATGGATACATCAAATGACAATCTAGGTCAAGTTCATATTTGGGTTCAATCAACAAAATATTGACAGAGTAATGCCCCTTGCACTTCGAAAAATACCAAAATTTCAGGGTTTCCGTTCAATATCTCTTGAGTGGAGTTACATATTGAAATGAAATTTTGTATATGGATACATCAAATGACAATCTAGGTCAAGTTCTTATTTGGGTTCAATCAACAACATATTGACAGAGTAATGCCCCTTGCACTTCGAAAAATACCAAAATTTCAGGGTTTCCGTTCAATATCTCTTGAGTGGAGTTACATATAGAAATGAAATTTTGTATACAGACACATCAAATGAATATCTAGGTCAAGTTTATATTTAGGTCCGATCAAAAAAATTTGGACAGAGTTATGCCCTTTGCACTTTGAAAAATACCAAAACTTCAGGGATTCTGTTCAATATCTCTTGAGTGGAGTTACATATTGAAATGAAATTTTGTATACAGACACATCAAATGAAAATCTACTGGGTCAAGTTCATATTTAGGTCCGATGAACAAAATTTTGACAGAGTTATGTCCCTTGCACTTCGAAAAATACCAAAATTTAAGGGTTTCCGTTCAATATCTCTTGAGTAGAGTTACATATTGAAATGAAATTTTGTTTTCAGACACATCAAATAAAAATCTAGGTCAAGTTCATATTTGGGTTCAATCAAAAATTTTTATGCCCCCCTTTGAAGAAGAGGGGACATATTGCTTTGCCGCTGTCTGACTATCTGTCTGTCGGTCCGTCGGTCGGTCGGTCGGTCCTCGACATCAGTTTCCGTTCAATACCTCTGGAGTGGATTCACATATTGAAATGAAATTTTGTGTACAGACACATCAAATGATAATCTTGGTCAAGTTCATATGTGGGTCCAATGAAAAAAAAAATTGACAAAGTTTAGCCCCTTGCTTTTCGAAAAGTACCAAAATTTCAGGATTTTCGTTCAATATCTCTGGAGTGTATTCACATACTGAAATGAATCTTGTGTACAGACACATCAAATGAAAATCTAGGTCAAGTTTATATTTGGGTCCGATCAAAAAAAATTTGACAGAGTTATGCCCCTTGCACTCCGAATCCGATCAAAAAAAATTGACAGAGTTATGCCCCTTGAATTTTGGTTGGAAAATTTACCAACATTCTGTTCAGTATCAGGTTTGTTGAATATGATTATTTAATAGAATACTATTAATTACCTTGTAGAAGTTTATTAGAAGAAGAGCTTTAACAAAGCATAAATGCTGTACATACAGGTCCTCCTGACAGTTATACTTCTTTAACTTTTTTCATTACACTGTTACTTTATATCCCCATAGGTTGTATCAATGCAAGTATAAAGTTGTGACGGACTTAATCACAGAAGGGGTAGGGGGGCATTAATGTTTTACAAACATGACTTTTAACTTGTTTTTTTTTTAATATCAATAAACAGTCAATATGTCTCTCCACAAGTTTCAATATATTGAAAAAATAACAAACGCCGAATTAAAACTCAACCGGTTTCCCGAGTACGTTTTTATTTTTTAATATACAGCGAAATGTGACGTTAGCAACGTCAAAGCCTAGTATGTTGTTTTACAGCCGTAACTATAAGGAGCAAATTAATTTTGATTTTGTTTCTTGTTCGTTTCAGTGTTATGTGTTTGGGGTTCATTCGAGTGCTTTATCTTTCTGGTTCTATTTTTTTTTGTTCCGGTCCGTTCCAATGTTCGTTCTGGTATTATGTTTTTTGACTCATTCTGGTATTTTGTGTTTCTGGTTCGTTCCTGTTTTTTGTGTGTTTCTGGTTCGTTCTATTATTTTGCTTTTCTGATTTGTTCCTGTATTTTGTGTTTCTTGTTCGTTCTATTGTTTTGTGTTTCTGGTTCGTTCTATTGTTTTGTGTTTCTGGTTCGTTCTATTGTTTTGTGTTTCTGGTTCGTTCTATTGTTTTGTGTTTCTTGTTCGTTCTATTGTTTTGTGTTTCTGGTTCGTTCTATTGTTTTGTGTTTCTGATTCGTTCTATTGTTTTGTGTTCAGAATCGTACTATTGCCTTTTGTTCTGGCTCGATATGTTATTTAGTTTATGGTTCAGTATCTTGCTTTGCTTCTCTGGTTCGTTGTATTTTTTGTGTTTCTGGTTCGTTCTTTTATTTCTTGTTTCTGGTTTGTTCTTGTGTTTTGTGTCTCTAGTTCATTCTATTATTTTGTGTTTCTGATTCGTTCCTCTGTTTTGTGTTTCTGTTCGTTCTATCAATTTGTGATTCTGGTTCGTTCTATTGTTTTGTGTTTCTGGTTCGCTCTATTATTTTGTGTTTCTGATTCGTTCTTTTGTTTTGTGTTCTGGTTCGTTCTATTGTTTTGTGATTCTGGTTCGTTCTATTGTTTTGTGTTTCTGGTTCGTTCTATTGTTTTGTGTTTATGGGTCGTTCTATTATTTTGTGTTTGTGGTTCGTTCCTGTTTTTGTATTCCGATGCGTTCTTTTGTTTTATGTTCTGGTTGTTTGTATTATTTTGTTTTTCTGGTTCGTTCTTTTATTTTGTGTTTCTGGTTTGTTCCTGTATTTTGTGTATCTAGTTTTACTGATTTTGTCTTTATAGTTTGTGATTTTGTTTCTTATTCGTTTTAGTGTCAAGTGTTTGGGGTTCGTTCGAGTGCTTTGTCTTTCAGGTTCTATTTTTGTTTTGTTCCGGTCCGTTCCAAAGTTTGTTCTGGTGTGTGTTTTGACTCGTTCTGGTACTTTGTGTCTCTGGTTCGTTTTATTGTTTTGTGTCAAGAATCGAACTAATTCTTTGTGTTCTGGCTCGATATGGTTCTGTCTATTGTTTTGTTCTCCAGTTCGTACAATCAATTTGTATTTGTGGTTTTGTGTTTCTGGTTCGTACTATCAATTTGTGTTTGTGGTTTTGTGTTTCTGGTTCGTACGATCAATTTGTGTTTCGTTCTATTGATTTGTGTTTCTGGTGCGTTTTTATTATTTTGTTTTTCTGGTTCGTTCTTTTACTTTGAGTTTCTGGTTATTTCCTGTGTTTTTGTCTCTAGTTCGTTTGATTATTTCGCGTTTCTGATTCGTTCCTGTGTTTTGTGTTTCTAGTCCGTTCTATTATTTTGTTTTTTTTGGTTCGTTCTATTATCTTGTGTTTCTGGTTCGTTCTATTATTTTGTGTTTCTGGTTCGTTCTATTATCTTGTGTTTCTGGTTCGTTCTATTATTTTGTGTTTCTGGTTCGTTCTATTATTTTGTGTTTCTGGTCCGTTCTGTTATTTTGTTTTTTTGGTTCGTTCTATTATTTTGTGTTTTTGGTTCGTTCTATTATCTTGTGTTTCTGGTCCGTTCTATTATTTTGTGTTTCTGATCCGTTCTATTATCTTGTGTTTCTGGTTCGTTCTATTATTTTGTATTTCTGGTTCGTTCTATTATTTTATGTTTCTGGATCGTTCTATTATTTTGTGTTTCTGGTCCGTTCTGTTATTTTGTTTTTTTTTTGGTTCGTTCTATTATCTTGTGTCTCTGGTTCGTTCTATTATTTTGTGTTTCTGGTTTGTTCTATTATTTTGTGTTTCTGGTCCGTTCTATTATTTTGGTTTTTTTTTGGTTCGTTCTATTATCTTGTGTTTCTGGTTCGTTCTGTTATTTTGTGTTTCTGGTCCGTTCTATTATTTTGTTTTTTTTTTATTCGTTCTATTATTTTGGGTTTCTTGTTCATTCCTGTGTTTTGTGTTTCTGGTTTGTTCTATTGTTTTTGTGTTTCTGGTTCGATACGTTGTTTAATCAATGGTTCTAGTTTGTTCCTTTGTGTTTGGTTTGCTATATTGTCCCCAACGTTTTTGTGTTTCCGATTCGTTCTTTTGTTTTGTGTTCTGGTTCGTACTATTCTTTTGTGTTTGTGGTTCGTTCTATTATTTTTTATGTTTCTGGTTCGTTCTATTATTTTGTGTTTCTGGTTCGTTCTATTATTTTGTTTCTGGTCCGTTCTATTATTTTGTTTTTTGGTTCGTTCTATTATTTTGTGTTTCTTGTTCATTCCTGTGTTTTGTGTTTCTGGTTCGTTTTATTGTTTTTGTGTTTCTGGTTCGATGCGTTGTTTAATTTATGGTTCTAGTTTGTTCCTTTGTGTTTGGTTTGCTATATTGTCCCCAACGTTTATGTGCACTTTTATCTTTTCCATTACTAGTAATTTGTTGTTTTCGACATTTTATCTTTCTATGTAAATTTTGATACGTATTGAATACAATCACCGGTTTTGATCTTTTCTACACAGTTAAAGTAACGGATGTTTCTAAAAGTGGGAGGGTTTTGTGCAAGTAATTCATGATTACCACACCGTTTGCTATTTTCGTGGCAGCGATCCCAAGTCGGCACCGGTTTCCTATTGGTCTCGTTGGTTTATATGTGCTCCTTTGTGTTTGATGTTTCTGTGTTGTGCGTTGATGTTCCTTGTCCCTTTTGCGTCTCTTTCTGTGAGTGTCTGCTCTGTGTTTTTGCATTGGGTGTTTTTGGGTTTTGCTGTGGGTGCTGCAACCTAGTGTTGTTGGAGACCCCCTTCTTTGTTTCTAAAAAAGCAGGAGATACTTACTCCTCTTCTTTGGTTCCTGATCTCATATCCCATGGGAATTAACACTTGCTCTCCTCGGGTTCCTGATCTCATATCCCATGGGAATTAACACTTGCTCTCCTCGGGTTCCTGATCTCATGTCCCATGGGAATTAACACTTGCTCACCTCGAGTTCCTGATCTCATGTCCCATGGGAATTAACACTTGCTCTCCTCGAGTTCCTGATCTCATATCCCATGGGAATGAACACTTGTTCTCCTTGAGTTCCTGATCTCATATCCCATGGGAATGAACACTTGTTCTCCTTGAGTTCCTGATCTCATGTCCCATTGGAATGAACACTTGCTCTCCTCGGGTTCCTGATCTCATATCCCATGGGAATTAACACTTGCTCTCCTCGGGTTCCTGATCTCATATCCCATGGGAATGAACACTTGCTCTCCTCGAGTTCCTTATCTCATGTCCCATGGGAATTAACACTTGCTCTCCTCGAGTTCCTGATCTCATGTCCCATGGAATTTGCTCACCTCGAGTTCCTGATCTCATGTCCCATGGGAATTAACACTTGCTCACATCGAGTTCCTGATCTCATGTCCCATGGAATTTGCTCACCTCGAGTTCCTGATCTCATGTCCCATGGGAATTAACACTTGCTCTCCTCGAGTTCCTGATCTCATGTCCCATGGAATTTGCTCACCTCGAGTTCCTGATCTCATGTCCCATGGGAATTAACACTTGCTCTCCTCGGGTTCCTGATCTCATATCCCATGGGAATTAACACTTGCTCTCCTCGGGTTCCTGATCTCATATCCCATGGGAATTAACACTTGCTCTCCTCGGGTTCCTGATCTCATGTCCCATGGGAATTAACACTTGCTCACCTCGAGTTCCTGATCTCATGTCCCATGGGAATTAACACTTGCTCTCCTCGAGTTCCTGATCTCATATCCCATGGGAATGAACACTTGTTCTCCTTGAGTTCCTGATCTCATATCCCATGGGAATGAACACTTGTTCTCCTTGAGTTCCTGATCTCATGTCCCATTGGAATGAACACTTGCTCTCCTCGGGTTCCTGATCTCATATCCCATGGGAATTAACACTTGCTCTCCTCGGGTTCCTGATCTCATATCCCATGGGAATTAACACTTGCTCTCCTCGGGTTCCTGATCTCATATCCCATGGGAATTAACACTTGCTCTCCTCGGGTTCGTGATCTTATGACCCATTGGAATGAACACTTGCTCTCCTCGAGTTCCTTATCCCATGTCCCATGGGAATTAACACTTGCTCTCCTCGAGTTCCTGATCTCATGTCCCATGGAATTTGCTCACCTCGAGTTCCTGATCTCATGTCCCATGGGAATTAACACTTGCTCACATCGAGTTCCTGATCTCATGTCCCATGGAATTTGCTCACCTCGAGTTCCTGATCTCATGTCCCATGGGAATTAACACTTGCTCTCCTCGAGTTCCTGATCTCATGTCCCATGGAATTTGCTCACCTCGAGTTCCTGATCTCATGTCCCATGGGAATTAACACTTGCTCACATCGAGTTCCTGATCTCATGTCCCATGGGAATTAACACTTGCTCACATCGAGTTCCTGATCTCATGTCCCATGGGAATTAACACTTGCTCACCTCGAGTTCCTGATCTCATGTCCCATGGGAATTAACACTTGCTCACATCGAGTTCCTGATCTCATGTCCCATGGAATTTGCTCACCTCGAGTTCCTGATCTCATGTCCCATGGGAATTAACACTTGCTCTCCTCGAGTTCCTGATCTCATGTCCCATGGAATTTGCTCACCTCGAGTTCCTGATCTCATGTCCCATGAGAATTAACACTTGCTCACATCGAGTTCCTGATCTCATGTCCCATGGGAATTAACACTTGCTCACATCGAGTTCCTGATCTCATGTCCCATGGGAATTAACACTTCCTCACCTCGAGTTCCTGATCTCATGTCCCATGGGAATTAACACTTGCTCTCCTCGAGTTCCTGATCTCATGTCCCATGGAATTTGCTCACCTTGAGTTCCTGATCTGTGTCCCATGGGAATTAACACTTGGTCACATCGAGTTCCTGATCTCATGTCCCATGGGAATTAACACTTGCTCCTATTTTCGTTTTATTGTTTTGTCTCTCTGTTTCGCTCTAGTGTTCCTGTCACTGGTTTTGTTTCTTCTTCGTTTTAGTGTTATTTGTTTGTGATTCATTCGAGTGCTTTTTCTTTCTGGTTCGTTCTAATGTTTTATGTTTCTTGTCCCTTCTGATGTTACGCATTTTCATTCGTTCTAGTATTTGTGTTTCTGGTTCTTTCTATTGTTCTGTGTTCTGGTTTGTTCCCTGATCTCATTTGGGATTAACTCTTGCTTCTATTTTCTAGTTTGCCCTGGTCTAAAGCAGGATTTCTAAAAGACAAAGTTTATAAAAACGCATTTATTGAAGGCGAAATTCATAGAAACGCATTTTGAAGGCGAAATTTATAGAAATGCATTAATCGAAGGTGAAGTTGATAGAAACGCATTTATCGAAGGCGAAGTTTATAGAAACGCATTAATTGAAGGCGAAGTTTAAAGAAACGCATTTATCGAAGGCGAAGTTTATAGAAACGCATTTATCGATGGCGAAGTTTATAGCAACGCATTATTCGAAGGCGAAGTTGATAGAAACGCATTAATTAATCGAAGGCGAAGTTTATAGAAACACATTAATCGAAGGCGAATGCGAAGTTTATAGAAACGCATTAATTGAAGGCGAAGTTTATAGAAACGCTTTAATTTCATTCGTGGGATGATTTTTATTTTTTTGGACATATACATGTGCTACATGTACCTACCTGTGTGCTTTTTAAAGAATTATGGAAGCGCGCACTGAGATCTGAATTATCCTTTGTTTTGTACCACCATCCCAGTATTCGTGTGGAACAGATTCTAGCTGTGCACGCTAATAGAGGGCCATTAAAGCATCGGTCGGCAGACGTTCTCAGTGACAAATGATGTCAGTGTCGCAGCATTCACTCAAGTCCCGGCGAGTCTTGCTTAACGACACCTTGACACGTTGTAAAGCCTGAGTATTGTTTTGCACTTCAGTTCGGGTCACTGTACCACATTATGGAGAAAGGAATAATTCAATATAGATCGTGTAGCCCGATCAGCTAAATTACCTCTACTTGTGAATGTTATGTTTTAAAAGGATCAACCTAATTACTCTGGTGAATTTGTTACCTTTAATTTGCTGCTGACATTTTAATGGTAGCCCAAGTTTCCTCCAGAGGCTGATACTGCTATAAATAGCAGTCAAGTTTGCTCTGGCACGAGATTGAAGTGGCTCGCATTGGCTATCGGCATGACATAGAGACGTTGAGGATAAAGCAATGATACCCTCCTGGGGATGTGCTATCCAAATGGCAAAGACACTCTAAGGATAGATAAATAGGATTTGTTATGAAGGGGGGATAATTTGTTCCTTTTGTAGGGCTTAGAATGAGAGTAATTTGAACGTTAGCATGTGGGCGGGAGTAATTGAATACTAAGAGCTTAGAATCCTAAGACGCTAGTCTGTAAGAGTATTGTGACAGAATTAGGATTTCTTAGCATCATCTTGTCCCATTCATGGTCACCACACGTGCTTTCAAGAAATATGACGTAACATCCTCTAGAATTAACCAAAATAGAACACCTCAAGATCATCCAATACTTCCTGTAAAAAAAGTATCCAGAAAAGACAAATTGCAGTGGTTTCAATTTTGCTTGAAGCATAACTATATGTAATAGCTATTAAAGAAACCAAGATGGATATTGGTTAAAAATATCGAGGCAATTATATCTGATTCCTTTACAGATTGTTTTGAATTCCTTGACAGGTTTCGCATAAAAAAACTGATTTTGATCAAGTAACACAAACTTTTCATTTGACATCAAAGTAGGATTAAAATGCACAGAAATCTAGCTGCACAATTCAATCGAAGAATTGCATAAATCGAACAATTAAAAGAAAAGACGTTAAGACATGACATGGGCTACAAACGTGCTCGTGTAATTAAGCACATGTTTACAGCAAGACATGAACAATATTGTCAACTTTTTCCTTTCGGTCTTTCTAGTTCAGCTTCCGAAGCCCTTAGTGCAAGATCCTCCGTGCATTTATTCCATCAAAGCAATGTCAGTATTCGTCGTACTGTTTTCAGACCACACCGGAAGTGACCAAATCTTGTAAATTACATGCATTTCCGGTATCAGTGAAAGATCTCTTTTAAACTTGGGATGATTATTGTAAACTATCTAACTTTAGGACGAAATAATTGAGATACTTGATGCTTTTCTCTTTCAGAAAAAAAGTCCATGCAAATTTCACCACTATTAAAAATACTATAGTCCTCGCCACCGCTTGGACTGAAATTGCGTTTAATATCCTTGCTGTACAATCACCACTCAAATTCTTTATGCTTGGCAAATGTTCTGTTGAAATGAAAATGTTGGTATTTCAGTGCCCTTTAGATACCGGGGCTTAAAATCCACTTTAGGGGTTTAGTTGTCTTGCTTAGAGACCGGAAAGCTACTTAAATAGTGAATCAGGAAATCTCACCCCGGAATGCAATCAAGAAATGATTCTTCGTAAATAATCGTAATCTCCTATGATGGATTGATATTCCACAACAGGACGATCCCGAAATCAATACTTTTGATTTCTTGACATTAAAATAAATCTGAAGCAAATTGGAAATACATGTATCATTTAGAGGTAATTGGAGAAAAGGAGAGCTACACGCAGAGTTCTTCCTTGATTTATGAATATCACATAATTTGGCAAAGAAAACAGAAATCGTGTAAATGTCTATAGATTGCTAAGGTTTCTTTGCGGAAACTTAATCAAGCATAGTTTAATTCATGTGAGGTGTCGTTCGTACATTCGTACCTGCATATATAGAGATATGAGACCATTATATATCGGAGAGAATGATGAAGAATTTTATTTGAACATACATGGCATCGAATCTAAACGGGACAGGAACTAAGGTAAACATGATTCGAAAAGTTTTTTTTGCATTTAGGTGCATGTAGTCTCTATATAGTCGTTAAGTAGTCTTTTCCTTGCATTTTCTCCTTAAGATTTTTAAAGGTAATTTGCCGAAGTTTGCATATCTCAAGAAGAGTCCTATTTTCCATTGTTCATGTTTTTGAAAAGATTTTAAATTTTAGTAAAAAAAAATAATTTCTAGAGAATTAAATTTTCATGTATATAAAATGCATTATACCGGAATAATTTTGCAAAATGTCTCTTTAGAGTTGTTGACATATTGGAGTCGAAATGAAATAAAGGAATTAGAATTGTTCTATATATATGCACTTTGCAGAACTTTGTAGCGTGTCGCTCCTTGATCTTTTTTTCGGACATGTACTTGTACACTAAATATAGTGTAAATGTCGATGTGATATATGATAATTAACGTGCAGGAATATAAGGAAATATTCTTTTCTGTTCTACGAAATTCTTTTGCTGAAGAAATAACAGAAAGAGTTGTTGTCTTTTGTTCCATCTATCCATCGATTATCCTCTGCAATGCATATACATGTAAAGCTTGTCCTGTCTTTAACAGATGAATCGTTTCCCATACACTCTTAGTGTTCCATTTGAACAAGTATCGGGTATAGTTGACCACTGTTGTTTTTGCACTCGTGGTAAACTGTTAGGCAGTTTCATTTCGTCGATATCGAGTCCTTTGCCGAGTTTTCATGGACATTTTCGGACTTTTGTCAGTTGAAACTTTACTGATAAATCCAGTGGCGGATTTAGGGGGTGCGGAGGGGGCGCCCGCCCCCCGGCACTGACCCAAAATTTTCCAAAAACAGGTATATTTTTGCCCATTTTCAGTAAAAATCGGCAAAATTCGCCCCTTGACCCCCCGGCAAAGGGGGCGCTGGATCCGCCACTGAAATCTAAAACTCTCTTGAAGCGACATAACAATATATTTTGAACTACTTTAACAACCATCTAGGGCGGATCTAGATGGATAGGGCAGGGCCCTCACACTCATATTTTGGACAGGACCCCCTGACGACTTGGACCCCCACCCACGGGAAAAAAAAAATAAAATGAAAAATACCCAAATCATTTCAAATTTTAAAATGCAGAATTTCAAAAGAAAAAAAAAGAAAAAAAACTTCATTTTCGAGTATTCTTGAGAACGATTATGGCTATATTGTACAATATAAATATATCTGACCATTATGATTTTAAAATGTAAATCCTGAATCAAGTAATAATTATATTCCTAATTTAAATGCAACCGTATTAAGCTAAACATTTCATTTGTATGGTTTCCAATAATTACAGAATTAATGGATCTCGACGGGAGGGCAGAGATAATTTCCTATACATGAATGCTTTTACAAAATAACTATGCCTTTGCACTAAAGTTACGATAGTTGATCAGAGTATACAATATTTCCGAAGTAGATAATTTGTCATTGCAGTGTTTTATTTCTGTCATGCTTGTTCTGTCCATGGCAGCTCTAAATGGTTGAATCTCTGCAATTAAAGGATAAATGTCTTTCATATCTAAATGACTTGGTGTCCTTAAAGTGAAAGTAATATGATATTCAAGCGCGGATCTGGAGGGGTATTAGAGGAGAAGGGACCCTCCCCCTGAAATAGAAAAAAATGTTATTTTTTCTTGTGTTCTCGTATATATTTTTCAAAAGTTTAGGTTGGGCACACCCTAATGGACTGGGACCCCCCCCCCTGGAAAAATTGTCTAAATTTGCTCCTGATGGTAATTTAATTCAATTCGTTCATAGCCGAAAAAAAAATTCCAAAAATAGAATAAATATGCCCCATTCTAAAACGAGGAAGTGTAATGGAGTGTAATTTACAGGTATTTAGTTCTATAAATAACTTTGTTTGACCTCGACCTTCATGATGTCACCGAGTGTTCTACATCTGGTAATCATGACAAGATAGTAGATGCATTTAAAAGTGATTTCAGTGCATATTTACAAGTATCAACCAACACTTTCATACGAGACGCTTGCGCATTAAAATTGTTTACATCAAAGTTGACAGGATTAGCAGGAACTTGCGCTCTCTTCATTTGCTAATAGGTAAGATTGCTTTTAATTAATTAATTAAATATTTCAGTGCATCTATTGTAGCTGATGTAAAATGCATCTGATAGGAATTTTCTTTTCAGTTCTTTTTTATTTAAATTGATATTTAGTATATAAATTTATTGATTGATATTAATGAAGAAATCGTTAGAAATTCATTCCATTTTGATGAGAGGTGGGTTCACTGTTCGTATGTTCTCTTTATGCAATATCGATGCAGTTATTGTTAATTTAGGTAACTGATGAAGAAAGCTATACCTTAATTGGGTTGCGTCAAGCTTTTCTTATTCGTGGAAATTGATATTATATGTAA
Source organism: Pinctada imbricata (assembly GCA_033119305.1). Taxonomy (NCBI): domain Eukaryota; kingdom Metazoa; phylum Mollusca; class Bivalvia; order Pterioida; family Pteriidae; genus Pinctada; species Pinctada imbricata. Next base: position 43,520,415 of record VSWD01000011.1, read on the forward strand.
TCTTGCTCGGTAAATTTAGGAAAGGAAACGTTTTAACAGGAAAAATAAGTAATTTTGACAAATTCCAGGGAAGTCCTGATCCCTATAGGCTATACCCCCTTTAGATCCATTTGAGTTTTACTTAGCTGCTTAATTATGGTCAAGATTGGAAGACATATCAACTGTGTCCCTAAATAGCTTCATATTTGTCTCAGTAGGGGACAGTTTAAACTCAAGTTAAAAATGTTTGACATCGAAAATATTTAAATTTGGTCTCAGAATAACAGTGCTGACGTAAGCAAAAATTGAAATGTACACGCCAGATTGTTTATTTATTGCTCATGACTATTAATTGGGGATTTTTTTTTTTGTCCCTCTGCATAAAGCAGGTGATTAAAAACGTATCGGCTCTTTTTAAATTGTAGCCCCCCCCCCTAAAAAATAAAAGCTGTAAAGAAAAACTAAAGGGGAAACGCACAGAAGAACAAAGGATAAAAACAAAATTGAAAAAAAAAAATACTGAGGGGCGTACATCTCTTACTAATGAAAACTTACTTTATGGAAATTTTTGTTCGCAAAATAAATGCAGCTTGATTGATGTCGAAGAAAGGAGGTCTTGATCATTATATTTAAAATTCTTCTCGATTCCTGCACTTCTTTAAGATTGTAAATTATTCAATGCGTGATATTCCCATGTAAATAATAAAAATCATCTACGGTATTTACTCTAGTTGCTATAGGAGTTGCAAAATGAAATCATAGGGATAGAAAAACACAAATTTTCGGCCCCTTGGTCCTTATCAAGTGTAAAAACGTCAAACACAAACACTCAAATACACAAATTTTCGGCCCCTTGGCCTTTAACAAGTGTAAAAACGTCAAGCACAAACACTCAAATACACAAATTTTCGGCCTTTATCAAGTGGAAAAACGACAATCAGTGCTGATTTGCAATGAACGCCAGAGATTCAAGAATGGATTTTACTTAGAATTATTATAAACGTCGTTTGTATCATTACTTCCCTCTTGGAGAAATATTTTTAATCTACTGAAATCATAGGGGTTGGGTGGAGTTCTTTTGGATCCATAAACAGCTAGACACTTGCAATCAGCCCATACTCTCATATGGGTCGCCTTAATCCAATTAATTGAAGTGATAATGAGGCATATATTTGCGATATTGATTAACCTAGATAGATAAATATATGCAATCACAAAGGAACTAATGTAAGAAAATCAATACGTTCTATGGTATATGGTATTTAACCTGGGGACAAGTCATCTTTCTTCCTTTTAAAATTTTAATGCAATGCTTCCGAGGTTGCAGATATTCCATCATTGGCGGATCTAAAAAAGTTTTTTTCAGGATTGGGGGGGGGGGATTCAAGCCCGTCCGAGGTCCATTCTATGGGTTTGAAAAAAATACATGATGAGATGTAAATGGGAGATACATGCAATTTTTGCAAATAAGAGGGCGCGGTTCTTTGGGGAGGGGGAGGGGGAGCAACTCTTCCCCTTGTCAAGATACGCGCTTGCTATTCCATTAGGGGAGGATCTAGAAAAAAAAAATTCCAGAGAAGGTACCAGTCCATATGGGGTTCGATTCTATGTATTGAAAAATCATATATATGGAAAAAGGGGGAAATCTGGATACAAGTATTGGACAATTCCACAAATTCCTGGGGTGTCCTCCATCGAGATCTGCGCTTGCACATAAAAGTCTCATTTTAGCTACACTGTTATTGAAAAAAGAAAATATTGTCTGTGAAGCTGAATCAATTATTTAGGTTTTTGAACCAGAAGGTAATTTTGTCATCATCGTTTGCAAGCGCTAATCTAGGGTGGGGGTGGGGTGTGTGGGGGGGGGGGGGTAATGGGGGTACGGAGGTCAGGACCTCCCCTTTTATAATTTAATAAAAATATCGATTTTTGCCGTTTTAACGTGCAGGTTTTTTCTTCAATATCATAGGCTGGACCTACCCCGCCTCCCCCCCGACGATTCCCACCTTGTAAAAAAAAAATTAATTCGCCCAGGCCCATGAGTTTGAAGAGTAAGTTGTCTCAAATGGTTGTGTCACTGCAGTGAGGCAGTCATTGGTTAACCAGCGGTTATCCATGGTTTACTCATTGTTTACGCTCGCTTGAATGATAAAAACGACCTCCAGTCGACGACACGTTCAGAATTTTAATTTCGATAGCCCCCTCTAAACTCTCGTATCTTTTAATATTTTGAATAAACCTCCACTGACCAATTAAGTCCTCAAGGACAAAATTAGGCACCATGCGGTATCGTCACATGTTAATGAAACTTCAGAATGTCGAGAGAAAGCAACCGATCGATTGAATTCGGTCGCTTAACATATATACATATATATGAACCTCTCGTTTACTTTTCAGCTTAGTGTAATATTTTGAGAGAATCCCTGTTTATTTTTAAGTTTTATTTAAATCCAAATATAACGCACATGTGATTATCAATAAAAGGACAGTGAGAGTTTGTTGTATTATACGACGGTAGCTTTGTAGGGGAAACTAATACGTACATGGCGTAGAAATGTTGGACTCTACAGAGCAAAAAGGAGTAAGTCTTCATTTTTGCACAAGTCATGTATCTTTTTTTCTTTAATTTGCTTTTTTTCAAATTTTTCGTTTTTTTCTTCAATTATATGATGTTGAGTTTGCATGTTCCAGCTGCAAGGGTGCAGATCGAGGAACTAAACTAAACGTAGATTTGATCATCTTCTCCATTATTTTCTGGTGCTCTAACTTGTAATTCCTTCACATTAATCTGTTAAAAGATTGTATATCTGTATGCATTTTAAATTTGGCTGAAATGTAAATAAGTTCGGCGAACTTTGCTATAAATTTACTCTTCTACACTCAAATGAGAACCGCAAGTTGACACTGCCAGACCTAATGATAACAATGTGCAAGACCAGGTATCCGAATAGTAATACTATATTTTATATACGACCTTCCCTAACCTACTACACCCTCACATCGTGCAAGAGCTTTTAACCTTTTTGAATACTCTTTGTCATAGCTAAGTGTTGCGTGTTTCGTTGTCCCGTGTTGTTTGTAGAGGTTGTTGTTTTGTCTTGTGTGCATTGTTCGTTGCTCTGCCGGTGTGTTCCGCTGTGGTTGGTGCCAGTTTTTGTTGGAGATCTTTTTTCCATATAGAGAATAAATATCCTAATTCGTCTTGTTACGAGTATGCAACACACGGCAAGTGCGTTTATTGTACGTGTAATGCGCTAACATGCGATAAATGCGCTTGCTGCGTGTTGTACATATATAACCGTAACAAAACACTAATTATGACATTTGTTCTTTTATTAAATATGCTCTGTAATTGTCAGTTTCATTATTGTTTTCTGAAATAGCGTTTTTCTAGCTGCAAAGGTGACGTTAGAATTTAAGTCACCGCGGGTTCAGTTTGCAGGTTAGAACAGCCGTCGCGAGATCTGATTCGTTGTGATTTCACGAGCGCTTACATGTGAAATGCAACATGTTCCGGTTTCATCACAGGGAATATTGCATTGGCTGTGCATATATATATCCATCTGAAAGAAAAAAATGTCTTGGATCTCTTATTTGCACAACATTTCTTTCAAACGGAACATGATGTTACATACTATGATACAAGCATCATGCACATTTTGGACTTAATGCGTTTCTGGTATCATGACATGTTCTAAATAAACGTATCGATATATGATTGAATAAAGGTTATCTGAATTATAGAACAAGAGAAGAATTTTCGAGTCTAAGACACAATGCATACGATTAAATTCTGGGCCCGACACCATAAACTCAGAATTGACTTTAGTCAAATTCTCAAAATACGAAATATAACAAAATTGAAATTTTGATATTATTTATTTACTATGTAAGAGGTTAAGAAGAGACGGAAGCACCATTCATTACCAGGGACAATGTCTGGGAAAGCACTTTAAATAGTCTATTGTCTCTAGATATATTAGTATCGTAATCAATAAGCCAGGAATCCTTTGTTTAAGAAGTAATTCAACGCATAAGAGTTCTTGTCGTGCGTTTCTAGATGAATGAACCATATTCTGCATCTTATAAAATCGGCAGTCAAAAGCTACTTTAGGCCATCTCGTGCTGGTAGGCTTTGAACACCAAAATCACGACTTTCCCATAAGATTGATAAAAATTTAGCTTTCTTCATGCATGTAGGTTTGAGAAATGATTAAAATTGTCGTTTTTCGAATGGAAAATGTAAAAGTTTTACATTGCACTTTATTTTAACTTTTTGTTGCATAATATTTGATGAAAAGCCAAATGGAACAAGTTTTGTTACATGTAACTTACATTTCATACGAACAAATAATATGAAAAGGACACTTTGTTTTTGTTTACTTTTTGAACAATCTTTGCAGGCTGGTATGTATTATCAATTTTACAGGACGCAAAACAGAATAAAAACAAGCTTTAATTTGGATCGACGGAGGTGTAAATGATAGATTGTATCGTTTATGTAGGTTACTTCCTTCCTGTTTGTTTCCTGATGTTGCTCAGTGTTTGCTGACACACAAAGGGTCTTTATGCAGTCAAAACACTAAGTTGATTGATTTGAAGAAGTGCAGATCTAGAGGGTGAGAATGGGGGGGGGGGGGGTCAAGATCAGGGTGGCATCAGATTTTGATAAATGAAATTCCCTGACTCGTACAAGATTTTCCCTGACTCGTACAAGATTTTCCCTGACTCGTACAAGATTTTCCCTGACAAAATGCACACAATAACTAGTCTAATTTTACACTGCTTTATGCTCAAATATGTAATTAAAGTCCCTTTACTGTACTTACTCATTTCTAACAAATTTTATCTTCGCATTTAAAGTGTCCAATGGCGAGCGAAGTGAGCCAGAAAGCTTTTAAGACAATACTTCAGCAAGAAAATGTCTTCTGTCTTTGTTCAAATGTATACTGTCAATTCCATCAGGTACACATGTACTTGTTATATTTTCAAACGTTCATTATAAAATTCCCAGATTTTTCCCTGATTTTCATGAAATATTCAAATGACTTTTCCCTGCAGGGAATTTTTATTTGGCATTTTCCCTGTTTTCCAGAATTCGTGGCCACCCTGTAAATCTAGAATTGGCCCAGAATCCTTATTTACCCCGTTTTCCGTACAATTCTTTTCAAAATCACCGGCTGGTCACCACCACCCTTGACGGACTGGAGCCCCCCTTAAAAAAACTTTAAAGTTATATATTTTCTAGATACGTACATGTAAGCCCATGTTGTAGGTCGAACAGCTAGTTTATTAAATGTGCTTTTGGGCAACATTTAAAATAAATGCAAAAGACACCCCCCCCCCCCCCACAAAAAAAAAAAAACTGCGTTGCCAAGTTCTACTTCACAAACCGGAAACTACTGAAAATTAGTAACGCAAACCGGTTATTAGACCCGTATAACAATTCCGGTGATTTGTTTTGCAACATTAACCCGATTTTATGAAGCCGATCCAGTTTTTCTTGATCCTATATATGAATTATTTTTTTTTACGTTGAATTGAATACATCACTACCTGTAATAGTGTAATGTTATATGAATAAAGTACCTACAAAAGCATCACGGATACATAAAGCGACCTATGTTACTATAAATAAATCGGAAATCTACATATCTTTTGAGCTAGATCTTGATTCACATGGCTGATACGGTCGCATTATGTCGTGTAACGACAATAGATATATCTGTTACATAATTTCGTGCATTTTTTACAGGAAAACGACGACTTGAGAATATATATTCTCCACGATCGAGTTTATGTATATAATAGTTTTCTCTATCTAGATGACTGATTACAAGCATAGCGGGAAAACTAACATGCCAAAAACATCTCCCAACAAACACACAACACAAATGATAAAACAACAACAAAAACAACAACAAAAACAACAACAAAAACAACAACAAAAACAAACAAATAATAGTAATGATGAAGTACAATAAAAACAAAACACAAAAAGCATGTACAACTCTATTGGTATGCCCAGTGAATGTAGAGCTAGTATGGGGGGGGGGCGGAAAGGGGGTACTTCTCTCTCCCCTCCTATCCCCTTACCTCCCGCCTCCCGCCCCTCCTCCCTCTCCTTCCTTTTCACCCTTCCCTTACCTCCCCCCTTCCGTCCCCTTCCTCCCTCCCTTCCCTTTCTCCTCCCTTCCCCCTCTCTTCCTCCTCCGGCCCCTCCCTCCTCCTCCTTTCACCCTGTTCACCCCTCAGTATACAGTAAGCCATTTTCTCTCGGCAATATGATTAGTCCATCCAATACCCCCAAAACGCCGTATTTGACACATTCATCGGTTTTGACATTTCCTTCGATTCCCCGGGCACCTTATCTGATCACAAGGGAGATTAACTCTTGCTTCTTTGCAAAATATCTAGTTGCTTTATTTGTTCTTTTGTGGTCTTTTGAATTCTGATTTGTGTTACGGCTTTCGTTTACCGATTGATCGTAGATTTTTAAAAAGGAGTAAAGTACGTGTAAAACCTGTTGACCTAGGTAAATCAAAAGTTGATGAAACACCTTATTTTGATCAGTACTTCACATAGAACAACTCAAAATTTTCCTAGAAATAGTATTTTTAGGACCTCAAGTTCGGAAAAATGTCCATTCCGAAGTTAAATGTCCAAGTGTTGTATCCTTTTGAACTCTTGTTATACTTAAGTTTCTGTTTATACAGTGTCTATGTATTGCTGGCAAGGTTGTTCCTTGCTTCATTTACCCAATGAATGAAATGCAGTGTTTTGGCTATTTTGTGAACACTTTTTGGAAATGTTTAACCGATAGCACTTTTTGATAGGCTTTTCATCAATATGCGACATCAGACAGTTCTAAAATGTGCACTATAACGGTTAGACGTTGATATGTGATAAACTACCAAATTTTGATGTTCCTGGGGCCGGGTTGAAGCTAAAATGCTCAGGCAATCGTCATCCTATAGGAGTTTGTTGTTGATTCATATATATACATGCGCATGCGAACGAACGAACATATCTTACATTTTTAAATATTTGATATTTTTATGCCCCCGTAATCGAAGATTCGGGGGCATATAGTTTTTGGTATGTCTGTCAGTCTGTCTGTCTGTTTGTCTGTCCGTTTGTCCGCAAAAACTTTAATCTTGGCCATAACTTTTGAATGGTAAGTGATAGGGCTTTCATATTTCACATGCGTATTCCTTGTGACAATAATTTTCTATGGATACCAAAATTTTTGACCTTGTGACGTTGACCTTGGAGTTTGACCTACTTTTGAAAAACTTAAACCTTGGCCATTACTTTTGAATGGTAAATGATAGGGCTTTCATATTTCACATGTGTATTCCTTGTGACAAGACTTTTCTATGATATCAAAATTTTTTACCTTGTGACCTTGACCTTGGAGCTTGACCTACTTTTGAAAAACTTTAACCTTGGCCATAACTTTTGAATGGTAAGTGATATTGCTTTCATATTTCACACGTGTATTCCTCGTGACAAGACATTTCCATGGATATCAAAAATTTTAGACCTTATGACCTTGACTTTGGAATTTGAACTACTTTTGAAAATCTAATCTTTAGCCATGAATTTTGAATGGTAAGTGATAGGGCTTGAATTCATATTTCACATTTGACTTTCTTGTGGCAAGACCTTTCCATGGATACAAAATTTGACCTTTTGACCTTGGCCTTAAAATGTGAACTACTTTTCAGCTATTTTACCGACAAAGATGCCAACGTGCTTCACAAACACATTTTTTTTTTATTTTCAATGTATCATTCAACTCCTCGTGAAAATGTATGGTCCCGAACATTACCGAAGTCGTGTATCTTCGGCAAACTTCGTGGTATTGAATTTTTCAGTTATAAAAACAACCGGAAGTAGAGTATTATACCCCTAATGCCTTAAACTAAAAAAAGTTACAATTCTGTATGAATAAATTACAATTTTCTCAAACTGAGTGAATATGGAAGATCTTATCGAATAATGATTCTCATATTGTATGTACTAATAAAAACACAACTGAGTTTCGAGTTGAGCCCGCGTCAACTACTAAGTATGGGGTACTCAGTTTTCTTTGACTTTATGATTGGAATTTGAGCTTTTTGTTTTGATCGTCGTTTACATAGGAGCCCCAGAAATCTTGTCATGGAATTAATGTGTAGTATGCTATATAATAATCCCTATACTAATGATAGTGCCGTTGATGGCATTGTAGCATTTCCGATACGTTATTTTCGTCTGTTCTGATTTATGGATGCTTTCAGAAGCATTTTCTCATCTTCTTAAAGCGCGTAACTAGATAGGGATGGAGGAGGTCATGGCCAGAGCCCTCAAATTTGCCCCCCCCCCTCCCCTCCTTGTTTTTTCCTGTTTTAACGAACGATTGTTTCAAGACCATAAGCTTCGAACCTCCTGTCTCTCTACTCTGGACGGGCGGAAACGCCCCCCCCCTTTTTTTTTTTTAAATTCTAGGTCTGCCTATGGTATTCTTCCAATACTGATCCTTAGAAAACGGCAGTTGGGGCTCTTTGAAGTTCGCCGATACATATTCTTAAATGAGTCGGAATAGGCCCCGATTGATGGCTAGTGTTTGACAGTGATCTAGCAAATTATATCTGCCCCATATAGTCCATTTTCTTTGAGAGAGAAAAATTAATTTGAGGAGTATTGATTTCTTTTTTATCTACGATGTTCAATGCAAGAAATGTTTCTTTCGATAGGGTAATGTGCTCGATAATCTTTCGATTCTAAAAAAAAAACAAAAACAAAAACAAAAACAAAAACAAAACAAAACAAAACAAAAACAGAATACTGACTTACATGACTAAAAAGCATTATTTAAAGAAAGGTCTGAAGTTACGATATTTGATGATGAATGTTCCATTTATTTATTTAATATATTTATTTATAAATTAATCTATCCGATACGAAACTTTTAACTACTTCAAAGCCCATCAATTCGATCGAAAATTGTGAAATAATGTTCTTTCCTTTTTTCGATTTCCTGAAATTCATCGGATCGTATTCAGAATATTGCCAATGGTATTCTTTTCTTTTTTTCTTTTTACAGCGAATTCCTTTAATTTCCGGATTGGAACGGTGCACTTTCTCGTTAAAAGAGATCGAGGTGTACGTTACATATAGGTCTTCAATTTACCTCGTGTAAGATACAGAACCGGAATCTGTGTCAGTTTTTCCGGAATCGATCCATAGGGAAAACTCGCGTCGTAATCACTTGAAAGTCGGTTTGATGCACCATATTTGGTGTATTCTGTAGCATATATCGATATACGAGGAATTCCTCAATCCAGTGTTTATGTTTGTCAATAGCAGAACAGGATAATTGTCCGTGGACAATTTGCTAAACGAGTCTTCTTCTCTTTTGAAAAATAACGGACCATAGTATTAATCGGAATTTGATTTATGGGGAAATCTTAGAGACGACAATAAAACATGTAAATGCATTTGACTCTTTGCTAACCTGGACTGGAACTCATGAATGGTCCAGACTTGATTCTTATGTGATTTTTCATAAGGGCTTAAGACGGTGCTTAGAGTCCTCGGATATTTGTTTGTTTGCAAAAAGGTAGGCATAGATAGATAGAAATTGAATACGACTGAATTGAGATTCGAATTATTAAGGTCCATTGATGCTTTATTCGATTCTCCAGGGCTTTTTAAAATATATTTTTCTTTCAAAAATCTATTTACAGAGACATGCCAAAAGGCATATAGTAAGACTATGTACACCATTTATATAAAATGCTTCTAAAAATTCTGAAGCATTTTTCAATGAATATTGCCATGCATTCTTTCACTTTCATTCATTCTATACTTTAACTAACCGTGAAAGAAGGACATAATATTTTATTTTGGTTTACGTAGAGTTCTCTGACTTTTATGCACTTTTAGATATTTTAAAATGTTTAAGCAATAATTCAATTCCTTTTAAAAAATGCATGCGTATTTTTAAAGTAATTTTGTGATAGCATTTTTTAAAGAGTTTGGCAAACATTTCGTTCTTTCGGGTTTCCGTTCGTTCGAATCACCAAAACCTCCTCAAAATAGTACAAAGCACAAAAATTCTGTTATTTAAAATTTTGATTTAATGATTTGAAGTGTCTCAATTTTAAGTTATATTATAATAGCCAAAATTTGAAAATGATGAAGTATATGTGAATCCGTAAATATTCTATATGCGTATATAATGGGAAAAATGGTCCCAGTAATAAATTATTGGATATGATTTCAAAGTTCGTGAATCTATAAAAAAGGAAAGTTTTAATTTTGCGTGACTTTCTTGTTTCTTTTTGCGATATCAAAGATGTAAAAATCAGAAAAGCACTATTCAAGAAACTTCAGTAACCAACAAAATGTGACTAACCAACTTGCGAGCAAGAAACTTTAGTAAACAACTAGCAAGGAACTTCAGTAACTAACTTAATGTTACTAACCAGCATGCGAGCAAGAAACCTCAGTAACTAAATGTTACTATATATAGAGCGAGGACCCATATTTCGCCCATGACCATATTTCGCCCGTGACCATATTTCGCCCGTGACCATATTTCGCCGTTTCATAGATAATTGCTCCTCACTGGTTATCGAGAGTGTTCATCAAGTTTATTTTTCTATATAATTTCAAATATAACCGTAATAGCCATGTTTTGATAGATTGTGATATATTCTGCACTCAATTTTGACAAAAATACCACAAAATGGGGAAAATTTGACAAAAACACAAAATTTTAGAAGTAAACATCCGAAATTTTTACAAAAATTAAACAAAGAAAACATTTGTTTGGCATGATTTCATAGAAGTAGCGGTGACGAAACATTTCCTGAAATTGAAATCACAATTTTTGTCCGTTTGTGTGTAAATAGGATACATATCAACAAAAACGGCGAAATATGGTCACCCCGAAAACATAGAAACGAAATATTTTGACGTTTTATACGGAAACAATGAACTGCGTAAAATAAATTCTTTTGTGGTTTTTCAATCGAGAATGGAGTTAAATTATATTCTAGCAAAAGCAATTATTGAATTGGCCTCCAAGTTTTGAGATTTTCAAAGACATGTACGAAAAATACGGCGAAATATGGTCACTTGCTCTATAACCAACATGCGAGCAAAAACTTCAATTAACTTACTAATTTAATAACCAACATGCGAGCAAGAAACTTCAATAACCAACAATCACGAGCAAGAAACTTTAGTAACCTACAAACACGATCAAGAAACTTCAGTAACCAGCAATTAATCACGAGCAAGAAACTTCAGTAACCTACAATCACGATCAAGAAACTTCAGTAACCAACAATTAATCACGAGCAAGAAACTTCAGTAACCTACAAACACTATCAAGAAACTTCAGTAACCAACAATCACGAGCAAGAAACTTCAGTAACCTACAAACACTATCAAGAAACTTCAGTAACCAACAATCACGAGCAAGAAACTTCAGTAACCTACAAACACTATCAAGAAACTTCAGTAACCAACAATCACGAGCAAGAAACTTCAGTAACCTACAAACACTATCAAGAAACTTCAGTAACCTACAAACACTATCAAGAAACTTCAGTAACCTACAAACACGATCAAGAAACTTCAGTAACCTACAAACACGATCAAGAAACTTCAGTAACCAACAATCACGAGCAAGAAACTTCAGTAACCTACAATCACGATCAAGAAACTTCAGTAACCAACAATTAATCACGAGCAAGAAACTTCAGTAACCTACAAACACTATCAAGAAACTTCAGTAACCATCTAAATGTTACTACTATTCATGATGTAATATATGTTTTTTTTTTCAAGAAAACAATATTGCATATTCAAAACAATCGCAAACTAGCGAAAATCAGTACCTCGCAAAAATTGCATTTAGTAAAGATTATCACAACGAGAGATGTATGATCCTCATATATAATAAATTTGTTAGGGAGAAGTGAAATTCAGCCCATGGTATTCAGTGATCTGTAAAATGTATTTTCGGATCATTCCAAGCGGAATGGGTTCAAGATTCCTCGAACCCCCATCCGTTTTTCTAGGTTCCTTCCTGCAAGTTAAGGTAGAGGCATGGTAACAATTTACAAAGCTTATACCAGTGATCGGTTTCATGCATGTATCTAAAACAATCAGAAGGGAGCTCGATTGGGGAGTTTTAATGTTGCGTTTGATGTCAGAAAAAAAGAAATAAAAATTTAATGATTTTAAAAAGTTCAACAAACACTGTCTCACGTTGGTTAGATGTTGACGTGAAGGCAGCCTTGGTGCAGGAGGTAACTGGGGTACCCGGAAATAAAACCTGAGACCGCGCGGGTGGGCGACTACCTTTTCCTCGCACATTTATAAGACCCCTCGCTGAATCTAGCATTCGATCCCGGGACCTTGGAGGTGAGGTCCCGGGATCGAACGCGTTTCAACTGCGCTAAACTGATCGTTTGGAGAAAGTAACCATACAAAGGACAAAGACACTTCTCATTGAATAATTAATCTACTATTTATGAAGTGAGATGAAGTTACTGCCCCTTTAATGGACAATTTCTCCCACATAGAATTAGGATCCAATTTTATCCCCTTCTGCTGAATCAAGGTTGTTAGATCTTAACAATCATTCGTTGTCAAGAGAAGCATTAATGTGATCTTATAAAATCTGACGTTTGCAAAATTTATGAAACATTAATATGAATTTTATATGCATTTTACGCGCTCGGTTCGGATTTTATAGATAATGACGAGCATCCTGTACAAAGGAATGACGTAAGCATTCTGTGTCCCTTCTATCAAATTCAAACATCTTTACAATTAAGGGCCTGAATTGAATTTATTGATATATGCAAGCTATCGATACATTTTCCCGCACTAATGCAAATTCGAAAGAGGTAATTTACGTAGGATATTTGATCTAAATTGGCAACCTTACCTGCATGCCACCTTTCGTTGCGGCATCATATTGAATTGCGTTTGATATGTCAATTCAGATTTACCTTAATCCAAAATTAATTTGATAGAAATTCTAAGCTCTCCTACCTTTGATATTGTGTAAATGTATGAAGAGTCAGAGATAGAAATGAAAAGACGAAATAAGGAAGTTCATTAATCAGATTTCCTCATTATTGATCCAGGTCCAGGATTTGATCTCAGAGGAATAGCAAAAATGTTTTTGAAATTGAGTTAGAATTATGGAGCTTTGAAATAAGATGTCAAAGATTATTGGTGATAATAATGAGAAATTTAACGACAGAAAAGCAACATTTTAAGTTTTTCTTTTCTTTTCCATTTTCTTTCTTTTTTCTTTTTTGAATTTTATAGAATGCGCTCTCGCCGCACATAGAATAGCTTCATATATAGCGGTTAGCGCGAGGATCATGGATCGTTAAGTCGTGGGTTCGAATCGCCAGATATACAAGGAAAAAATACTTTAAGTTACCTTGTGATCTTGAGGAATTTGCATTGGACGAGGGTTGAAAAGTGAAAAGGGACACGTGATAGACAAGACGAACAGACCCCTTCAATATTGCCCTTGATCAGTATTCAAACTTGTATATTTTTTAGAACTTTTAAAATTAGTTCTTACCAAGAGTTATGTTTTCTTGCCATTATGATAAACTACCTTAAAATTCAAAAATTATTTTCTTTGAAAAAAAAATCCATGCAACATAAAGAATTTATCTACGCATGCATAAGTTCCTAACACTTAAAGACCTTGACATTACTCCGAATCAAGTATGATCGAGTCGTCCTACATAAGACGGATGCCAAGGAAATGATTGTCTAAGACAGACTTGAATGGCGACAGTCCAAATATTTGTAGTCTTCTACAGTCCTGATCAATTAGGATGCTTCTCAGATGAGTTTCCTCCCCTTGGTCGATACGCATTATCCTAGTAACTTCTTGTACAAACTACGTATGCCGATTGTCTCTCAGGGGCAAACAGTAAATTGACGGACCCCCTTTGAGGCCATATTTATTTGTGATTGGACCGTAGAATGGATTAGAATGGCGACCAAGTGGCTGCAATAAAAAAAGTCGCATTTCAGGAAAAATATGGAAAGTCCACTTTAAGATCACGTCACGGTGACAAATTTTGTCAGTTAGTCAGACTGTCTGTCCGTCAGTCATGTCTTCGATAATTTTATCTTTCGGAAAATGTTGGTTTTGTCATTAATATTCCAGCTCTCAGCAGAAGGAATATTGCAATTGCAGTATTTCGGGATAAGCAGTCCTTAAGCTTTTTTAAATTATTTACATTCATCTCTTCCATATACTTTCATGTCGTAGACATTGGCGGATCTTAGAAAATATCTTGAAGGGGTTCAGTCCGTCATGGGGTAGGTTGGGACCAGCATATGATTTTAAAAAAAAAAGGAAAAAAGGAAAATTAAGGCTTTTTTGCTCATTAAAGGGGAATGTTTCTGTCATTGTCATGTCACGTACAGTTCGTAAAATAAATTTCGTTCATCAAATTATTTTTTCCCCATTTTTCTTAACAAATATTGTTATGTCTGGCTCATGAAGTTTAGCAAAAAAAAACAAAACAAAACAAAAACAAAAAACAACAACAACAACAACAAAACAAACAAACAAACAAAACATTCTAAAGGTAAATTTATTTAGAATGCAAAGCTCGTTTTCATCAGCATCAAATCCGTTCATTAGACATTCGATACCAGACAAATTAATGAGTATCGCACGTGCAGTTAACACCAAAAGTAAGTTTAATTTTGAATCGGATCTCTTCGACACATACTGTAATTAATCCTTCTTACAATAATGCCAATAACGGTATCGCCGACATACACACAATATTACCAGCATACAAAAAATAAATGATTAAAATCAATCAGTCATAATGATAAATAAATAAGTAAATACACTGAATAAAAAAAATATATATTTGCACTCTGTTTATAAGTCATTGATTTGCACAAATCTTACAAAAAAATACCCGTTTCATAATACTTATTTGAAGATTTGAAGGTTTTCTGATCATATACATAAGATATTTTACATTTCTTAAACAATTGTTCTTCAAAACATGCCGTATGATGCATTTAAAGTGATTAGAGCAGAAAAAAAAAATCAAAAGACCCTATGACAAAATTTTAAAGGTCGTTTAACTTCCTCATTTCTTTCTTTAAAGTTCCACGAAATACGAAATGAGAATTTGGAATAGATTTCTTATACCTCAGTCACACCTAGCCGGATAAGGCGAACGGACGAGTAACGGATAGCAAAAATTCCAATCCGTTGGTGTCCGTTCGCATCCGTTATTCGTCCGTTACTTCTCCGTTTTATCCGTTACTCGTCCGGCGATGACCGTTGGTGACCGTTCTGTCCGTTGGTAAGTTTTGAGCATGCTCAAAACTTGCCAACGGACAGAACGGACTAAGGCGTCCATTACTTATACGTTACGTGTCCGTTGATATCCGTTTTATCCGTTACTCGTCCGTTACATCTCCGGTAGAAGTCCGTTAGGTGTCCGTTGATATCCGTTAGGTGTCCGTTGATGTCCGGTAGACACGAGCGACGAACGGACATCTACCGGACGTGAAACGGATAGAACGGAGATGTAACGGACAGCTACCGGAGGCCAACAGACGAGTAACGTATGTCCGTTTTGTCCGGTTCTTATGCGTTGCATATCCGTTTTATCCGTTGCCTTTCCGTTACTCGTACGGTGAAGTCCATTACACGTCCGTTACTTTTCCCGGTAGAAACCCGGTACTCGTACGGTACGTGTCTGTTCAAAACTAGTCGCAAGAGCCACGAGCAGTGGCATTGTTGACTTTTTACAAACGGACGACCAACGGACTAATGATTTTGGGGCATTTTTCATCCGTTAGACGTCCATTAGCGATATCCGGTAAGGTGTGACGCGACCATTACTCACACGTTTTTTTTGTTTGTTTTTGTTTTTTTTTTTTTGTTCACCATTGGACTGATGTCACGATTTTGTTCGGATATTAAAGAACCTCTGATGAACATTAAATTATATTCTAAACTAAAGTCTGGTGAACGGTTCATTTTTGCCAAAGTTTCTGTCTGTCTCTGAGAGCAGAGTTTAACACTTCGTTTTCCTATCTAATTTCAAAATCATGATATCGAAACAAATGAACAACATGCATCGATCTGATTAATCTTCGATTACAAGAAGCACTGTCCTCCGACAAGAATGTTCCGTTTTTGAAGGAAATAGCTTAGATGAAAAGACACACAATTTTTACAACAGTTTCTGCATTTTTAGGAGCCCCACGAAATATATTTCTGAAGGTACTAATGAATTTCAGTGGCGCCATCTACATTACCTTTCGTTTTACAATGGTTTATTATTAAGATTTATCATCCATACGTACATTCAATGATTTATCTTGATAAAGTTTTCAAAATATACCATTTTGTTATAAAAGAAAAATAATCTAGAAGCCAAAACATAGCATTTACAAGCACCATGACGTCATGTAGCCTTTCTTTTCTTAAAATTGCATTTGTTGAACTCATTCTAAAAGTGTTTTGGCTACAGTTGATACATTTTTGAGCGAAAAGAATATGAATTAGTAGAAAGGTGTAACTATTGATAATACAGAAATGATAAGGAAACGTTTGAAGTTAAATTTACAAGCTAACTTGTCATTTATTCCATGGCATTTCACAATTTAAATGATAGAGATTTAGCATAATGGTTGTGAACTATGTTTATACAAGGGGTTGTGCATTCAATAAAACATGTATTGAGGAATAAACATGGATGAATATAGCTTTGCATCTAAACATTCGTTAAGAAATGTCGTTATTTATTCATTTCAAGAATTCAAAAGGGAATTTCTTCATTCTGTGATACATGTGCATACTGTCCATTTTTTCTGTCTTTATTTGCGATAAAAATTGGCACTGCATGCTAACAAAAGCATAGCACTGTGACATATCACATTTCTAAAGTATCTTCTTGAGACTTTCTGTCATAGAATTGTGAAATGAACGGTTGCCTATACAAGCATGCGAGATTTATGAAAGTAGAACATGTTGTAATTGATGAAATAAAAATTACCAAAATAGAGAAACCCTTAGAACTCCTAATTTTAATGAAGTAAGCATAGGGAAGATGTTTAGTTACCTTTCTTTTCGTCAGACAGTATTGCTAATGATAGCTTGCGAGCACACAATTAGAATCGATAAAATGTATTTTTGTCAACACATAAAATTATAGGGATGCGCAATTTCTATTTACAGATGAAAATAATTTTTTAAACACAGTCTCTGATTCATACGACGTATGAATAGATTTTTAAATATTTTTTTATCTTTAAGAATTTCTTTGTGATTTGACAAGTAGATGACAGATGACCTACTTCACATTTATATATATTGATGTAACCAGTACTTTGTTGAGACCTCTTGACTTTGGGAAGAATACGTACAAGTACAGCTAATCCGTATAACCACACCTTGTCAAATGATGACAGATTACTTGACTTTTCTTGTTAAGTACCCGAAACGCGAATGTCTGGTTCATACTGCAAATTTATCTGTTCTTGAATGATGCTATGAATTTGAAGACGTGTACACTTACACAATGTAATATATTGATAAAACCAGCACTGCATCGAGACCTCTTTATTTTGGAAGGGTTATGTACACGTAATCCTCATAACTACACCGTCTGTTCTCCCGCAGACAAATCTACGTAAACTTATTACTTGTTGAGTCTTATATCCAGTCTGACATGATTTTGTTTTCATATTTAGTATATAGCAGCTGATATCTGTACGGTATGTAAGAATGTAATTGAAAAATTATTTGGTAAATGAAAATCCAGTGTATGATATTTTTTTCGCGACCCGTTATCTTCACGTTTTAAGTTCATTTAAAAGTAACATTTGAACATTCCGCTCGCAATATTTTTTGTCCATTTCAAACTTAAGAAAATATCACAATGTGCGTATGCTTTGAGCGAAATTTTCATTGATGCAGGAAACAATGAATCGCAATAATAAACCCAGTGATGTTGATTTTAAACAAATTACAATTGACACATTCCGCACCGTACATGGAAGAAGTTTCAAAGTGTCCCCTTGAGTGTCTCAGTGAAGTATCGCAGAACAACAGAATGTATACATGTTTTGGGGAATTTATTGATAAGGAGGACGTGAATCAAAATAATGGAGCAATCATGATATTTATTTGGGGATAAATAAACAATATGACACAATCCGTGTATAGGGAGAAATTTCGAAGTGTCCTCTTGAGTGTGTCAATGCTTTGCAAGCGTCATAGAACACCGAAGTACTAGTATACGTGATTTGGGAGACAGTTTCATTGATAAAGTTAACATTGAATGAAAATAATGAAGCCTGCGACATTGTAGTGGGAAAAATACAAGTGACGTAAATCGTGCTAAAGGAGAAATTTCTCAATGAGAAAAATATCATTAGATTCAAAAGTGTTCCCTGATTGTTTCACTCAATGCTTTTACAACTGTCGTAGAGCATTGGGAAAGCCAATCCTCAGAATGGCGCATGTGGGATTTGGATGACATGAGTGGAAGAATTAATGGTGAATGACATCCGGTCCTTCCATGGAGAGAAAAGACTGAAAGAACTAGAAAAAAAACTAGATCTTAAGTTTCTTTATTAGGAACAAATCTGGATTTTCCAGGGATGGGGTTGAGATGGGTCTAACTCGCCGTGGAGTAGAAGGAGGGGGTTATGACCAAATTCCTACGTGGTTCGTTACCCCCAAACTTTCTTCTAGATCAATCATAGAAAAATCCTACTGCCAAGTGAGCAAAACTCTAATGTACAAGGAAATATTTTTAGTTCCATTGTTCTATGCAATACCTATATGCAGCATTTCATCACATCTAGAATCGATGGGGGTTTTTTTTGGTTAAGATGCGCAATTTATATTTGCAGATGAATTTAATTTTAGACAGTCTATGATTCTTATGAAGTATGGATATATTTTATAAGAATAATTTAGTGTCAGTAATTAATACCATTTGTCAATTGACTGATGGATACCAGAAAACTTGACCTCACAGCCATGAATATGTATAGCAGCACTTCGTTGAGACCTTTTGATATAGGAAGGGTTATATACAAATACATGTAATCTGTGTAACTACACCATATGTTCTCCAACTGATAAATATCCGACGACGACTATTCACTACTGCTCTGCATAAATATATTGAGTTTATTGTGTTTTATATCAGTATATTAGTTCATATAAGCTGATGATTTTACGGTATATATGTCATCATATTTCAATTTTAAGTTTGCCAGCATCTTATTGAAAAAAAGTATTTTGTTTGTTAATATTTTAAATGGGATATCAAAAGTGTAGGAATTACTTCGCGATTAATAAGCTTCATGTTTTCAGTTCATTCAGTTGAACATGAATAGTTATTGTCCATTTCAAAAAAAAGCTGCATCGCAATGTACATATATTATATGCTTTGATCGAAAATTTTCGTTGACAAAATAAACAATGATTCAAAATAATGGGCCCAGTGATGTTCATTGAAAAAATAATTGACATAACATGCACGTTTGTAAATGTTTTAGATGTTAGCCGGAGGTTCTCAGTGCTTTGCAATAGTCCCAGAGCAACAGAATCTGAACATGTTTTGGGAGACAGTTTCATTGATAAAGTCAGCAATGAATGAAAATAATGAACTCCGTGATATTGAATCGGGAAATATAATACAAATGACACAATCCATGCATTGGGAGAAGTTTCTCTTTGAAAAACATAACATTAGATTCTGCAGGGTTCTCTGAGTGTTTCAGTCATTGCTTTAGTCAATCCTGAAAAAATGTCGCATGTGGGATTTGAAGACATGAGTGGCAGAATAAATGGTGAATAACATCCGATCCTTGCATGGAAAGAAAACATTGAAAGTGATCTACAAGGAAACTAGATCTGAATTTTAAAAAATCAGGAACGAATCTAGATTTTTTAACGGAGGGAGCTGAGGTGGGTCTAACTCGTTGGGGACTAGAAGGATGGGGTTTTAACCAAAATCCAAGAGGGGTTCTTAGCCCCCAAACATCCCTCTAAACCAATCACAGAAATATCAGGTACAGGGAAATATTTTCAGTTCCATCGCTCTATGGAAATTTGGAGCTTTGAAAAGACTTTGAGACTGAATTACTGATTGTAACAAGTTTACTCTCTTTGTCTTATATTCAGTTTGACAATACTCTGACTGTCATATTTAGTTTATAGCAGATAATAATTCGAACGGTATGTAACTTGAAAATTGTAAAAAAAAATGATGTACAATAAGTTAGTAAGCATATGATTAAAATGTACTTTTTTTGGTGAAAGAAAAACCATTGGACTTTTATTCACGAAGAATTATTATTATCTTCAAGTATTCATCTCACTCGAAAGAGATATTTGAAGAATCTACTTACAACATTATTGTCAATTTCAAACTCAAGCAGCATCAAGAAGTGTACATATGCTTTGAACTTTTTCATTGATAAATGAAATAATGAATCGAAATAATGACACGAGTGATGTTCACTTAGAAAAAACATATTTGACACAATCCGTACATAGGATAAGCTTCAAAGTGTCACAGTGCTTTTGCAGCATCGCAGAACAACACGTTTTGGGATAATTTTTATTGATAAGGAGAAAAGTGAATACAAATAATGAAGCAATTGACATTGCATTGGTGTAAAAATACAATATGAATACAATATGACACAAACCGTCCATCGGTAGATATTTCGAAGTGTTCTCTTGAGTGTGTCAATGCTTTGCAACTTGAGTGTGTCAATGCTTTGCAACTTGAGTGTGTCAATGCTTTGCAACTTGAGTGTGTCAATGCTTTGCAACAAGGACATGTTTTGGGAGACAGTTTTATTGATAAAGTTAACAATGAAAGAAATAATGAAGCCCGCGATATTCAAGTGGAAAAAATTCAATTATGAAATAATAATTTGCATCATGAGAAGTTTCTCATTAAAAAAGTGAAAAATTCTAAAGTGTTCCCTGGGTGTTTCACTTGTCGCAGAACATTGGGAAAACCAATCCTGAAAAATGTCGCATATAGGATTTTGAAGACATGAGTGGCAGAATTATTGGGGAATGACGTCGGTCCAGTCCTTGCATTGAAAGAAAACATGCATCGAGTGTACTCTACATGAAAACAGAGGGAAGGTTCTATAACACGGACGGATCTAGAATTTCTTCAGGGGTGTGGTGGTTGATCCAGCCAGTGCTTAAATGGGGGCATGAGGTTCTGGACAACTTATGGTTTTTGAAAGAAAACAATTGACGTAGGGTAAAGCGACGAATTCCAGGGGTGACGCTCTTAATATGCACAACTATAGAATAAGCAATTGTCTTTTATTCAACACTTGAATTTAGGGGTAAGCGATTTCTATTTAGCAGATGGATTTTTTTTTCGGAAAGTCTATATGATTCGTATGAAGTTAATTCATCACAATAATGAGCCCCGTAATATTAAATTGCTAAATTATACAAATGACTCAATCCGTGCAGTGGTTTCTCACGGAAAAAGATATCATTAGGTTCTACATTGTTCTCTTAGTATTTTAGTCAATGCTTTATAAACATCGCAGAACACCGAGAAAACCAATCCTTAGAATGGCGCATGTGGGATTTTGAAGACATGAGTGGCAGAATTAATGGTGAATGACATTCTGAAAAAATACAATTGACACTATCCGTACGTTGGGATGTGTATCACAAGCAGCGCAGAATAAGATAATGCTTCCATACTTTTGGAGAGAAATGCATGAACAAGGAGCCATTGATATAGGGATTAATAGAGAAAAAATAAAAATGACACGATGTGCGCATCGGCAGAAGTTTCTCATTGATAAAGCGGAAAATGTTCTCGGAATGTTCCAGTCAATGCTTTACAAGCGTCGCAGAACATTCGGGAAACCAATCCTCAGGAAGTCACATGTGGGGTTTGAAGACATGAGTGGCAGAATTAATGGCGAATGACAGCCGGTCCTCGGAAAGAAAACATTGAGAGTACTCTACAAGTAAACTAGAAGAAGCCCGAGACTTTAGATATTGAGCGGATTTGGATTTCGTCAAGGGAGGGGTCTGTGACTTTTCTCAGCCGTCGGGAGTAGAAGAGGGGGATTTGTGCAAATTCAAGGGGGATTAAACCTCTAAAGCCCTTTCTAGGCAAAACAAAAATTTAAGTACAACGAAAATGCTTTCCGTTCTATTTCTCTTTGAAGTATCTATAGCATTTCAACACAACTAAAAACGATTGATGTACTAGCATATCTGTCGCTTGTGATATAGGGATGCGCAATTCCTATTTACAGATTGAATAATTTTCGATGTGTGGTATGACTTTTGTTTGTTTTCAAACAATACTTTAAATTTTAAAGTATCCGAAACACGTGTCTAGTACAACAAAATTGGTGCTATAGAACATATATTTCAATATTGACAATACATTTGTAAGCATCTGATTAAAATGAATACTTTAAAAGTGTACGATTTTTTCATCTGCACGGTTTCAATTCACTTGACATTTTAAAACATTAAAAGGCTAGCAACATTAATTTATGTCCATTTCAAATTCAAGCAGCACCAGAAAGATTCTATGCTTTAGGAGAAATTGTCACTGATAAAGTAAACAAAATAATGAACCCGTTGATGATGTTCAATTAGAAAATATATGATTCTCACAATTCTTACATTGGGAGATATTTCTAAGTGTTCTCTATTTAGTAACACCACAAAACAACATAATAATTATGTATAATGATACATGTTTGGATTATAGATTGTCATTGATAAAGTGAACAATGAATGATTATAATGAACCATTTGATATTGACTCGGGAAAGAATAAATATGACAATTTCTTCACATTGGGAGAAGTTTCTCTTAGAGAAAGATATCATTAGATTCTAAAGTGAGTATTTCAGTCAGTACTTTATAAATGTCGCAGAATACCGAGAAAATCAATCGCCAGAATGGCGCATGTGGGATTTTGAAGACATGCATGGCAGAATTAATGGTGAATGGCATCCGGTCCTTGCATGGAAAGCATTGAAAGTCATGGGTCATAGCTGTCCTTTAATTCCTATTTTTCCTATGAAAATATAGGAACCTATTAAAGTCCTATATTTGATAAATTTGTCCTATAAATCCTATATTTTGGCCTCATATACCCTAAATTACATTTATGCTGCATCGTTTATGTATAAAATAATGTATAAATCGTTTATGTATAAATCGATAATGTATAAAAAGGGAATTCCAACAATTTCAGAGAATAGTATCAAAAATTTCGCTCGCTCGCCAACTTTCCTATCTTTATCATATGCATTATATCATGATTTACTGTTATATTTTAATTGTTTCAGATCATATAAAGTAATACAGAGATACCTTCAGCAAATATTTGTTAAAAATGCTATTTTAGTTTTTGACTTTGAAGCTCAAAATGTCCTATAATTTCCCTATTTTCTCCAACAAATTCCTATATTTGTCCTATATTTCCATACAAGATATACCTATATTCCTATATTTTGAGGAGGGTAAGTTGCTATGATACATGGAAAGCAATATACATGGAAACTACTGTCCTGTTCACTTATTCCAGAGCACCCAGAGTCAAGAATGGTATTTTCTGTTACGACTAAAGGAGTACTATTAAATTGATATCTTTTTGGAAGATGACATTATCATATTTTAGAGAAAACCGGGAAAACAGTGTGCTCTGGAATTAGTGAACAGGACAGTAGAGAAAGTTTCAATACCGTGAGCGGATATAGCCTTTTTCCAGGAGGGTGTTGCTGTGCGTTTAACCCGTCGAGGAGTAATAGGAGGTGTATTTTTTACCAAAGTTCAAGGAAGGGGGGGGGGGGGGTTCTTGACTCCCAAAGCCCCATCTAGATTACATAACGTAAGAACCCTAATCTCAACTGAGCAAAAATCTAATCTATATTAAATGTTTTATGTTTTACTGCTCTATGAAGCACCTGTGTATAACATGTCAACACAATTAGAATCTATAAATGTGTTTTCGATATAACGAGTCTTTTGAGTTTGGAAAGGTTTTGTTAAAGTACGTTTAATCCGTATAACTACACCTTGCATAATGACGGAAGATTTGACTTTGAAAAAAATACGTACACGGGGGTGTGGGATCAGGATTTTCTAAACAAAAAATTCAAAAGGGGATGATGTTAATGATCCTGAACCTACATCTGGATCCACCCTTGTACATGACAATAATTATACTTGGTTTGCCTTGGGGAGCACTTAGATTTCACAGAGGAGGAGAAACAAGAGTGTCGTGTTGTATCAGCGTCAACTATACTGCCAAGAATACTTGTAGTGTCGGGAGATAATCGGGCTTTATTATATAGAATTAGGCATGGGTTTTCTTAGAATTCTTGCCTATGAGTGGCAGGTACATGCTCTCAGTTTGACAAGGAGCTCACGATCATTACGAGGTGCTGGGATCTTGCATAACACTTGACACTCGTAGGATTTCGATTAGCGATAAAATGCTCCAAGTTTCAGCCTCAGTCTGGGTTGAATGGGAACATTTTGGGTTTAAGACACATTTGTCAATCTTAACAATTTGTCAAAACAATGTTAAGAATCGAACGGTGACACCCACACATGACCACACATCAAATAAATAAAGAGAGCGGGACGTAAAATAGACGACACAGATTCAAGAAAGCGTACCGAAATAAAATGAAATGCGACATCTTTTTCTTGCCTCAGTATTCAAAATATTGATATGCTGCAAAGGAAAAATATCATATGGTCAACTAACATTTATGTTATAAAATAAATATTTCAATAGGTCGGTATCTCTGCTGGTCGGTTGTCTAGTTCCCGAGGGTATCGTTCGCCTAGTTTCGCAGTGTTTCGGTTCTTGACTTGAAATATATAATTTTAAGAATTGTTCATCACAAAACGTCATGAAAATATTCTAAAACTAAAGAGTATCTCAATGATGGCATAACACTGTCCTTAGCAGGTTCTTTGGTAGACATTTTAGGTCAAGTTTAAGCTTCTGCTTTTCGTGATATTAGATTATTTGGATTTTCCTCTTTTTCGGACTCGAGCATCACTGATGAGACATACCTTGTTAAAATGCGCATATGGTGCATCGAAAGTTTTAGAATCGAACATATATCTTAATATTGACAAATCGACTATCTCTTCAGCCATTTAGAATAAGGACGGGAAAGAAACTAACAAT
Organism: Pinctada imbricata; assembly: GCA_033119305.1. NCBI lineage: Eukaryota > Metazoa > Mollusca > Bivalvia > Pterioida > Pteriidae > Pinctada > Pinctada imbricata. The sequence goes on from VSWD01000011.1 coordinate 43,545,665, forward strand.
CCTGTCTTCCAGTGTAAAATACAAGTCTTGTACTTGAATTAATGCGGGCTGTTGGCATCGAGCTCAAATTCTTATACCGGTGTTTCATGGAGGTATAGAGTTGGATCACTTCCGTATTATTATTATAAACACTTATTTCATGTTGCAGCGTGGAGCAGTTAAAATCGTCCCCCGTGACCTGATGTTTAGAAGTGTATGAATTACTTCTTTCCAGCTCTGTCGCCTGAAAGAAGCTTTTTTTTTGCCCTTTATCGATTTGACATCATAGAAATTATTTTGATATTTCGAAAACTTGTCATTCCACTCAAAACTATCACCGAAATTAAAGGAGGTTAACATCTTAGCACCATCCCTCCTATGCTATGTTCACATATATTTTATTTGGATATGCTACTGAATCGAACCCCCCGAGGAAATTTGGACCCGCGCACTTTCTATAAAGTAAATGTACAAATCTAAATTCAAAACATTAAAGAGGGCGCTACTGAAATGAATTTTGGTGGCTCCATTGGAAGCATCACTGATGAGAATTTAATTTTCGAAACACGTGTCTGGTGCAGGAAAAATTGCTTTGGAATTTTCTTCATGAAGGTATAGAGTTCGAACACTTCCGTATTATTCAAATTCATCTATTGGAAAATACAAAATTAAAAAATCGACAAATGTAAAGAAAAAAAGGTATATTTCATAGAAATTTTTGACTTGCATTGCTCGCCCCCTTTAAGCGTATCTGAACAAAATTATTGTTCGTGCTTTGGCTTGTTTTAGGAAGCGTTTGGGTTGCATTGCTCGCCTTTCTTTCAGCGTAAACAACATTGTCCAGTTAGTGCCTGATTTAATCTGAGAAATGAGCACGCAAAATTAGGCATGTCATGTGAAGTATGTATAATAAGGGATTATCAGAAACACGTGCCAAGGTTGAGATGCCATGATGCCATGACAATATAGTTAGTACAGGGTGTGATGTAGGGATTTTGAGAGCAGTAAGGTTTCCTGTTTATTTATTTATTTATTCATTATTTATTTATTTGTTTATTTATTTATTGATTAGCTTATTTATCAGTTTATGGACAGATTTATCCTTCGGCAGGTTCATATAATCGTATGTATAATGCAACTTTCAACAATACCTTTTTATGCCAAGATCATCAATATCAAGCAAAATTATTCCTTGTATCATCATTCAAATCAGTATCAAGCAATTCCCTGATATCTGCTCTAAAATGGTGCTAGTGAATTTGAAGACGTTAAACATTTGTACCACTTGGTAAGTGTCACTGCTGGTGGACCAGGAGTCCCCGAGGACACACGTAGCCAATTTCGATCAATTTCGGTTGGTCGTTTTTTCAATCGCATTTGAAATTTTCTGTTTACAAAATAAAACCTGGGTCCTGTAGCATCATATCCCAGCCATCTTGCTACGTCTTTCGGTATATTTAGGACATCATTTTCACAGATTTTTGCCATATTACATTTTTTAGATTTGATGATCACTGACGAGGGTTTATTACCCGAAACGTGCATGTCTGGTCCATGTTGCCAATTTATCTGTTCTTAAATGATGCTATTGAATTTGAAGACGATTACATTGACATAAGAATGTCGAACTATAAGCAAAACAAAAGAAAAAAGGATACAACAGCAACAACAACAAAATGACAAAAAACAAAACAAAACAAATAACAAAAAAGGTAGAAAGAGAAACAAAACAAAAAATACACCAAAAATTTACAGGTGCTAAATTTAGCCTATCGTTTTATTTTGACTCCACATTTCGGATAAAATTGACAATACAGAAAAAGGTTCACCAGAACTTCGTAATTATTTGGCAAATCTTCATCATGAACGTGCAGAGAAAAAAATGTCCTGTAAGTTAATACATAGAACGTTGTGTCCAGTGACAGACATTTATGTTGCAGTGCGTGTTACTTGCGTCATTCTGTGATCAATTTAGTGCTTAATGCTTATTTTAAATTAACTTATCACCAAACCTTAATCTTCACTATACTGTGTAGATCTAATTGTTGTCATTTGCTTACTGAAATATAATTCCCTTGACATTTTTGTCAGCCAAAACGGTGATCATCACTTAGGTCTCAAATGATTATATAGTTTTTCATCAACAACTTTTACAAATATATTTCATGTCCATGTGAGTACATAAAGCGTGTGTTCATGGAATAAAGATGTAATATGTTATCACTATGATCATTTTGAGTTGAAGTGAAAAAAATTAACATTGAACCCAAGGGTGGAAGGTGAAAAAAACCTTTCTTTTTACGAGATGGCAATACGTTAGTACTTGTATATTATTGCCGTACCAATAACTCTGTAAAATTACCTTATGAACAATATTGTTGACAGGAAAGAACGGGAAACAATGCAAAATTGTCAATATTGAAATATATGTTCTATAGTACCAATTTTGTTGTACTAGACACGTGTTTCGGATGTTTTAATCCTCGTCAGTAGTACTTCATGCCAAACAGTTTAAATAAAGCCAAAGTGAATTTTCCTAAAAATTGAACAAAAATTTAAACAGAATTCTGACCTGAGGGGTCTCTACTTTACGTTCCACACCGCCAGTGATATGGCTAATCATTTCTTATGGAAGCTTTTGAACTACTTTAAACGTATATATAAAAATGAAACTGTCACTGAAAAGAAAAAAAAATACAAAAATACGGAAGTGCTCCAACTCTTTATCTCTTTACGAAAATCACAAACCAATTTTAATGCACCAGAGACACGTGTTCCGGTTAGTAAATCCGCATCAGTACATGCTGTGTTTATTTTAGAAATGCCAAAGTGAGTCTGACACAAACGTATTTCAGTAGCGTCCTCTGGTTTATTTTTCATGATTTAAAATTTGTGCGTTTACATTGCAGATAATGCCAATCCAAAATTTTGTGTAGGGTCGTAGAAGCATAGTTAAATGAAATCTATCTAATCCCTTTAGTTATACTTGTATGAGAATTGTAAAATTAACAATGTTTTTCTTACCCGAAACGTGTATGTCTGGTCCATGCTGTAAAATTATCTGCTCTAAAATGATTCTAATGAATTTGAAGACGTTAAACATTTGTACCACTTGATGATTGTCACTGCTGGTGGACCAAGAGTCCCCGAGGGCACATGAAGCCAAGTTCGATCAATTTCGGTTGGTCGTTTCTTCAAACGCATTTGAAAATTTCTGTTTACAACATTTTCTCAAATTTCTAAAAACCTGGGTCCTGTAGCATCATATCCCAGCCATTTTGCTACGTCTTTCGGTATATTTAGGACATAATTTTCACATATTTTGGTCATATTACATTTTTTAGATTGAGGATCACTGATGAGGGTTTATTACCCGAAACGTGCATGTCTAGTCCATGCTGTATATTTATTTGCTTTAAAATGATGCTAATGAATTTGAAGAGTTAAACATTGTGACAAATAAATATGTTTAAACTAAATGAAATCTATGACCAAACAGGCATTGCAGGGACTGTGCCAAGATGCCTTCCTCCTCTTATTTCGATGACATTTTTGATGCACTGACAAGTGTAAGAAATAGCAAAATAATAAATATGATGTCAAATTGATAAAGGGCAAAAACAAAGCTTCTTTCAGGCGACAGAGCTAGAAAGAAGTAATTACAACACCTTAGACATCAACGGGGGGGACTTTAAATGCTCCACACTGCAAAATTAAATTAGACTTAGTGAAATGTGCACAGGCGAACTCATGTGGTTGCCCATTCTTATTGATATGTGTTTGTCCATATATATATTTGAAACCTCTGTTAGTTCATTGACTACTGCAGCTTGTCCCAGAACAAAACAATATTAGAAAGACATGAGAAAAACTGAAAAAAATTACCATGATTTCTGATGACAAAAAAAAAAGAGAACATACTAAAAACATGCTAAAAATGAGCGAAGAGAACTGCTCCTCGTCAAAATTAAAAATTAGACAAAAACAAGTTTCAAAAACAAAACAATCAAGATATAAACAAAAAGGAAACGGAACAATAACCACATCAAAACTTATGATAAAAAGAAATTAACATGAAAAACAAAGATGTGTGTATTAAACACCTTGTCCTTGTCGGTAGATATTTTTGTGCGAATAGAACAGGTCAAGATAAGATCTATCAAGGCTTTGACGTCAAACTTTGGTACCAAAAGAAATATAGCCAGATTGAAAAAGCAGATAAAGAAGTACTGAATCGAAAAAGGCAAACAACTAATCAAAGCAGTTATCATAAACAAAATCTAAATAAATAAATAAATGAGTAAATAATCGAGAATAAAAAAATTAAAAAATCAACAAAATTAATAATAATAAATGAATAGACGAAAAAAAAAAAAGAAAAAAAAATTCCAAGTCCCTCAAGGGATTTTTCCCGTGAGAATGAGGTTGGGGGCTTGCATGAAGGCTGTTTTTCTTGGTTCTGTTCCTGAAAATGTTTTGTTTCGTATGCCAAAATGATGTGGTGTTTATGATTATAGTATAGCGTCTATGTCCCTCCTTACAGATTTACCTTTCATTATGTATAAACGTGATAAGGTGAATAATGCATCCATAACGTGAGTATTATTATATTGATATGAATTAATAGCTCTTTTTTCGTAATTTCCTCGCTAGTATTTGTAATTTTATCTTATAAATGAATTATTGTCTCTTTGATTTGAGTAACAATGTTGTGTCTGAATGCAGCATATGCCCACATTATCCAATTCGTTGAAACAAATCACGAAAATTCCATCCATATGACAAATAATAATTTCGTGTTCGATGCTCCGAGTCGTTTTCCTTTATCTTGTTTTGTTGTGTTTTCATTACACATCGGTTGAAATTATCATTGAGGAAGTTATTCGCTCGCTACGGGAATCTTATAGTAGCATCAGATCCCTCTATCTAGAATAATCAGTGACATTAATTCTGGATTTCGATTAAATGGCTGTCATCATCGCCAAAACAAGACATACTTACCTGATATATGTACATCAATATGTACATGCACATCGAGACAATCACCAAATTTGACTGTTGCGACGGGTGTTACATGCAGACAGGAGACGCTGACACTCCCCGGGCACCTGATCTCACTTCAGAATACTGTTTTTTCTGCGGTTCGCAACTCTTCCAATGAAAACTCTAATGATTGTGCCTTGCCTTCTCGACTTTGAGACTGAATAACTGATGTTTTTTCTTTACAATTGGAGGGGGTGTCCTTTTTGTGCTTTTGAAAAGTTAAGGATATGATGAATGCTTGTGTTTATTTTAGTTAAAGATGTTTTACCTGCTACTGTGACATAGCACAAACCCTAGAGAAACCCCAACTCTCTCGATCCCACCTTTCGTCAAACACAAGTCCAAACCCTAGCTCTAATAAACATTAAAGAAGTACCGATCAGTTATTCAGTCTCAAAGTCCAGAAGGCAAGGCAAAATCATTAGAATTTCCATAGGAATGGTTGGGAAGCTCGGAAAAAATAACATTCCGAAGGGAGACCAGGTGCCCGGGGAGAGTCAGCGTCTCCTGATTGCATGCAACTCCCGTTGCAACAGCTAACCTATTCCCAGACATGTTGTCATCTGTTCAATTGCCTTTGATGTTAGTTAAGTTAGATGTATCCATTATGTAGGGATTTAGTTATAGTTCAGGGGACTAAGTTATCCTAGCTTACAAATATTAAATGTGTGGCAAGCACCACATTCAATCCGCCAAATGGTAATATGTGCGTTATTAAAAAAAAAAAAACAAGTGAATTAAAGGGCTTACAAGCTCGATATCCGGAGAAACGGGCATCAGTTAATCTCTGCAAGGAAATAAAATGAAATACCGATGTAGGTGCCAACATAGGGTGTGTGTGTGTGGTGTAGAACATGGTACTAAAATACTGAATAAATGGATCAGAATCATCGCTTCGAATGGTTGTTTTCCCATTGAAGCTAATCTTGTTGGGAATATACACTGTCGCCTACCACGTTCTAATTGTAGTGTTCCTTATTCCGGACGATAACTTTGGCTCGTAGAGATGGGTCAAATAATGCCTTTAACATCGTTTGAGGGGGCTAAAAGTTTCATTTCATCTGAAGCGAAATGATTTGACCAATTTGCCAAAAGAGCAAATTGGCGTAAATATTCTGAGTAGTGAAAGCCAGGGCTAATTTTCGAAGTCTTGGAATGCGATCACTTGCATGAGCAACATTTTGCACAGCTTTCCGTTCGTGACATAACGCTTGGCTTGTTTTCGGTTCATTACCCCAAATGAGAAGATGATGAGGCGAAAAAACGCTTGCATGAACAAGATCACTAATTGGACTGATCCTGAGTATACCGTACAGAATGGCACTGTAGCAAATCACCAACGGTGTTATTTAGGTTGTAATGATATTTATTGTGCGAGGTATCAAAAGATGATCGGAGGTGTACCGTCGTTTCTTCCGTAGATTTGTATTTTGATACGATAGGTGAAGTGTCTAATGAATCAGAAAACATTGAGTGAATAATGATTGACACAAATAATTATAACAGCGGGGATAGGGATTCTGAACCTGAGAACCTGAATTCTCTGAAAATATACAGATACGTGCCGGAAATTACAAAACAAGCTCAATTTATTGTTAAGATATACGGGGTATAGTAACAATATCGCCGAAAAGCTCGAAATTATGCACTTTCATATCTTAAATATTTGTAGATATCTGACATTTTTTAATGTTCCATTCAACTCGCCATGAAAATGTATGGTCCTGAACATTGCCGAGGTCGTGCATCTTCGGCCAACTTCGTGGTATTTTTTTTCCGGTATAATAAACAACCGGAAATAGAGTATTATACCCCTAATGCCTTAAACAAACATCGCAACGGTTAAAAAAAATGGTGACTATTCAAATTGCCAAAATGTTACGAATTTTCAGACTTCTAAAATCATCAATATTTAAATATGTATACGTATTTGTAATTGTATCAATTTCAATACACCATATGCGCGTTTCAACAAATACGGGTAATGCCTCATCAGTGATGCGCGAGGCCGAAAAAGAGGAAACCCAAATATACAATTATGAAGAGCAAAATTTTAGATACTGTAAACGTGGTTATTTTCGCGGGGGGGATTTCGCGATTGTAACATCAATACTTTTTTCGTGGGGAAAATATTCGCGATAAAAATGTCTTTCCCATTGTTAGAATGCAATGGGGATATTTTCGCGTGGGGGAACTTTCGTGGAATCTTTCTTTCTTTTTTTCTACGTTTACAGTATGACCAAATTACACCAAAGAACCAACTAAGGACAGAGCTATGCCATCAGTGAAATTCCTTTTTATAGTTATAAGATTTGGTGACGTGAATTCACAGATGTATTTCAATGCAAGTCCCGGAACGCTATGAAACTGGTTGAGTCAAAACCTTAAAAAAACCCCACTCACTCTAAAAGTCGCTTTAACTTTTGAAGTTTTAGATTTTTAACCAAAATGCTATCACCTCAATTCGTCAATAAATGACAAACGTGATGAATTTAACTTCAAAATTACATTTTTTTCCATTCATGAAAAGTTACATTCCTTCGCCTATTGCCTATCATGATGTTACACGTAGCAATTTGAAACGATAACGACTTTCCGAGAAACTTCCCATCAGGGGTATATTTATGTGCAACTGAAGTTTTTGAACGATAAATAAAAATATAAAATACTATAAACATCGATCTCTTTGTCAAAAATGTTGAAAGATATTTTAGTTGAGAACCATAGAAAAAAATCGAAAATTATACATTTACTGGGTTGGACCTTTTTGTGCACGGCCTAATCGATTGCTGTTTCTATAGTACCCTTTACCCTACCGGACACACGACATCGTCTTCAACGGGGCTCCCTTTGTTCCTTTGCAACATGTTTATATAGTTTCGTCTGTCTCTTCAGCGCATTTGAAATTTTCTGTTACAAAATTTATTGAAATTTCTAAAACGTAGGTCTTGTAGCATCATATCCCACCCATTCCGCTATGTCTTTCGGTACGCTTTTTGACATAATAATTTTCACACACTTTGGCCATATTACATTGTTTAGATTGAGGATCACTGACTAGGGTTAAGTATCCGAAACGTGCATGTCTGGTCCAAGCTGCAAATTTAACTGTTCTTTAATGATGCTATTGAATTTGAAAAGTTTAACATTGGTTTTGTTTTGGTTTTGCATTGTTCATTGCTTATGGGATTTGAATTCTGATTAGGTTATGTGTTTAATTTTCGCTATTTCATTTCAAGAAAATGAGCAAGTTAGCGTCTATTTCAATCATCAGATTGAATGGATGCAAATTAAAAAAAAAAACAAACTCAGATTTCAAAATTAAAACATCTCTGCTTTTTTTTTTTTTTTTTAGAGGATACTATGAAAATATCAAACACTGTAACACCTCATCAATGTAAACGTCTTCAAATTGAATAGCATCATTCAAGAACAGATAAATTGGCAACGTGGACCAGACATGCACGTTTCGGGTACTTAACCCTCATCAGTGATCCTAAATCTAAACAATGTAATATGCCAAAAAAGTATGAAAGTTACTATGTCGAAAAAGTGTACCAAAAAACGTAGCAGGATGGGTGGGATATGATGTTTAAGGATGTTTCAGTTTGGAATCATCCAGAAACACTTATTTTGATGACGTATTCACGGGTGTTGAATTTTCTGCACGGAAAAATATGTAATGTATACTGACATCTTTTCCAGATTATAAGAGAACATAATATCGCATACTTTGGGATCCGTCTATCATTAGAAAAGTTTTTTTACATCACTGTCCTCGTCCGTAAGAACATTGCACAACGACCATAACTGATTTAAACTGACGATGAGACTCCCTGACGGACAAAGTCGAACCTTGAATGGACAAAGAAAATATTAGTTTAGGGTCCCTGTATTTGCTTTTATCTTATTGCTTTGTAATGAAAGTTCAACTTACAGCTAGGAATTATTTTGATTATGCTTGAATTTGGTGAAACCTCTGTGAATGTATACAGGTTACCATGGTTACTGTAAACATGGACAGTTTGGCGTGGGGGTAATTTAGCGGGGTTTTTTTTACGAATAGAGTGATTTCGTGAAAAAAAATATCCCCGTTGCATTCTTACAATGGGAAAGAAATTTTTATCGCGAATATTTCCCCCAAGCGAAAAGTCTTGATTTTGTAATCGCGAAATTTCCCCCTCCCCCCGCGAAAAGAAACACATTCACAGTAACTGGAATTATATTATAGATGCTTCACATCCTGATCACTACAAAATTATATAGGGATTCAAATTTCCTTTTCTTGAGTATGCAGTAAAGGGTCTCATGTTCAATTTATAAGACACTGTATTTACTGTAAGTTTTATGCGTCCATTTACCATGTCTGTTGTCCATCATGGACGGGGTCACTGACCATTTGACTGATTGACAGTTGTTTTCTTGAGATCCTATGGGTGACAGAATTCAGCTACATCTTGTACAAAGATTAGCTTCGGGCACTGCGGCCAAAAAATATCTTGGGTAAGCTGTACTTTTTGAAAAATAATTAGAAGAAAAACCTGAGACAAATTAATTGATTACTCATAAAAGTGCTATCAAAAGTACTTAACATATCATTAGCCAATCGGGTCGATCGATTCTCGTCGAGCCAAGACACTACGGAAGTTCGTCGCGTAATGCTAGTTTCATAACCATAAGTTCCGTTGAAATAAAAAGCTAAATGGATCGTAAAAGTTGCATCCATGTCTTATTTAATCATCCTACATATATACAAATGGTGGAGACGTAATCACGCTTAATCACACTCAGTTCTTCAAACGGCAGAGTTTCAGCGTGCTGTTACACACCCACGCTAGAACCCCCGAGTGATGCTTCACCACCGTGTCTCAGTGTGATCCGTTTTGATCATCTTAATCTATTCGTAATAAAACTTCTCATCTTTTTATTGGAATTACATGTCTTGTAGATTCAGTGTATATACTCCAATCTATCATTTCCTATAGCCTTGTACCTGACACTCTACCTTGAGTTGGTTTTACTATAAGCGTTGCATTGTGCTAAGTCCCTGAAGTTGCTCCACGCAAAGCATTTTTCATTTCCTCTGTCAGTTGTAGAAATATGCATCCTCAGCCATCGGTGAGGAGAGATCTATATTATTTTTACCGTGCAATACTTTAGTCAACTTGTAGTGATTGGAGCAAACCCATCAACTTCCCTCTTAACTTATGTAGGACAGAAGTGTGTACTTGGGAAAGTTTTTAATCTGGTTCGGATGCACCCAAGAAAATTGGAATTGGATTTCGCAGGACTAAATGTATTTGCAAGAACACGGATCCTATCCATTGTTTCTTCTTCTGGTAGCAGAAATATGAGAGAAAATATTAATTGTGTCATTTTCATTGTTAAGTTCTTGATAATTTGATAATTTCCGGGATAACAGTAAATTAAGAGAGGAAATCACCATGGCAACCGTGGTAAGTACGTTTTAGCATAATGGCTCTCATTATTAGGGAACTCTGTCTATTTCTGTAAATTATCGATCTACGAGAACGCTGTGCTATACTTTAGTACTATACTAACCAGTGCTTATAATGAAACTTTATGCATTGCTTTCATTCCTTTGCAAAATTAATAATTACCAATATTGCATATTTCAAGAAAAAGCCATTAATCATACGAACACCTGATAAAAACATCTGCATGTTCATCGATAGCAACCAATTATCAGAAGAAATACCGATAAAACCAATTATATTTGAAGTTATCACTTAAAATTCGTCCTTGAGATATAACATCTGTACGTAAAGTTTACTCACGTGTTGTAAATACGTATAATATATTACATGTACGTTTTTCTCTATAGGAGAGTTCGTAAAGTTTACTCACGTGTTGTAAATACGTATAATATATTACATGTACGTTTTTCTCTATAGGAGTCCGACATGAAAAAATTCATTTACCCGACCGAACTTAATTTTCCAGCAAATCGAACACTCTTTGAGAGTATGAAAAAAATGTTTAACTGGTCTCAAATTCAATTTATTTAGAGTACACTGTACTGTATTGTAAATTAAGCAGTTGGTCCCTCTCATTACAACTCATTTATAGAGAAAATTTGATTGTTGGGTTCATTGATAAGACATTAAACATCTTGGAAATTCTTTACAGTATAACTAACTTCATTATTCTCTCCGTTACTCACACTCTAAAATCATTGATATATGAGCATAACGAAAACTCAAGGTCAGAATTAAAACAAAACATATGCTGCAAAATCCATCTTAAAAGCCTAACCTAGCTAAATTGTGTCAGACTTTTCAAATTGGGTTTTCCTCAAATTTTAGCTTTTGCCTCAGAATCCGACTAAGTAGACTGAGTATTTGTTGATTAGTTGCTAAACCAATTTTAAGAAAATGTCGAGCAAGATGCTGTTGAAGAAACAAGCTGCTCAGTAAATACACTTTGAACAAATCTTAAGCTTGAGAGGTTTGATACATATAACAGTGGTGAGTTGTTCTGCATTGAACATTTATTGCAAAGACAATGTAAAATAACTGATTTTGCTGCTACTTATCCCAAGATAGTTGAAGTTGGTTTGTCTGTATTCGTGTTTGTTACAATTATGTGGGTCTGTTCCGCTGTGGACAGTGAAGGGTAGCATTGCTGGAGATGTTTGACATTCATTTACAGTGTCTTAGAAATCGGAAGATGCATCGGGATTATGAATACCGTCGTTCATGAGAAGGATAAAAAGAACTGTTGTCTTATGCCTTTATGCTTTTCATACCTAGGAATAAAGATCATGCGTCTTATGTTTTTTTTTATATCATTGCTTTTGAATCCAAAAGCGTGTGTGTCCTTGTCTGCTTAAATTATGATATTGTATTATACGCTCTATTGTAATGATCTAGTGCACCATATGCGCATTTTAACAAATAATATATCATCAGTAATGCTCAAGATTAAAACAGAGGAAATCCAAATAGAGAATATATGAAGAGCAAACTTCTATTTATGCCATGAAATTTATTACAGCTAAGGACAGAGCTATGGCATGAGGCATGTGCTCCTTAGTTTCAGAATAATTGATCAAATTTGGTATTAGAAAATTTAAAATACATTTCAAGTCAGTGCAGAAGCACAGTAAAACACGATACAGTCAACCAGCAGAGATACCAACCTAGTGGTTGAAAATTTCCATATTGAAATTTATGTTCTACCGTAATCAGGATAGCGCACCATATGCGTGTTTCAGCAAACAATGTATCATCAGTGACGCTCAGGGTCAAATGTCACATGTTCTTATAGTTTTGACATTGATACTTTCTTGATATAATCCGTATTATTCTTCTTTCAAGATCACCAAAATCAAACTTATCTAGAGACAACTAGTTGTTCTTGATATGGCGGGTACACTTTTTAAAAGGTATAGACAACAATTGACTCTTCCGATCACGCAAAATGCCTTAAGGAAATGTATGACATCTCAAATGTATGACCGAGGTTCGAAACTTGTCATTTGAGTCCTGTAGCATCATATCCCACCCATCCTGCTACGTTTTCGGTACATTTTTGGACATAATATTTTCACACTCTTTGGCCATATAACATTGTTTAGATTGAGGATCACTGACGAGGGTCAAGTACCCGAAACGTGCATGTTTGGTCCATGATGAAATTGTTTCTGTTCTAAAATGATGCTATTGAATTTGAAGACGTTTAACATAAAAGCATTGTAATGTCACAAAATTATGCAAGATTGTCAATTTTGTGTCTTTTGAAACTTCTGATTGTCCCTTCGGCTTGCATTGACATAAATGAGAAATCATGCATGTTCTCAAGTAATTGTTTGAGAATAATAGTTTGCGTTTTCCCCTTGTTACACAAACACTGCTGCTGAATTTTACGTTTGTGCCCGACTAACATCGTCACTGAGGAAGTTCTACGTTCGATACGGGAACTCGTCACACACTACGTATCCCACTGTCCAGAATGGTGGATGATATTCTGTCTTAGACCATTTGAACCATCCAACCACTGAATGTACTTTATCTTCCGAGATGGGAAGTAACCGAATGCGACAATTCCACCGAATTGAAGCGTCGGGTGTTGCATGCAAGCAGGAGATGCTGACTCTTCCTGGGCACCTGGTTTCACTTCCATTTTGGGAGTTCGCTTTTTACATATGGTGGAGGATTTTGTTTGTTTGCTTTGGTTCCTGTTTTATCCTGATTGTGTACGCCTTCGGTTTAGGATTTTCTGCATTATCGATTTTGTACTGTGTATGAGGATATGGTCATTATCCATATTTGTCATTCTAACCAAAAAGGAAGCTTTACTTTGAGAAATGCATAAACCTTTGCATGGGTCGAGCTTTCAAAAAATGTTAAAGCTGAATGATTTATTTACAAATAAATGAACAATAAACAAAACAAAACAAAAACTCAAAAAATAAAAAATAACGTTAAGTACATTTATAAAGAACACATAAAAATCCGATCATTTTACCATAGTATTTCGATTGCAACTTGGATTGAAATTTCGATTGAACTTCGGTTGAAAAATCCGACGTTATTTTCCCGAAAATTACTTTTTGCATGAACATGATGAACTTTATTCCTCTTTTCTAAGATATAACCTAGTTACCGAGAGAATTTTTTTATTAAATTCATGATTTCCTACCGTTTCTGTAAATTAAATATTTTTGCTTTAGTACACGTTGTTTCTGGAGGAAGCTCCTTGTCGTGTAGTCGCCAACGCGATGAGCTATTATATAAAAAATAAATAATTATTCCAAAGAAAGAAGATCGATTATTACCTTATATATCAACATCATTATAACTTTCTTCAGGTCTAGTGATACAAGCGCAGATCTAGAAGGGGTTGTGGGTTTCAGGAACCCGTTTCCTGGAATTAGCCAAAAATGCAGATTTATTCACGATATTGCGTGTTATCTTTTGCGAAATCATATAATTGAACTCCTTCTGACGGCTGGACCCCTCACTCACGGGCCTTAGTCTTGAATAATGATTTTCTGGATCCGCCCATGTGATAGAATACACAGCCAGTTGTACCTCATATGAAATTCATGTGAAATTTACATGAACTTTACATTAAAATTAACATGAAATTTATGTGAAATTCGTGCGAGAAAATTTATGTGAAATTCATGAGAATATTTTTTTTTCAAATAAGTCTTATGTGATATCAATATGAATTTCACATGAAATTCCATGCGAAATAAACATGATGCTCATATCATATGGTCGTTATATGTATTTTCTTTCAGGTTGTTGATTATTAATTAGCAGTCATACCAATAGAAACCCTGAAAGGCTAAATCTGTGTTCCGTAAAATCAAAGGGATTTACTCGGACCATGCACTCATTGCTTTCGAGTAAAATCCTCATAAACTCGCAATAAAAGTCCATGAAGCCAAAGTAGATTGGGCAAGATCGTATTATTTGGTTTTAGTGACGTTATTAGATTTTAAAGCTGCAAGGTTGGTTGGCATGATTTTTGGATACATAGAGCTATTAGAGTTAATTCTTATAATTAAATCCTAGTTGATAAAACAGATGGCTTGAGAGATGAAGATACTTTATTGTTTATTATCCATTATCCAGATGCTGCTAACGAGATATCACGTGACTTGTGACGTCAGCAAGTAATGATCTGAAACAGACCCTACAAAAATCAGATGTTGAGTGAAATGCATGTTGCAAGCCCCTGTATCATCTTGTATCATCATGCAAACGTTCCACCTGGTCCTATCTCTAGCGTGCTAGGGGTCCGTCGATGCTCAATTTGGTGCTTTATTGTGAGTGCTAATGAGATTGTCGTCAGGATCTTCTTTCCTCTCACTTGAGACTGATTTGTCCGCGAACCTAGGTGTCAGAAAAAAATGTTGTCTCACCCTACAGGGTGAGATAAGCCCATTCAGGAAGTGTTTGAACTGTAACGTCATTGTGACGTCATACATGATTGCTTCGTTAGCTGATCACAATATGAAAAACAATGCATGGAAACCTCATT
The DNA here is from genome assembly GCA_033119305.1 of Pinctada imbricata. NCBI lineage: Eukaryota > Metazoa > Mollusca > Bivalvia > Pterioida > Pteriidae > Pinctada > Pinctada imbricata. Next base: position 43,560,704 of record VSWD01000011.1, read on the forward strand.
TTTGAACTTTTTTAGACAATGAAAGAAAAATAATCAATCCCCATATGTGATCAGGGACACGGAAATCCAACCCTTTTGTCCAGGATTTGCTTTTGTCGGCAAGCCTCGTCGTGGTACAAGAAAATCCTGGACACTCGGGTTGGATTTCCTTGTCCCTGATCACATCAATTTGGTGCTCTATTGTGAGTGCTGTTGAGATTATCGTCAGGATCTTTTTTAACTCATCTATTTATCTCACGAGTACTTTTTTTCACATAGACATGCTCAAAACAAGAAGATCGTTGTACCCTCTGTGACTGTCTATTTTGTTTCTTTTTGGCTCTGTCTGTTTATCTCCTTTTTCGCCTCATGCGTGTGTGTTCTACTGAGGTCATTGTGACGTCATAACATTGAGGATGAGTTTATATTACATAACGGAAATGAAATCATCATTGTAGAAGTTCTTCGGTCGCTACGTGGATATTATCAAAGCATATCAGATCCCACTTTCCAGAATGATCAGTGACATTCTGGAATGCGATTGTTTGGCTGTCATTATCACCAAACAAGACACATTTATCTGATATGAACATCAATATGTACATCGAGACAATTACCGAATTTGACAAGTTTACATTAAGCTATTGCGACGTTATATGCAAAGGAGACGCTTACGATCCCGGGCATGTGGTTCTTAATTGCTCCAATGGAAATTCCAATGATTTTGCTTTACCTTCTCGACTTTGAGATTGAATAACTGTGTACGTCTTTGATGTTTATCCCCTTTATGCTTTGTGGAGACATATATTTTGAGTGCATATGTACAGCAACCTTGTCAGTTGCATTTCTCAAAGTATGAGCTATTTTCTAGTGATAAGAAGTAATCCTTATCCTTAATTCAATTAGTATATAAACATCAAAGAAGTACCTAACAATTATTCAGTCTCAAAGTCGAGAAGGTACTGCCAAATCGTGAGAATTCCAATCGGAACGGTTGCGAACCCCGGAATGAACAACATTCCGAAGTGAGACCAGGTGTCTGGGGAGAGTCAGCGTCTCCTGATTGCATGCAACATAACATGACCCTGATGATACTACGAGCAAAAAGAAGGGATCCAATTCTGCTGTCCTTTAGGGCAACAATCCCACCAGAAAAAACAATTGATTAACAAAAAAAATGACGAAGTATTAACCACCAGGATTTACATGTATTACTGTAAGTGGACATGATCAATGCCAAATATCCTTTGCTGCGTCTTGTAGCTTCAAACAACACTGGATTGTCTAAAATAAAAAGAAATAAGGCAAGGTCCATTTGATATTCTGGGGGGGGGGGGGGGGGCTTGGGTTTTTTTTCGAAAAAAATAATTTTGCTCTGAATTTTGATGAAAAAAATTAATTTGCTTATGGTGTGACAGAAAAAAATAATCTTGCTCTTACATGTAATCTGAATTTGAAGAATAACCATAAAATTCGCTTAAAATTCCTGAAAATTTTTCGGCTCGCTTCGCTCGCCGTAGTTTTTACTTTTTTTTTTTTTTTAAATTTGGGCTCGCTTCGCTTGCCATTTTTTTCTTCTGTAATGGCAAGTTCATATTTGAAAATATCAAATTAAGTACAAAAATGTATATGCATGTGACTGAAGCAATTAAAATGCTTAAATACATTATCAATATAATTTATTATTATTTATAGATACATGTATCACCATAGTGTCTAATATCATATACAAGCTTGGAAGGAGAATTTGATTAAGTTTTTCACTAGTTTTCATTTCTACATGTAAAAACTTGCATCAGGCCCTCTTACATGTTACATGACCTTATACATGTTATATACATTTTGTATACTGAAAATTACATATCACATATTGTAAAAATCTTATCTCTCTCAGTTTAGAAGTGAATACAAGTTTTACATAACAATAAAGTAATGTTTAAAGTAATTTAAGTAAAAATAAAGAATTTCTATTGAAAAAACGCAAACGTTCTTAATATATTTCACTTCCATTGTTATAAAAAAAAATTTCTTGCTCCAACTTTGCAAGAAAAAAATAATTTTGCCCCGGTCCGGGGCTAAAAAAATAATCTTGCTCCGACAAAAAACCCAAGCCCCCCCCCCCCTGAATATCAAATGGACCGTGCCTAAGTAAAAAACGATGCACTATTATAGTTAATGTCATTGAATTCTGTTCATACATGACTAATGTCGAAAACAAAAAATATAATTGAAAATATTTCATTGGTGTTCCAAAAGTTTGCACTAAGTGATCTGAGCTAGTACAACCGAACCGCATCTCTTTGTTGTCAACGAAAATTAAGCTATCAGGCATTTCCAGAGGAGAGCAAATACATATATCTAACTGTCAGCCGTTTACAATCCTTTGATCCAGCCCTGTTTACCGTTATTCATTAGAGATTGGAACTGGGTTATGTAATTTTTGCAAATCAATTTATTCATTCCTTGACATCATCTCTTAATGAAACAACTAGCGATAAATGCTAAAACGGTTAATTTCCGTTTGGTCAGTGGTAGATAATATTGAAATTTAATTTGATCAGAAGTACATACTAACTAATTCTCATGCTCCGTGTGTGTTCTCTTTGTCTCGTTGTACTGGGATGTCTGTTTGTATGATTGTTTACGTGATGTCTGATATTTATTGCAATCATATTCATGTGTTTCGCTGCTTTTCCTTTCCTTCTTAGTTTGCTGACTTTTGGCACCGCATAATCACCGTGTAATTTATGGAGTGGAGTCGTGGAGTGGAGTCATGGTTTGGAGTCTAGAGTCAGGACTTCTTGTCCATATTTGTCATCCAGACCTAAGACTCCAAACTCCACTCCACGACTTCACTTTATAAAGACACAGTCCCCTGGCTTTTCCTTGCATGGAACAAAAACTGTTTCCAATGTTTGTTCCTTATCTTTCTAGCTGTTGGCTTTCCATTCCCTTGCATCTTTAAGTTGTGAATAAATTCTACGTCTGTGCAGATTTTTCAAACCTGATTTTGGATATTAAAACAAGTCTAGTAACAATAAAATTTACGATTATATATTGAGTATGAGGACAAGCGTGGCTGGTAGACAGGGGATGCTTGCTCTCTCTCTCTGGACCCCGATATCACTCGCGGTGTTACCCCTTGTGAGTGTTCACTTTGATTCGATGTATAGATTTTGTTTGTTCCGCTTATAGATTTTTGTTGCCATCTTTTCGGATCTTGTGTGATGCTGTTCATCTACTTTTTATTTCGATGCTCATGCTTATTGGATGAGCATATTATTGATCAATAATCATTCCAAGGAATGCTTGTGTCGCCTGCGAAACATAGCGACACGAATGTCTTTCCCTGACTTGGTTGCCATAGTACTTTCCATATAAAAATAACCTCAGACAGTGCATGTTTTTATGCCCCCGTAATCGAAGATTCGGGGCATATAGTTTTTGGTCTGTCCGTCCGTCTGTCTGTCTGTTTTTAGATATTGTTTTCATTTTCATGCATGGACATCGACTAGCCAAACAGGGGATGCTTACTCCTTCCGGGCACCTGATCCCATTCCTAGCTTGCTAGGGGTCCGTCGATGCTCAATTTGGTGCTCTATTGTGAGTGCTTTTAAGATTGTTGTCAGGATCTTCTTTTACTCATTAGGAATCACTTTTATATAGGGTATGACATCCAAGTGTGACAGACAGACAGACGGACAACGGACAAAGTGATCCCTAAGTGTCGCTATGCTTCCCAGGCGATACCAAAATTGGGTTTCTGTATTTTGTTATCTTTGTTTTGCAGTGTTGTGTTGTCAATTACTAGGTTCGGTTGAGGATGCCGTCTTTATGTTGTAGATGTACTGTTGAAATACAAAGTATGATAAGAAATAATGTAACTCTATTACCTTTCCTTTTGGTCAGGATCTTTGCACCGCTGCAACGTATCTCGAAGTGCTTGTAAATAAACATTGCAGTACAGCGTTCCCTTCGTATAAACTTTATAAACTACCTTGACGTCAGAATGGGGTTATTACTTAAACATTGGCGTTCTCAGATTCATTCTACTTGATTTAGTGGACTCTGAAGTGTATATATGTTTGGCACTACAGATAATGAGTTCAGAGAAAGTAAAACGGCGATATTGTTTTTATTAAGTTATTGGCGTGGCATCCAAAATCATCTTTTTTTCGATATTTGCTATTAGAGGAACCCTTACTTGTCTTAAAGAGGAATGAGAAACGAGATGAGGGACGCCGGTGTAAGAGAGGTGGGTATTAATCATATAGAATTGAAATTTGCTGACTTCAGAATCCTTTGCTTCTGGTTGTGCCTGCTTGTACCGATTGTTATTATCCATAGGTAGATCTAGAATGTTTTCCAGGTGGGAAGGGTCCTACATAAGACCAGGAAAAGAAGCTCGTTTTTGCAAATTCCAGGGAGGGGTGGTCCTTAACCCCCTCCCCTTCTGGATTCGTGCTTGATTATCCTATAGGTATTCTAGAAATCAAGACTACTATTTTCCCTTTTCGTTGCTCTTGTTTGTTGTTTTGTACGAGAAAATCAGAATCTATGAAATGATGTTTTCCTATTCAATGCAATATTAATTTGATACTCGTGCAAAACTATCCAATCTCTTTTCTTTATTTGTTTTTTAAATACGTTGAATATGTTTCTGAAGTATCGAATTAGGGTGTTTTGCTTTTTATTTGAACAATCCGTAATTTTTTCTCTGCAAACAGGGCGTGGTCCGTAAATTCAGACAATGAGAAAAATAATGACTCCCATTAAATCGTTCTCCAGAGCTTCTAAAGATGAAGTTGATGGTTCGTTTCACTCGAGGTCGTAAAAATTTGGCACTGTCGGATATAGTAAGAAGCTGTTTATTGATTCAGGGGGCGAAATAGCTGAACAGTAGTAGGCTCTCTTCGTCAAAAGCGAAACATCCCTTGGAGCCGTTGTAACCTATTGTATGTTACTCCCTCTCTAAATCATCTTTGCATTTATTATCTGTTGGCAGAAAATAATTAAGTATGATTTAAATGGGTTCCTGAAAAGAGCTTACTTTCATTATATTTCACGATGAATGTTTCGCTGTATTGCAGGATAGTTTTTTATAAAAGCTTTTCGCGGTTATGTATAATGTTGGAAATACATGTAGATCCAGAAAAAAGTCTGGAATGATAAGCATGAAAATTGCAGTCAAAGAAAACAATTTGTAGTGTAAACAATTTTATGACGTTTTATAAAGGAATAGAGTCAAACTCTTGGATCTAGAAATGTAATTTTTAAACAATTTGTGTATTGATGATGTCACTGATGTTACCTATGTCTCGTACGTCTTGGCTTGGTTTAAATGCTCTTTCTGTAACCTTTGTTTATGCACTCTCGTTTATTTAGCTGCTTCCGACTTTTTGAAGTTGGAAGTTTTTGGGGGACTATCATTCCTTGTTGCAATGTTGTACATGTGCGGTGGCTGCAGAGTGGTCTCTTTGGAGACCTGTTCCTTGTTTACTCCAGAGTTGGACGTACTCTTAAAGATTCAAAGGAAATTGATTAAATTTTGATATAACACTTGCGGATTATCTCGACTACAGTATTCTTTTGCCAATGGCATTTGGCATTGACCTGCATTTTCCACTTTAACAGCGAAGCTGAAAAATACCACTCTGCAATTTGACGTACTTCGTCTTATTTGGTTTCTTATTCTAAGTCCATCTACAGCGGATGCATATCTTATAGTCTGCATGAATTTAAATTACATTTTCCAAAACCCTAGGTTAAAGGTCAACTTAAGTCGAAATGCTCTTAACCCTCAAATATTTCCATTCCAAAACTTCTTATTTAATATTATCAAGAATTTGGTTGGTTTGTATCCAAGGGTGCGTCATGATGATTACGGTCTTATGCCACAGTGCACTTGATGAGTAACAAAGACCTCTTAGAAGTCATATTTAAAAGGTCCAGATCATATTCAGGGCATTTTAATTTTGCCTAACAGGGGTGTAGCTATATATGGTGTTCTCGATGTGGATGCTACAGAATGGTAGACCCAGAACCTCAACTACAGCGGGGGGGGGGGGGGGGGGGGTGCACTAAACACTGTTTATGGGAGATTTGACCTGACAGCCCTGCATCCTTCCCAATCGACCAATTGCACTTTGTTAGCAATTTTCATGCGTGAACCTAAGCAGATTTCCGGGGTTTTTTTTCAAATCGATGCTCTCTGGAGTGTATTTTGGCTATTTCTAAACGGTAACCATGATGTCATTTTCTTCTCCTTTTTTTGGCACTGTCGAGTCAGGCACTTTCACTTTGCTGGCGGAAAACGATGTTGAAGTTTTTGCGTACAAACGAACGGTCTGTTGCATTGCGATTATAGCGCAGCGGAGTGGGGGTTGTGGGTGTTTTTTTTTTTTTTTTTTTTTTTTTTTTGACGATGCAATATATTGACTTTTTTGCACTCTTATATGCTGTAATTAACTTTAGTTTCAACTTACGTTCCGTTTGCGTAATAAATAAAAATGCTCTCGGAGATGAAACACTCGCGGAAAAAGGGATGGAAATGTTTTCCGTAATAGTATAATTAACAAAAAAACGTCAAAACCAGAAGTAAACCTCTTATGTGGGATGGGTTAGTCAAATGGAATATTTGCATCATTTTCCATTTCCAGTAGTATAATAACTGCAATAAGATCTAATCGGCGATGACAACACGTAATCAGTCTCTTCATATGATAAAATCTTGTATTTATTGATAATACGCTCCTTTCTATTAAAATTTCATGCCTCGATTTGCTCTGAAGTTACTCTTAAGGCATTGTATCATCTTTACTTCTATTTTGAGATGTTTTTTCTGCATTTCTTAACAATCTCAGATTAAATCAGTAACGCATCGTTTCAGGTAAATTAATCGATCTCTAACAATATGTTTTTTTCATGGCCGCTCTATATATGACGTCATCAACGAAGCGCCATCTCTCCCACGCTCTTCCTGAAATTAGAGACACGAAGATGTAAAAATAGATTTCACTACAATAGAATAACTAGACACAAGAGAAATTTTATTCTGTCGGTAATCAAGATTCTGCGAGCAGGCAGCTACACCGTGTTTTATTATCGCTGGAAGCTGGTTAGGAATCGTAGAATAAATTCACGATGAAGAGAGACAGTAAGATGAAATCCGTAAGTAGATTTTGAGAGTATTATTTAGAAAGATAATATATATTTTTGGAAATATCTAATATTAAGATTTTAAAAATTGAGGGGGAAACAGAAAGTGATTTTTTTTTATTTTCTGTAGAAAAAAAATGTTTGAAATATATTTATATAAAGGAACGAACAAAAAAAAACTTCGTGTCTATCGGATACGCTTACATTTTCATCTCGTTCCTGTACGACTTTTTTCATGAAGATGAACCGGGAGTTTTTTCACTTCTTTTCAAAATATGAACAGAATTATTTTGTTTTTGGATATTTTTTTAAGAGAGAAAAAGAGAAAGAAATGCTTGTGAAGAAAAGAAATATTGTTATAATAGAACATTTTAGACTTGCACAAATTGATGGTTGCATATGGCCATCATATATTAAGATTGTTTCTAGTTTAAACTTTTTTCATTATTTAAAGACGAACTACATGTAGTTCTCCGATGTTCATTTATATTATTTGAACCACAAGTACACTTCCATGAAACATGCATGTTAATAACAGTGTCTGACGTCAAACTTGACATGACATGGTCACGCAGGACAGTATTAGTCCTATAAATAATCTGTAAAAAATACTCAGATCTTCCAAACCCTTACATTGCACGTTCTCACATAAGACATGTGGAATAAATGCATGCATGTCTGATTTGCAAAAGATTTTGCACTTTCAAATAAAGGCTATGATAGAAATTAAAAAAAATTATCAATTGACGTCAAGTGTTGATAGGATTAAAATAGAAATAAAACCAAGCCAAGTTGCAGTAATTACTGGGTATATTATGTCTTTTTTTAAAGCATCGGATTTTCTTGTGATAGCCTTGCCAATCTTACTGGTAATTGTCCGAAAAGATGCGATTAAGATATCCCCCATTAATGATTCAAAAGCTATGTTCAACCTTATTGCACATTATACATTGCTTCTCGAAGCTTTTACCTGTAGACAGTAAACGAATAAGAAGGAATTTGATTTCGGTCTATCATGTATTATGCATGAAATCGAAGATGATAAGAATGGCATATCACTTCTCGTTCTAAATAGATATAAGTTTGTCGCCATTTCTATTCCTAACTGTGAATATCAATCCAAATTTGTCGCTATTTCTACTTACAGGTGTGACTTCAAGTCTGTCGCCATTTCTACATATTACTCCTTTTTTTCTAAATAGATATAAGTTTGTCGCCATTTCTATTCCCTATACTGTGAATATCACTCCAAGTTTGTCGCTATTTCTATTTATGATAATTGTGAATAGCGTTCCAAGATTATCGCCATTTCTCTTTATAACTGTGAGTAATACTCATTGGTTGTCGCCATTTCTATTTATAACTGAAACTGAATATCACTCAAATATTTGTCGCCATTTCTATTAATAGCCAAAACAGCACTCAATTTGTTGCCATTTCTATTTATAGCTGTGTGAGTAATATTCCATGAGAAAAACTGCGGAATTCTTAGGTGAACTACACATCGCAGAAATAGTGCAAAAGTCTTTTTTCCCCTTTTCTTATTCATTGGTTGAGAAAAGAACTTGCTTATCACTTACTTATCACCATCTGCTGAGATATTAATAGAAACGTCTCATTGAGTGAGATAAATATTTATGTTTTCTCAGGGGTTGGTGGCGCTATTAAGAGGTGTCAATGGCTGAAAGTTCCATTGCCGGAACTTTTATCTGTAATTATACTCAAGTGGAGACATGGTTTTTTCCCGATCTGTAGGCATCTACATTTATTATAACAATATAAAATCTGAACTCGTAGTATGTACTTGTCAACATATAACTTAAATCGCTTAGAATACACAACTCGTAATCTGACATAAGACTCGTTCAAGTCCTTATATCAAATATAATTCAAGAAAACTACTTGCGATTATTTTAATTAAAAAAAGAAGAAATGTCACTTTAAGACTACAGGCAGTGAGCAATTGGTTGTAGAGATATCACTAAAAAGGGAGAAATTTTGGTTAGGCAATCAAGAGAAATAAAAAAGTAATTTATTTCTAAAATTTATTTGATATAAGGACTTGAGCAAGTCTCACTGAACATATTCTTTAAAAGCTAGCTACATGTATCATGATCCAGAAGATGAAAAAACAAGTGTATTATCTATGCATAAAAAATACATTTAATTTATTAGAGAGTGAGACATATATATATGATATATGCATTGATATGGTTTCGGTCCCCACAAGGTTTTTACTGTGTGATCATTGAAGTTGATACTATTAATTATTGATATTAAAGAAAAAAATCATTGAATTTGTTTTAGTTAATATTACACAAAAAATGAGGCATTTTAAGTTTTTGTAGCCACATTATACTATTTCCTAAGAAAATTACTGAAATTCGAAACTATGAAAGACATTCTGGGATTATAATGGTTTCATGAATTTAGAACCAGATCGGTTTTCATCTTTCAAATGTTTTTAGCAAGCAGGATTATTTTCAAGACAGTTGTATTTCTCTTAATATTTTGCCTCTAGAATAATCAGATTTTATCAGTGCATGTGTACTAAGTCGATGACTTAGGGTAATTATGTTGAAGATAGAAGACCTGTGCCCAGTTTCATAAAAATTTCTTACGAAGAATTTCAGGAATTTTCGTAACTTTCATTGTCCTATAAAAGCTTGAAATATTTTTCAATTTAGATTATACAGCGCTTTCTAATATTATCTTTAGATACTAAACATAAATTCAGGAACAAAACATTGCGAGTTTTAGTTTATAAGAAGTGCTAAGCGATCAAAAGTTGCGAAAATTCCTAAATTTTTTCGTAAGTATTTTTGTGAAACAGGCTGCAGAGCTACATGCATCAAAATTTTCCACCCCATGCATAATATTTTTTTTTTCATTTTCTTTTCTTTTCTATTTACAGTCAAGTAAATGTAAGAAGTTGATCCGGCTCAGTCCGAAAAGCAAGAAGAAGCACTCTGGCTGCAAGTCCAAAGAACACAACGGTATGGATAAAGATCACAAAAATTCACGCATGCCCAATGGCTTTACAGACAGAGAAAACCAAGGTATGCGCACTGAGCAAATAATAATAATGCCTCATTGACGTCATTGATGATGTCACCTCACCGTCTGCCTCTTGCTAATGCATCGATTTGATCTCTGCCTGAAATGTTGTTTTGCTTCATTGCGTCGTTAATTCGATGCTTTAGTTCTTGTTTGAATTAGTTTAAGTGTAGACGTCTTGCTTGCTAGACATTTTGCAATATTGCTTGTGATAAAAATATCTTTATTTGCTTTATAAATTACAAAGTATTTACATACAAATATGGTGTTTATCACCTTATGCAATGTAGTTTAATGTGCCCATTCATCGAAATATTATTGTTTATGTACCCATTTGGATTCGTGACGCATTTTGAGAGTGTGAAAAAATCCTTTGTCTTGAGTTCAGAGAGTATCTTTGTGCTAATTTTACTACAACGATCGATAGCTTAATTGCTTTCAGTACAGTTCTTGCTAGATTCGCTCTTTTTTTCATTTTGGTTTGTTAATTTACTAAGCTTGCAACTTTCTATAAATGATTTTGGTCCTACGGTGCTTTCCAGCGAATAGCTGTTGAGTATACCCTAAGTGTAAAGTCTTCATTTGCTGCTAGCCTCTGAGGTTGTTTTTGATAAGTGTTTTGAGCGACGTTGATTCTTATGGTTGCCTTTTAAAGTGCTTTGAACGACAGATTCTTCAAGGGTCCATAGTTCATTTTAGAGAGATAACTTAAAGGATATATCAAAGGTATATAGCCATCGTTATAGAATTATTAAACATTTGTTTAAAAAACTGTCTCCTTAGATTCCGAGGTAGATTCTACGTGAAAAAAACAACAACTGAAAAAATGATATGATATCCTTCTTTCCTGACATTCTAGATTGTTATTGAATGGCTGTCAACATCACCAAGCAAGATATCTTATCCTGATATGTGTATTAATATGTACATCGAGACAAACGCCGAATCTGATACATTCTCATAGAACTGTTGCGACGGATGTTGCACGCAAACAGGAGACACTGACTCTCCCCGGACACCTGGTTTCACTTCGGAATGTTATTCATTCCGAGGTTCACGTCCGTTCCAATGGAAATTCTAATGATTTTACCTTGCCTTCTCGACTTTGAGACTGAATAACTGATTGGTAATTCTTCGATATTTATAATAATGATTTTGACGGAATGTTTATAGGACATCTTCACCGCTGTTGCACTCCTTTTCTTCCAGAAAGACGGATTATTCCCTACATTAGAATAGAATAGTACTTATAAAGAAAAAGAAAAAAAAAATCATTGTCATTTCTCAACGCCATCATTACAGACGACAAAAATAATATTTTGTGGGAGAAAACAATTTTCGCTAAATTCCTTGATTGGCTTCCTTTTTTGTCCTTATTAGGTAGTGTAAATTAGGTGTCAAGTAAAAAGAGAAGATTGTCAACCGCTGGGCAATCCTAATCATTCAAAGATTACCACGTACTTGGTATATAAAATAAGAAGATGTTGCCGTTTTCGTCTTTAAGGTGTGCTAATTGTAAGACATCTACAACTTCGGCAGACGACCTTGGTCATCAAACAAGGAACGTCGTTGAAGACGGTCTATTATGTAGTTTAGCGTCCCCAAGCTTCCTTCCTTGCTGAGTTGAAAATAACTTTCTACATACTAGATTATTATGAGTTAATTAAGCCATTTGTCAGTAATTAGGCCTTGTTTTGTGTGATTATTTTTCTGTATGATTATACATAAAAAAATCAAAGAAAAGTTATCCAAAATAGATTTGTAAATCATTGTGGTAAACGAAAGTAGAGGCCAAACTGATGAGAAAAAATTAAGATATATCTCAGACAGTGCTTCCAAATAATCTATTTTCCAGAAAATATTCATGACTTTTTTAAACCTTGATTTTATGCACAGACACCAGACATCACATTATGTGGCAACATTTTGAATTGTGACGTCATATTTGATCGCACTGACTTTATGCGTTGTCATGTTTTCTATTTTGACGTCACAATGAAAATATCGCCAAATTTTGTGATGTCTGGTGTCTGTCCGCCTAATAAATCTACTGGAAAATCAGCTATTAACAATATCACAGAAAAAGATGTTTGTTAAATATTTAGCTATGGATACTCTCTATGAGAAATGGACCAAGAAGGAACATAATTCAATCAATAAACACTTTAGATTTGTTGCCAGCACCTCTATCATTATAACACGATGCGTCAAACCAGAGAAGTTTAGTCTATAGAGGTAAAACATTGATTCCTTTTTTTCTTAGCGTCTGTTTTCAAAAATATCTCAGACAACAGTAATTTATGTTGGCAACAGTTGTTCACACACTTGTCTTGGAAAAGGTTAGAGGTTGAGGCATACGCGGATCTAGAAGGTGGCAATCCACCCCATGCCCTTCTTTGAATTCGGAAAACTAGAACCCATCTCCTCTGAATTCGGAAAAAAAATTTCATGGTATTATTTGTGTTATTTTCCTCACGTGTTTCTGAAAAGCATTGGCTTGGCCTCTCTCCTGACCAGATTGGAGATCCACCTCTTTGATTAATTTTACGGATCCGCGCATGTATGTGGAGGAATAAAATATTCAAGGTTATTTTGGGGATTATATCTTTGATTTGAATATACCTTACGTCCATTCGTCTGCTTCATGCTTCCATCGTCTGCTCTTTTCTATGTTTTGAACATGTTCACCTGGTACATTAGTATGACTCATCCATCAAAACGTTCAGCAGATGCGGATAATACCTCCGTGGTTGGTTTATTTTAGGTGAGAATTATGGTAAATCATCTTTGTTCCAGGCGCTCACAAGTTGTAACCGATAATTAGGAAACACGTTCTGCGGCCTTTGTGTATCGCATTCAGCAGACTTGTACCTGTTTTTCCCTTGTTAGAATTATATAAGCAACATTGCTGTTAGTCATATTGCATCAAAGAGTTTTTTTGCAGACAGTTTGACATTAGATGAAACATGCAAGATAAGATGTTTCACCCACACTCAGGCTTTCTTGCATAGCTTCCTTTCTTTTTTGTTTACATGTCGTTAGTGCTTTCCCAAGGGGTTACGGCGCCCTAAGATAACTTCGAAGATAACTTTGTAAATGCATATCATAATGGGTCCGAGACAAACAATTCTTATCTTGTGGGTTTTATGTATCTTATCGCCATATTTCTTCTGTTTGATCGGCATCGGTTGCATCCCCTTACCAATGTTTACAGATATGACGGATTGATTTTATAGGTTTACTCTATCCCATTTGCTCCGCCAAGACGACTCATGCACTTAGGCAACAAAAACAACTTTGATATAAATCATGTTTATTTTTCCAAATATCAATTAACGATTTCTGAGAAAGATGATCTCTTGTTTACTATTAAAAGTACTCCATACAAATAAATATATTGATGGTTATATTCGTTGTTTGTGAAATTTCGAAAAATTCAATATGAAAATATAGAAGAGGTCTTTAGCAAGACTAACCTGTACTGACCACAGCGGAACACACACATACACACATGATTGATACAAACAACGAACATAAGTCAAAACAACCTCAACAAACAAAAGGGGAGTAACACAGCGGAACACAACCGGGAAGTAACACAGCGGAACACAACCGGGGAGTAACACAGCGGAACACACCCACAGGATGTTACAAACAACGAACAACACAACTCCAACAAACAATAGGGAATAATGAGACACAAACAAAACCCACACCAAACAGTCAAAGGAAAATCAAAGCATGCAGATGCCCCACAGCATGGAACACGAATGACAAAACCTAGAAATTAAAAAGCTCCTAACATCAAAGACATTGAAAGGTTATTATCACACAGTCAACCAGCCAACCTTCTTTTTTGTCTATCAAGGGTTTATATCTGATATCAGCAATGAACATAATTATACATCCATATGAAAATTGGGTATTCTATCAAGGGTTTATATCAGATATCAGCAATGAGCATAATTATACATCCATATGAAAATTGGGTATTCGATTTCATTATACAGAGTTACTTACCTTTCAGGATAGTATATGACGTAAACCTATTGTGACGTCATCAAATTCTATGGAAACCGACGTTAAATTCAGGGAAAGTATGCTACAAAACCGATATTTCTTTAGAAATTTTATTACTTCACTATGCTTTTACGTCAGACACCGTCCCAAATCGAACACAAGCATACACCAATGAAAAGACGGAAGCTTTTTTATAAATTAGTTCTCCTTCTCTGTATGCTTTTCTCACCAAGCGATTGTATCACCTCGTGGATAAGGGGGTTCGATGCAACTACATTAAATGACAAACACATTCAAAGAAAATAGAGAAGGACGAATGGTGTACAATATTAAGATATTAAAACATTAAAGAAAATAAGCGATATTTGTGGTAGGGCTATTTAGAAATATAACGATGTACACTGATGTAACAATATATCTATCTTTTCAGACATGAAACAAGCATTTGATCTCTTTGACAAGAACCATGACGGTAGGATCTCTAGTGACGAGCTGGGTATGGTTCTCAGGACGTTAGGGCATAACTACACTCAGGCAGAGGTAGAGGAAATGATTAAAACGGCAGATACAAATGGTAGGTAGAACTCTGTATGTTTGAAGGAATTTATAACTGCAGCGAGTGGGGCACAGTTTTGGTACATTGGAATCCCAACAACCTACTTAAACAATATCACTAAATCTGAAACAAAAATATTGTACAGAATGGCCAAGAATCGGCCAGCTTGACTTTTAAGTCTAGATATCTCCTGTTATATAGAATAACACACCACCTAAATTACAAAATCCAGAAGACGCAAATTTAAGGTCTTTGATCCTAAGGATTGTGAGTTTTAGCCAAAGTATCATTCACATATTGAAGAACGTCAAATTTTGATAGATGTTATATGGTACTCATATATATGATATGTACCCTCTTTCTTTTATTTCAACACTTATTTCGAGTTTCAGCTATAGGAGTTGCTACTGTAATTCTCCGCGAATGGGTGTTTAAAGTGTTTTAATTCAATGACATTGTGTTCTCTAGTACTGCTGAGATCATCTTCTTTCTTCCCATGTATATTCACCTTAAATCATTTTCCTTTTTCCAGAAAACGGGTATGTTGAATTTGACGAGTTTATTACAATGATGAGGCGATGGACGCAAAATCTAGAGGTCGAAGGAGGTGCTTCCGGTTCAACTTCCTCTGAAAAAAGTGCCGAAGAGAAACAACGCGAGGCATTCCGAGTTTTTGATATGGACGGCAATGGTTTTATAGACAAACATGAACTTCGTTATACAATGAGGCGACTTGGTGAAAATTTATCAGAAGAAGATATCAAAGCTATGTTTAAAGAAGCAGATCTAAATGGCGATGGATTGATAGACTATAATGGTATTAGATGATTAAAAAATTATTATGCCTTAATTCATTTATGAATTAGGCGAAGTATATTTTAGATACCTCTAGTCATTACGATACATGAACTATCTTTAATAAAAAATAAAAGAAGAGCAAGATAAATAATTTATATCTCTTTTTTTTTTTTTTTTTTTTTTGGAATGTTTCTTTTTTTTTAATCAATTATCAGAAATTCTTTAAAAAGGTTGAACGAGCCTAAATCTCCACAAATATGTTTCATGACAAATTTCTTTTCCTTTTCAGAATTCACAAGACTTTTACAGAATTTTTCCCCTCAGTGAACATTTGAATTCCCAAAACCTCACTTTATGAGATTCCCATTACCCTTTGTGATATTTTTGTACTTCGTCATCGAACAAATTTGTTATTCGAGACTGAAAGCGGATGTGGAGTATATTTAACCGGAAGTTAGTGATGCGCACGCATCATCAAACCTGATATTATGGATGTGCGTGCAAGGAGAAATCCATTGACGAAAATAAATGGCATGGTGTAATAATAAATCATTCGGGCTTTAATGTCATAGGAAGTAGAAGGCGAAGCGCTATGGAGAGAATTAGAAGATGCTCACAAAGCTTAATCACGTGCTTATTGAACTTTGACACAACTTGTTATCTTTTCATAGAAATAGTAATAAGGTGCTTCGTATCTATAGATTTATCTCTTGTTACATATTTGGAATGTTTCCTCATACAAAGATAGACTATATATACTTCTTCAGTTCGTCAGATATCGCTTTGGTCAGCAACATTATGTGCTATACCCATCAGGTTACCGTGCAATGTGAAAAAGACTGATGGTTGAAACTGCAGCGTAAGTTCTACAAAGTCTGATGTAAGCTTCTTAGACATATTTATCAAACCACGATATGCTAAATATCTCTTTAAAGAACCACTAGAATATTCAGGAATATGCATTTTTACAATTGAACTATGGTCTTAGGTCGAATGTAAAAATAATTATATGTCTTTTAGGTTAACATGATACTTAACTTTAGGAACATGAATTCTGTACTACAATTTACTTCCATTATTTGTTTTTAAAAGTGTACTAGTAATAGCAATTATTTTCGATTCTCTAGTGCATGTGTATTAATTAGCCAAAGAATAAATTTATTTAAAATGTTTAATAAAAAAGTATATTGGCGGGCTGTTTTGTGTCCTAGGCAGTGCAACATTCCAAAATAGCATCCCATGTGTCTGTTTCATTGTTTGTAACTTCTCAATTAACGTACACTGAGTGATGCAAGGTTCTTGTGCATTCATTGAGTAACTTTGACATTGTCTATTCAAATGATTGGACAGGGCCTTTGCATATAGTGTACGTTGAGCGTGATTCGATGTCATTTTTCTAAGTATTTCCCCCCACTGATATGATGGTACTTTATGCTCAATTCTTCTCAGAGGCAAACACTTTCGTAAACGCAGATTGCTACATACACTATCATTGCTGTTTGAAAATGTCAATGTTTCTAATACAATACCTATTCTCTTTTAGCGTCTATCACTCATAATGACTTTATAGATTTCATGGACCTAGAATCTTGTTTGAAATTATTTTTATGACAAAGATGTTCGAACATGAAGATTTGTTAAAAATGTCTTATCAATGAGATTTGCATTCTCACATGTGTTACGTTCATGTGCAACTAAAAAAAAAATAACAAAGCGCACGACTCACATGTTATTTGCACTTTGAGCCAGTACGTATGTTAATTGTTAGAGAATTGTAAATGAGATTGAATTTTAATATATTTATCATCAGCACATATATACAACAATATATGTGTGTAATTGTGTGTCATTCGCACATATTATATCAATATGTGTGTATTTGTGAGTGTTTTGTCTTACCACTAGAATTTATACAGTTTAACCACATTAATTTGTATATAATGATAATGTACAAACATGTATATAAAATTTACTACTTTGATTAAAGTTTGTTTCAGGTTGTTGAAAAAAACTCTTCGATTTTTCTTTTATCGGGTACATGTACGTCTTGATTGTTGTCAATATTGAAATATTGAGTCTTTGCGGAATACAGAGTTTTTCCCCTTTACAGACGGTATCTGACGTAAAACCATTGTGACGTCACGAAAATGGTATGGTAACGTCGATTTTATACTGTCATTTCCCAGACTGTTTGGACTGTTTCCATGGAATTTGATGACGTCATAATCAGTCTACGTCAGAAACCGTCTCAAATGGGAAGTAACTCTGGTTTTCGAAAATATCGAATATGTTCTATTATAAAATTTCGGTGCACCATATGCGCATTTCAATAAGTTATATCTCATCTTTGATGCTCGTGGCCGGAAAAGAGGAAATCCAAATAATATGAAATCATGAAGAGCAAAAGTCTTAACTTAACAGAGCTATTCTGTCAGAAAGATACTCCTTAGTTTTAGAACATTTTCAGAAAAAAATTATGACGGAGGATTAACAAATACATACACATTTAAACCTGCCTTAGCGACCCACTGTATTAAGAGCTTTCCTGTTTTAAGAGACCAAAATTTGAAAGTCCCAAGTAAACAATATTCATGAAAATGAACCTGTATTAAGAGACCACCTTTCTTACGTGACCTTGATTTGACATTCCCTTGGAGGGTCTCTTAAAACAGGTTTAACTGTATATTTTAAATCAAGTGCCGGCACACTGTGAAACAAGACTTGATTGTGACACGACTAAAGCGACATAACTCTTAAAAGTCTCTATCTATTGCTATGTATATGCGGTCAAAGAGCAGCTTCTTTGCACAGTGTATGCCAAACTTCAGTGCACCAGAAAGTACATGCGTCAGTTACTTCCTCCCCCTCAAAGGTACATATGTACTTTAAGTCAAAATGCTGGACCAGTTCTAAAGATATCAATTATTGATGAGTTGAAGGTCATATCCTTCTTTTTGGATAATTTCTTTCACATTTGATATTTCAACCCCATAGACTTTTATAATCTATTGCGTTTCTGGTCGACGTAACAAAAGTCGGGAAGTCCCGAGTCCTCTTTGACATGATCAAAATTCTTTAAAATGTCCGTCAAGTGTCAACTGTTATGCAAGATTCCAAAACCATTAAGCGGTCGTGATCTGCTTGTAAAAATGAAAGGATCGACATAACATGTACCTGTCGCTCATCATCAAGTATTCCAAGAAAATCCATGCCTAATTCTATATAATAAAGTCCGTTTATCTCCCGACACTACAAGTATTCTTGGCAGTATAGTTGACGCTTATAGAACATGACGCTCATATTCCTCCTCTGAGAGATCCAAGTTTTTCCTCAATGCTAACCGAGTCTTTTAAGTAATCTTGACTTGACAATATACGACCAAGTTTTTCCTTGATGCTAACCAAGTCTTTTAAATAATCGCCATATACAACCATGTTTTTCCTCAATGCTAACCGAGTCTTTTAAATTATCGTCATATACGACCAAGTTTTTCCTTGATGCTAACCAAGTCTTTTAAATAATCGCCATATACAACCATGTTTTTCCTCAATGCTAACCGAGTCTTTTAAATAATCGCCATATACAACCAAGTTTTTCCTCAATGCTAACCGAGTCTTTTAAATAATCGCCATATACAACCAAGTTTTTCCTCAATGCTAACCGAGTCTTTTAAATTATCGTCATATACAACCAAGTTTTTGCTCAATGCTAACCGAGTCTTTTAAATAATCGCCATATACAACCAAGTTTTTCCTTGATGCTAACCAAGTCTTTTAAATAATCGCCATATACAACCAAGTTTTTCCTCAATGCTAACCGAGTCTTTTAAATTATCGTCATATACAACCAAGTTTTTGCTCAATGCTAACCGAGTCTTTTAAATTATCGTCATATACAACCAAGTTTTTGCTCAATGCTAACCGAGTCTTTTAAATAATCGCCATATACAACCAAGTTTTTCCTTGATGCTAACCGAGTCTTTTAAATAATCGCCATATACAACCAAGTTTTTCCTTGATGCTAACCGAGTCTTTAAAAATAATCGTCATATACAACCATGTTTTTCTCAAGACTAACCGAGTCTTTTTAATAATCGTCACATACATGGATTTTGAGAGAGCCTTGTGGTCAAGTCCATCGCCCTCTCTGCTCGCTCTCAATCCCCTCCCTTTTCTTGGAATTTACCCCCAAAATTCCTTTTTTCCGCCGATTTTCTTTTATCTATTTCCCAATAGTACCTCATTTTCCTCACTTCTCGACAGGCTTGACCAACTCGATCGTCCTCCCTTGCGAAAATTCTAGATCTGCTCAAGATATAGAACTTTCCTCTAGTTTTTCTTGTAACGTACTTCCAATATTTTCTTTCCAAAGACCCTATGTCATTCATCATTAATTCTTCTACTCATGTCTCCAAAGTCTCACTTGCGACATTTTTTTCGGTGCTCTGCAAAGCACCGTTTTAAACACTTTTGAATCTAATGATATCTATCTCAATCAAAAACTTTACTTTCTATCACGTCCTTTCTATTTCTTCCCAATTCAATATCACGGGCTTCATTAATTTGATTCTCGTTTTACTTCATCGATGAAAGTTTTTGCCAATTTTGACATATGTAAGAGTATACAATGCTTTGTGAAGCATACGACATATCGAATATTCTTAATCTTGTGATATATTTCTCAATGAGAAACATCTACCTGTCCAATGAGCGGATAGTGTCACTTGTATTTCATCCCGATTCAATACTAGTATCTCGGAGTTCATTATTTTGATTAATTCTTTCCTTATCAATAAAAATTACGCCCTAAACATGTGTATTGTGATGCTGCCTGAGTTAAAAGTGGATAAATTGTTGAGTAGGAATAACTATACATGGGTAATCTAGAAATTTTTTCCAGGGGGTCAAGTCCATCAGGGGAGGTCCGGTCTATAGTCTTGATAAATATCGCTCGCCGTGTAGGGCTTGAAAGTGAAAATGTCAGTTTAATAACATAAGATTTTGAAACCTAAGTCATTAGGTCAAAGGTCAAGGCCTAAATGAAAGGTCAAATCAGGAGGAAGGTACATGTGAAATATCAAATCCCTGCCCCTTAGTGTCATTGGTTTATGTGTTGTCTTTTGTGTTTGTTTGTCCTTTTTATGTCTCTAACTTTGTGTCTCTTCTCTATTACATGCTCTCTCGTCAGTTACAGCAGTTCAATTGAAATTTATCTTGGATAAAGCACTGGTTGCATTCTCAAGAAACACTGATTGATTCAGACTAAACATCATCGTTGCCTTCGCACAGAATAAACTATATCCTTTGGTTAAAACACCTCTCCTAAAAGACGATTCATAAAAATTCCATTTATAAAGAAAGGTTTTGATCTTCTGAAGATATCTTATATTTTTCGCGATCATCGCGTACAAAGTGCCATTCCTCAATATTTTAAGAATTTAGAACCTTCTCTTATTTGTTAAAAATATAAAGAGACCTATTCGAAATTTCGTTTTTAACTACAGCAAAGTTACATCAGATCCTAAAATACTTGAATCATGTCCTGCTTCTTGAGAATGTGCAACGTCTGAATATCTTTATAAACCAGCTGGTCGTATTATTTCAGGTGACTTTTCAATTATCCAAGACAGGCAGCTCCGCGGTTTTCTAAAAAAAGGACCTAAGTATAGAATAGCATCCAAGGTAGATTTTATTAAATGTCGCGAAGTGCTAAAGGAAGCCTTAGATAACTATACTAAAACGATGGTGTCAATAGGAAGGAGTCGGATAGCATGCTATGAATGACTGGAAAAAAGCTCATTTTGGATATTACCGATATTCGAATAGAAGACTACCACAAAAATCCTCATCTATTTAAAAAATCCAAAGTTCTTAATCTGAAAGATATTTCAAATCCAAGTTACGTAATTACATGAAAACTATGTCTTCGCGCCTGCAGACAAGGCAGCCAATAACACCATAATCATTCGAAAACGTTGGAACCCTTCCGTATTATTATTATAGACACTTATTTCATGTTGCAGTGTGCATCAGATAAAATCCTTCCCCGTGACATGCTTAGGGCCCCTGCGTTTTGCGGTCTTGTTTGTATGTGGTCATCTGACAGTGAGAAGGTTGTTTTGCACCACAGTTGTACGTTCTTCGAGACCTCTGGGTAATCGGAGTAGTGGGAGGGTTGTGCGCACGTAATCCAGGATAACCTACACCGTCTGCTACTGACGTGGCAGATGGCCGTCCTAAGTCGGCACCGTTTACCCATTGGTCTCGTTGGTTTATGTGTAGTCATTTGTGTTTTATGTTTTTCTGTGATTTGGCGTTCCTTGTACTACTGCGTCTCTTTCTGTACGTGTCTTTTTTTTGTGTTTAACGGTGGGTGTTTTGGGAGGTTGCTGTTGGTGCTGCAACTAGGTGTTGTTGGAGATCCCCTCCTTTCTGATGTTTAGAAGTGTATTAATTACTTCTTTCCAGCTTTATCGCCTGAAAGAAGCTTTGTTTTGACCTTTTATTCGATTTGACATTATAGATATCATTTTGCTATTTCGGAAACTTGTCATTCCATTCAAAACTATCACCGAAATTAAAGGAGGTTAACATCTTAGCACCATCCTTACTATGCTTTTTTGAACATAGATTTTATTTGGATATGCTACTGAATCGACCCTACAGGAAATTTGGAGCCGTGCACTCTCTGTAAAGTAAATGTACAAATCTAAATTCAAAACATTTAAGATGGCGCTACTGAACTGAATTTTTATGGCTCCGCTGGAAGCATCACTGAAGAGAATTTAATATTCGAAACACGTGTCTGATGCAGGAAAAATTGGTTTGAATTTTCTTCATGAAGGTATAGATATGGAATACTTCAACTTTAGTTTCGGAACTTTCCTCTACAAACAATTATATCGAAAGCAGTGAAAGTGTTCCAAACATTTTGAGCGATCATAACAGTGAAATTTCTTCATTTAACATCCCTATTTCTGAATTGGATCTCCCTACAATATACTGCATACCAAAACTTCACAAGTCCCCTTACAAACTTCGATACATTGCTTATTTTAGCAACTGTTCAACTACAATTTTGTCTAGAATCTGACGTCAGCACTCACGGCTATAAAGGAACACGTGGCCAAATACTGTGAAACTGTAATGAACAGGAATTGTGTAAACTTCTTTTGGTCTATTAAAAATTCAGGGGATGTGATTGACATAATGAGACCAAGAAAATTTCAAGCAAATACCATTTCTTCATACGACTTTTCTAACATGTACACATCGCTTCCCTCGCGACGAAATTAATAATCGATTGTCCAAACTCATCAGATAGTGTTTTGATCGAGAGGGGGAAACTTATATTTGTACATCTGAATCAAGGGGTTTCTTTTTCCGCCACAGAATACAAATCATACAAATCATGGACATGTGGTGACCTATGTATTGTCTTGTCCTTCCTCCTGGACGACAGTTATGTAATATTTGACGAGAAACTCTACAAGCAGGTTGTAGGAATCCCTATGGGTACAATAATTGTGCGCCTGTTGTTGCAGATTTATTTTTAAACACGTAAATTTATCCAAAATCTTCAAAAGCAAAGGAAAACATGATGATGTGAAATTTGTCCTTGGGACTTCTAGGTACCTAGATGATATTCTTACTATCGACAATCCTGTTTTTGAAAAGTATAAAAATGTTATTTATCCACAATAATTGATTCTAAACAAGGCAAACGTTACAAACATAGAAACAATATTTTTGGACCTAAAATTCAACGTTGTAAATTTCTCCTGGCTTGACGGTGATGTTCCTAGATTACCATCATATGGTATCTATATTTCACAGCTCATCCGGTATACAAGAGCATGTACTGATGTTTTGGATTTTCATAGTGGAAATTTACAAATTTCCAAGAAACTTTATGGTCAAGATTTTCGCTTTCACAAACTAGTAAATACTTTCTTGAAATTTTACAAAAAATATTATCAGCTTCTTTTGAAAATCTGACCAATACAAGCAACAGAGTTACTTTGTGTATTTCACAACCTGCATTTATGGTGACATTATTAACAAAATAAGAAGGATCAAAGGTAGACAGCATAACCATCGAAAATGCGTCAGAATCATCAAACGCCTTTTATACCGTGGATATGATCCTAATGTCACCAGACGGACACTAGGCTTGGTACTTGGCCAATCTACAGTCTTGTACCAGCGCATTCTTAAAACCTTGCACTCTGACTGGCTTGTGACGACGGGACTGCATGACGGGCCCTGTCTAAACTTCTTTAGAGAAGCCAAGGTCCCCGACCATCCTCTGAATATCAGTCGCATTCCTCGGGTGATAACATACATGAGCTCGCTACAGCCGGCAGAACACGGATTGTATTACGTATGCCGTCTTTTTTTTATATCTATTTACATAATTCATCTGTGTTGCTTGGGCCCCTGTGTTTTGCGTTCTTGTTTGTGTGTTGGTCATCTAACAGTGAGGAGGTTGTTTTACACCATAATTGTACGTTCTTTGAGACCTCTGGGGAATCGGAAAAGTGGGAGGTTTGTGCGCACGTAATCCAAGATGACCACACCGTTTGCTATTTTCGTGGCAGATGGCCGTCCTAAGTCGGCACCGGTTCCCAATTGGTCTCGTAGGTTTATGTGTGGTCCTTTGTGTTTGATGTTTCTGTGTTGTACGTTGATGTCCCTTGTACCTTTAGTGCCTCTTTCTGTGCGTGTCTGCTCTGTGTTTTTGCATTGGGTGTTTTGGGGTTTTGCTGTGGGTGCTGCAACCTGGTGTTGTTAGAGATCCCCTCCTTTGTTCTCAGTGTTTTAACTTGGAGTGTTTTGCTGTGGGCGCTGTAACCGAGTCTTGTTAAAGATTCCCTTCTTTCTTTTATAGTTCGTGGGATATAGCCTAGGTTAAAGTTAAGGTCATATTTTTACACCCTCTTTATTTGATGCGAGGGTATTACCGTTCGATTCCTTACATTGTTTTGACAAATCAACATTAACAATAACAAATATGCCATTGACCGATGGTCCCTATATACCAGGAATTATGCTGTAACTTAGACCATTTTATTGTTAATTGAAATCCTACGAGTGTCCAATGTTATGCAAGATCCTGACACCTTGTAATGATCGAGAGCTCCTTGTCGAAGTGGGAACATGTACCTGCCACTCACTGGCAAGAATTCTAAGAAAATCCATGCCTAATTCTATATAATAAAGCCCGATTATCTCCCGATACTACACGAATTCTTGGCAATGTAGATGACGCTGGCTTAACACGACACTCCCAAGAATGTTCCCTAAATGTAGACACAGGCTGATTACATGATATGTAGTTTCGCGTTTTTATACGACATGTTTGAAAAAAGCATGGATTTTCCCAGAATTTTTGCCTATGAGTGGTATTTGATCGAATTTTCTGAAAAGTGGGTCCTGTAGCATCGTATCCCACCCATTCTGATACATTTTCGGTATTTTTTAAATATACCTTTCAGTCATATTTCATTGTATAGATTGAAGATCACTGACGAGGGTTAACTTTCAGTACCCAAAACCTGCATGTCTGGTCCATGCTTCAAATTTATCTGTTATTTAATGATACTATGAATTTGAAGACGTGTAATATATGACAGTTGACTCGGTTCACTCGACTTTCCGCATAATTCGAACTTAAAAATCATGCTTCTCTTCCATTGGTTTCAATGGATTTTCTCTCATAACTCTTATTAAACCTTTTATTTTCTGCTACGTCTTTTGGTACAATTTTGGACATAATAATTTTCATACTTTTTGGTCATATTACATTGTTTAGACTGAGGATCACTGACGAGGGTTTAATACCCCAAACGTGCATGTCTGGTCCATGCTGTAAATTTATCAGGTTTTAAATGATGCTATTGAATTTAAAGACGTTTAACATTTGAACTACTTGGTGAGTGTCACTGCTGGTGGACCAAGAGTCCCCGAGGGCACATGTAGCCAAGTTCGATCAACTTCGGTCGATCGTGTGTCTCTTAAACGCATTTGAAATTTTCTACTACAAAATTTCTTGAAATTTCTTAAACGTGGGTCCTGTAGCATCATATCCCACCCATTCTGCTACGTCTTTTGGTACAATTTTGGACATAATAATTTTCATACTTTTTGGTCATATTACATTGTTTAGACTGAGGATCACTGACGAGGGTTTAATACCCCAAACGTGCATGTCTGGTCCATGCTGTAAATTTATCAGGTTTTAAATGATGCTATTGAATTTAAAGACGTTTAACATTTGAACTACTTGGTGAGTGTCACTGCTGGTGGACCAAGAGTCCCCGAGGGCACATGTAGCCAAGTTCGATCAACTTCGGTCGATCGTGTGTCTCTTAAACGCATTTGAAATTTTCTACTACAAAATTTCTTGAAATTTCTTAAACGTGGGTCCTGTAGCATCATATCCCACCCATTCTGCTACGTCTTTTGGTACAATTTTGGACATAATAATTTTCATACTTTTTGGTCATATTACATTGTTTAGACTGAGGATCACTGACGAGGGTTTAATACCCCAAACGTGCATGTCTGGTCCATGCTGTAAATTTATCAGGTTTTAAATGATGCTATTGAATTTAAAGACGTTTAACATACAGACAAGAACTGGAGCCTTCACATATGGTTAAAAAAATTAAAGGTCTTTTCTTACCAACAGAATTGCATGATTTTTTTATACAATCGTCATATCGAGAAAAAAAGGAATGTAAGCTACTGTGCGCGCGGCTCACTTTGGAAAATGGATAAACGCGATTTTCATGCAGAAAATTTAAATAAAATGGATATCATTTGATATATCTCATTTAGTCGTAAATTGTGGTATATAATGTTTGGTCGTGTGTTTATGCATTCGTATTATACAGGCAAAATACTTTTTAGATGGGGCATTTTCAATGTTAAATTTCAGCACGAGTTTATCTTAGAGTCTATGGACAGCGTCACGACGTCATAGGAAAACTTAGCATGGCAAATCGCCCATCTAAAACTTGTTTTGTCTGTAAAGTTTGATTGCAAGCACTGACTATCGTATAACTTATACTGAAATTTACGACTAAGCGAGATCTATTGAATAATATCAATTTCATTAAAAGCAGCACGTTCCGCCTTCGGACAAAAATATGCTTTATAAAAAAGATATAGGGCAATTCTCTATTTTACCTGGATAGAAGAAGTTATAAACTTTCCATTAATACCAAAATTGTTAACCAAAGGTCCTTGAAGTTATCAAAATAAATGAAATTAAAAACGAATTTTTGTGGCGCCACAAAAATTGTCCATGTTTGGGATAGACCTGCCCTCATGCGTGCGCGATACGACTCATCGTGTTGTACAAATCAAATAAACATGGCGAGTAGCGTACACTTTCAACAGAAAAGAGGGAAAACGTACTGATACTCAGATTTGGATAGAGAAAGAAGAAAAAATAAGACCGAATGTGAAAGAGCAAATATGTATTAGAGACCAAATGGATATATAAAATTCGGTGAAAAATGAATTAAATCTCGTCACTCACCACGAAGAAGCTGATATTTTGCTGGACAAGTATTTTGAAGTAAGTCAGATTAGATAAAGTCAGTCCAAAATCGTTTGATACACATTAGTTTATCGTTAATGTTTGAAATAACGTGTGAAAGAAACATACAATGTCTTTTTACCTCTCTTTGTTTAGAATAGTCCTCGAAATAGCCTACTAAATCGGTACATGGTTCTCCTCGGAGCTCTCCTGCTCATTAATATTCATAATGAGGCGCGGCTACTACTGAAATTTTGAACAGCCGTATCTCTGGAACGGGGGAGATATTGGATATGATACTTGGTACACCGATGAATGACCATAACATGGAACAATCTATGATAAGTTAATTTATTACAAGTAATAAACCCTTTACATCCCGATGTAGGAAAGTGCTGCTTTAAATGTTTGTACGACAAAGTGATCAAAATCGCCTTAATCCAGTTTCCAAAGTGAGCCGCGCGGACATTTTTTTTTAGGTTCAGAGTTTGACATTCATAATGCATATGATTTTTTTTTTTGTTGGTCATGGGTGCTATTTTGGTCATATATTCTATCTAAATATGTTACTGAATAGACCCTACAAGAAATTATGCACAAATTAGAATTCAAAAAAAAAAAAGAAAATTTGAGGGCGCTGCTAAAATACAGTTAGCTGTATCTGAAAATAATTTTGGCTTAAAAGTATCACGACTGGTGAGGATTTACTGACCGAAACACGTCCCTAATACATTTAAATTGGTGTGAAATTTTAATCAATAAGGTAACGAGTTGGAACACTTTAATTCCATTTTTATCGTACAATATTCAACATATTATACACTTATAATACGGAAGAGTTTCAACTCTATTAAGTCTTTGCGGAATACAGAGTTATTTCCCATTTTAGGCGGTACGATTTCTGACGTAACAGCATTGTGACGTCTTGAAAAGGGTATGATAAAGTCGATTTAATACCGTCATTTCCCAGAGTTTTAGGACCGTTTCCATAGAATTTGATGACGTCACAATTAGTCTACATCAGATACCGTCCCAAAAGGGAAGTAACTCTGGTTTTCGAAAATACCGAATACCTTCCCGAAGAAAATTTCAAACCAATTTATTATGCACCAGACATTATGAATATGGAATCCACATTAGTGATGCTTCCAGCCAAAGTGATTTTCAGACACTGCCAAAATATTAGTAGCGTCCTCTGGTTATAATTTTTGAAATTAAACCAGTTCGCAACCTGACAAGTTATATGTTGTATTTAACCACATTTCAAATAAGGAGGCAAATAATGAAGATCTAAAACAACTTCCTACAGACTGAATTAGCAATGTTGAAATATTTGTTCTGTTGTAACATAAATGATGTGGAAGCGTTCAAACTCTATACCTTCTCGAAGAAATTTTCAAACCAATTTATTATGAACCAGACACATGTATAATGTAGTGCACCATACGCAAGCGAATTCTAACAAATTATGCATCATGGGTTCATCGAGTCCAAGAGAAAGAAAATCTAAATAGTGAATATTTGGTATTTTCGCTTTACAGAGTAACTTCCCGTTCAGGTCATTATATGACGTAAATCTATTGTGACGTCATCTAATTCTGTGGAAACCAACGTTAAACTCAGGGAAAGTACGCAACAAAACCGAAATTTTTATAGAAATTGTTTTACGTCATAACGCTCTTACGTCAGATATACCGTCCCAAATCGAACACAAGCATACTCAAACGAAAAAACAGAATGTGAAGAGGGAAATTCTAAAAATGTCCTAAATATTTGCTAAAATGCCAGGTAATAGGAAGAAGGGAGGAGATCTCCAACAAGACCCCGTTGCAGCATCAACAGTAAAACACCAAAACACCCGATGCAAAAACACAAAAGACGAGTACAGCACGAGACGGAAAAGAGACACACGACATGTAAACATCAAACACAAAAGACTACACATAAACCGACGAGACCAATGGGTAACCGGTGCCGACTTTGGACGGCCATCTGTCACGCAAGTAGCAAATGGTGTGGTTATCCTGGATTACGTGCGCACAACCCTCTCACTTCTCCAATTACCCAGAGGTCTCGAAGAACGTACAATTGTGGTGTAAAACAACCTCCTCACTGTAAGATGACATCACACAAACAAGACCGCAAAACGCAGAGGCCCCAGAGACACAGATGAATATGTAAATGGATATAAAAAGAGGGCATGCGTAATACAGTCCGTGCTCTGCCGGCTGTAGCGAGCTCATGTATGTAATCACCCGAGGAGTCCGACTGACATTCAGAGAGGACAGGTGGTCGGGGCCCTGTCTTCTCTAAAGAGGTTTGGACAGGGCCCGTCATGGAGTCCCGTCGTCACAGTCAGTCAGAGTGCAAGTCTCAAGGATGCGCTTGTACAAGACTGTAGATTGGTCAAGTACCAAGCCTAGTGTCCGTCTGGTGACATTAGGATCATATCCACGGTATAAAAGGCGTTTGATGATTCTGACGCATTTTCGATGGTTATGCTGCCTACCTTTGATCCTTTTTATTTTGTTTATCATATCACCATAAAAGACAGGTTGTGTGATACCCATAGTAATGTACTCTGTTGCATGTATAGATCCGAATTTTAAAAGAAGTTGACTGTAATTTTTGTAAAATTTCCAGAAAGTCTTAACTAGTTTATGAAAGCGGAAACCTTGACCTAAAAGTTTTTTGGTCATTTGTAAATTTCTACTGTGAAAATCCAAAATATCAGTACATGCTCTAGCGTACCGGATGAGCTGTGATATGTAAATGCCGTATGACGGTAATCTTGGAACATCACCGTCAAGCCAAGGGAAATTTACTATGTTGAATCCAAAATCATCCCTTTTGTCATATACACTTGTATGAATCTTTCCGTTTACAATTTTGATATTTAGGTCCAAAAAGGGTGTTTCTGTATTTGAAAGGTTTGCCTTGTTAAGGGTTAATTCTTGTGGATAAATTTCATTCTTATATAATTCAAAAGCAGGATTGTCAATGGTTAGAATATCATCCAGATACCAAGAAGTATTATTGAAACATTTCAGCTCATCAAATTTTCTTTGCTTTTGAAGATTTTGGATAAATTCTTTTTCATAAGTGTATAAAAATAAATCTGCAACAAGAGGCGCACAGTTAGTACCCATAGGAATTCCTACAACCTGCTTGTATAGATCCTCACCAAATCTAACATAAATATTGTCCAAGAGGAAGGACAAGGCATTACACAGGTCACTACATGTCCATGATTTGTATGATTTGTAGTCTGTCGAGGAAAAGAAACCCTTCGATTCAGATGTACAAATGTAAGTTTTTCGCTCTCGATCAAAACACCATTTGATGAGATTAGATAATCGATCATTAATTTTGTCATGAGGAAGTGTGGTGTACATATTAGAGAAGTCGTATGAAGAAATCGTATTGGCTTGGAAATTTCCAAATTTCATTTTTTCAATCACATCCCCTGAATTCTTTATAGACCAAAATAAATTTACATCGTTCCTGTTTAGAACCGTTTCACAATATCTAGTTATGTGTTCTTTAATAGCAGTAAGTGCTGACGTCAGATTTCTAGACAAAATTGTATTGGAGCAGTTACTAGAATTAGCAATAAATCGAAACTTGTAAGGAGACTTGTGCAGTTTCGGTATGCAATATAGTGTTGGGAGATCCAATTTAGAAATAGAGATATTGAATGAAGACAGTTCACTGTTATGCTTGCCTAAAATGTTAGATGCACTTTCATTGCTTTTGATATATGTATTAGTAGACGAAAGTTCCGAAATCAAAGTTGATATGTAGTAACGTTTTCAAATGATAATGGTGTTGTTGGCTGCTTTATCAGCTGGTACAAAGACATATTTTTCATGTAATTTACTTAGTTTGGATTTGAAATATCTTTCTGATTTGGAACGTGGATTTCGAAAAAGATGAGGGTTTTTATGGAAGTTATCTATTCGAATATCCCTTATATCTAAAATGAGGTTTTTCCAGTCATTCAGAGCATGCGGTTCGACTCCTTCTGATTTACACCATCTTTTCGTATAATTCTCTAAGGCTTCCGTAAGCACTTCACGGCATTTGACAAAATCTATCTTGGATGGGATTCTATACTTAGGACCTTTTTTAAGAAGACCATGGAGCTGTCTGTCTCGGATAATTGAAAAGTCACCTGTAACAACATGGCCAGCTGGTTTGTAGAGATATTTAGAAGTTGCACATTCTCAAGAAGCAGGACATTAATTTGCCACCAGGGAGATAAACGTTTCAGAATAATTTATCAAAATGTAGCATCAGAAGATACAAATGTATAATTAAGTCAATGCAGAAGCACAGTGAATCTGAGCGAATAGCTAATGTTGCATCTCCAAATCTATATGCTTGTTATTCAAAAAAATGGAAAGCGCTTTGAACAGGTCAAGATGTGCTGTCCGCTCTTATTGAGTCTATGCAGAAATCAGAATTATTTCCCATTTGAGACGTTGTATGACGTAAAACCATTATGACGTCATGAAAATGGTATGGTAGCGTCAATTTTACACCGTAATTTCCCAGATTTTAGGGACCGTTTCCGTAGAATTTTATAACGTAACAATTACTATACGTCAGATACCGTCCCAAAAGCGAAGCAACTCTTGTTTTAAATACGGAATAGACAATTTTCATGTTATAGATTTGGTAAATTTCTCCACATCCAAGTTGTAGGTTTATGTTTCTTATTCAAGTTATTGTAGTTCTTTAAATGCATTAAAATCTGAAAAAGATAAACCACTGAAACAAATCGTTTAACAATTTATTAGATAATCTTTTGATTACGAATTATCAATCACAGTTGAATAATGATTTCATAGTAGCTTCATTGTTGTTTTGAGTTATATTTATTCCAGGAGACTCAAACTGATATTTTTCTTTTTCTCTGCTTTGATTTTGTTGGGGTTATGTTACCATAGTAACTATTGAGTAATTTGCGGATATTACATACTAAATCGATTCGTTTGCAGTAGAAATAACGTAGTTTTCCATTTCTTACTTTGACGTCACGAAAGACGCCTGTAAGATGTATAACGAGGCTTTCATAGAACATAAAACCCATTGTAAATATAGGAGAAAAATTAAAGATGTGAGTAGGATTGAAAACACCAGTACATCCATAGTGATCCGGACTTGTTTTCTTCGTTTCCGTTCCATTGTGATTGAAATATCGTTCGGTATAATTATCCGTTGCAAAACGTCCTTTTCCATTGCAAGTCGTGGTTTGTTGTGTCCTGAAACAAAGCATGGGTAAAAATCATATTGTTTGTTTGTTTTTTGTTGTTGTTGTTGTTTTGCATTTGGACAGCATTGTTTTGAATTCAAATAATTGGAAAATATTATGAACCTTTCAATCACTTTTTTAAACAGATATTAACAAATAACTATCACGTTTACTCAAACTAATGTTTTGAAATATAGTGCAATGTGTCTGATGAAGAGGAGATTTGCGAATCACTAGACTTTTTGACTATTTGGGTTTTTTTTTTGTAATTTCTCCTGTTTCATATGCACTTTAGTGTTGATTTCTTGAGTTTGACTCCCACTCACTCATTAGGTCACACCAAGTTTTTTCTTTGTTAAGCGTCAACGGGCAGGTAGGTGTTCAGTGTATTGTTTGCCAAACCCACCCCCCCCCCCCCAAACTGTCCATTTCCATACATATTTTTCATCACAATATGCCTTTTCCAGAAAGAAGTGTAGTCTCAACAATCTATGTACAGTGGGTATTTAATCTCATAAAGGTTAGCTTATCTGACATTTAACTAAAAATGACACAAAAGTATTATTTTGTGAAACCTTCTTTGCTTCCCCTACCATAAGATCCTACTCTCTTGGCTATTTCTTACGTTTTCTTTAGATATTCACGTCTCTCTATTGTTTGTTTTTAACGGATAGGCAAATAGGTTAAAGAAGATTCTGACGACATTCTCAAAAGAACTCAAAATAGAGCATTGAATTGAGCATCGACGGACCCTTAGCAAGCTAGAGGTGGGACCAGGTGCCCGGAAAGAGTAAGCATCCCCTGTTTGGCTAGCCGCACCGCCGTCGATGTTCACGCACGAGACTGAAAACAAAATCCACAAAACATGCACTGACTGAGGTAATGTCTATATAGAAAGTGCTTTGGCGACCATGTCAGGGAAAGACATTCAAGTTGGAAAATAGGTTTCAACTAATTGGCCTGATGCTTCAGGTAAGGCCTATGTAGTATTCAACATGTTCAGACGAGAGGAGCCATATCTTCAAGATTAGAGTTATTCTTCTTTGACCAAAAAACATAAAAAAGACAAGAAAAAAAAGAATAATTCCATCGATAAGATTAATTCATTAACACAATTACTGGTTATGTTCTTGAGGGGCAATATAAAGGAAAGGCAATATAGTCACACTGATATGAAGAAAATAAGTTTGAAGTTTCTTGAAGTTTGTTTTTCTCGTCGCTGAATTTCTTTGCGCCCCACCGCTTGCAGACTTTTTTTCATATTCATATGAAGCTGACTTCATCCAACCCTTACTCTCGACTGGGCGAAAGCACCTCGTATTTACCTTCAGATACATAGATGACGTGTTGTCCATCATTAATCCGAACTTTAATGATAATCTACATGAAATCTATCCTCGTGAACCAGAGAACAAGGAAACAGCCGAGAGCGACAGATCCGCTTCGTACTTGAATATATACTTCTATCTTTCGACACAAACAGCCATTTGAACAACTCACTGTATGACAAGCGCGATGATTTCAGCTTTCACATAAGTAATTTCCCTTTGCATGAGTAGCAACACTCCATCTTCTCTTGCTAATGGCGTTTTTGTTTCTCAGCTGATACAGTACACCATGGCATGTTCCAAATATGAAGATTCCATCGTTACAGTCAGAATAAGCTATTTGTTCAGGGATATATTACACAGCGACTGAAATAATCATTGAGGAAGTTCTTTGGTCGTTACGGTGATATAATAAAAGCATATCGGATCCCCCTTTCCAGAATGATCAGTGAAATCCTGGATTAGATTGAATGGCTGTCATCATCATCAAACAAGAAATACCTGCTATATATGTCAATATGTACATGGAAACAATCACCGAATTTGACAAGTTTCAAAGGAGTTGTCGCGACGGGTGTTGCATGCAATCAGGAGACGCTGACTCTTCCCGGCACCTGGTCACACATCGGAATGTCATTCCGAGGATCGCAACCGTTCGAAATGGGAAAATGATTTTGCCTTACCATCTCGACTTTGAGACTGAATACTTTGATGTTTATTCTAAAACAGACGCATTTCAATGTACATCATATTAGAAAAGATGGCCTTTGTCTCCATAGTAGGACTGATTTACTCGAAACGGGCATATCTGGCCGATGCTGTAAATTTATCTGCTCTAAAATGATGCTAATGAATTTGAAAACGTTAAACAGAAATTAGAATTGTGAATATTATTTTTGTAATAATAACGTTTACAGGTTACGTTTTGTTTCTGATGATCATCGTCTTCTTTCAGATTATGATCCGTCAGACAATTACTTGCAGCGGAAATCCTTTTGTAGACTTTGTATTATCATGATTATAGTCTTCGTAATACCAAAGAAATGAGAGGATATCCAACCGGACTTGGTTGCTGCAACCAAAGCAAAGCACCAAAATACACTATCAGCAAACACAGAGTAAACAACCAAAACAAAGGAGACATCGACATAGAGGCATCAAACAAAACACAAAAGACCACACATATTAAACCAAGGAGACCAATGGGCAACCGGTGCCGACATAGGATGGCTATCTGCCACTTCAGTAGCAGACGGTATGGTTATCCGAATTACGTGCGTACAACCCTGTACAATTTATATATACAAAAAGGATTTACAATTATTCCATATGCTGCCATAACTTCATAATCTTCTATTTCCTTAATTTCATTACATAAAAACAGTACACGCTTTCTGTATTCTCACTAAAGAAGACAGGGTCCCGACCACCTGTCCTCTCTGAATCTCAGTCAGACTCCTCGGGTGATAACATGCATTAGCTCGCTACACCCGACAGAGCACGGACTGTATTTCGTATGCCTTATGTTTTTATATCCATTTACATATCCATCTGTGTGTTTCTTAGACCGCTGCGTCATGCTGTCAGTTTGTATGATCATCTTATATTGAGGAGGTTATTTTACACCACAATTGTACGTTCTTCGAGACCTCTGGGTAATCGGAAAAGTGGGAGGTTTGTATGCGTGCAATCCGGATCATTACACCGTCTGCTACTAAAGTGGCAGATGGCCTTCCTAAGTCGGCACTCATTGCCCATTGGTCTCTTTGGTTTATGTGTGGTCATTTGTGTTTGATGTTTCTACGTGATTTAGCGTTCCTTGTACCATTTGCGTCTCTTTCTGTGCGTGTCTGCTTTATGGGTTGTTTTTTTTTTTTTTGCAGTGGGTGTTTCGGGGTTTCGCTGTTTGTACTGCAACCGGGTGATCCCCTCCTTTCTTTTAAGATTTTGTACAAAAGAATGGACGATAATTTTGGAGAAATCAATAATATGAAAGATTTACATATAACGATGCATCTTCACTCACTTCATTCACTAAAGGGGGAAGCAAGAATCACTTCGCAACTTAAGTTTTTAATAAGGATCGGCTGCGATTGGATTATTTAACAAACTGACATTGCTTTAACAATACGGTTGTTGAACATCGCGAACCAGACACAAATTAATAAGTGCCCTCCGTCGAGCCGGTAGGGGACTAAAAAGACAAATGTGGAATTACGAAGACGATGGCTCTCTTATTTGCGATATGACTGACAAGTAGTTCGTAAACATACAAAATAAACAGAATGACACACTTCCATTCGAAAACACGAAGCGGAGGTGGTACCATTGAATGATACAGCTTAACATGTAAAGTTTAACTATGACTGCTGATCATTTATTCATCATCTATTATACTAAGGCACTGTTATTAGTAATCTGGAAAACTTGCCGATACGTGCCGGACGTAATTCCTATGGCACGCCAAAGTCACAAAACTTAGATCAACTAGGTTTCAGAGCTGTATACCCTATTGTCATGTTCACTAAATCCAGAGCACACTGGTTTCCCGGTTTTCTCTAAAATATGATATTGTCATCTTCCAAAAAGATATCAATTTTATAGTAATCTTTTAGTCTTGCTAGGGGTCCGTCGATGTTCAATTTGATTATCTATTGTGAGTGCTGTTGAAATTGTCGTACGTATCTTCTTTATCTCACTCGTAACAGAAAATACCATTGTTTCGGCTGTATGTCAATTAAGTTAAAAATAAAACAGAAAATAAAAAGTCTACGAGGATTTTCTATGGTAAAAATCACTGAAAATGCGTGACGTCAGACGCTTTGGCGTCACTGTTTACTATTGTTGACACGGAGAACAATATCGCGGCGGCTTGAAATTAACATAGATAGAAATTTCCAGTAGACATTTTAATTTTCATATTGCGGTTGAAGGCAGCTGATATGGTATGTTGAAGTTAATTTCCAGTTAAGACAAAATGTCCATTTTTGGCAACAATAAAAACTATGAGTCAGACGACAGAAAAAAAAATCGCCGAAACAGGGTGCTCTGGATTTAATGAACAGGACAGTAGTTTACGCTTGAGAAACCTTATCTAGTTTTTCGAGTGTGAATTAGGATTACAATCCTGAAATCTAGTTTTTCTATTAAAAAACTTTTTACGAGCTTTAACTAACTTTAAACTCGTAAAACCTAGTTTTCCACATTTTTGTCACTTTGGCACGAGAATCATAATTATTAAATATTGACCATGGGCCCTTGTTAACTATAGATTACACGCAGAAAACCTATTTCAGGAAACTATAATTAGTAAATGTCAAACTAGGTTTCTCTAAATAAATTCCTATATTTCCACCCAGTTTTTACAAAGAACAGACATCTACTACCAATACAAAAAAGCATCTTAATAGCAACATAGCAAATGTCGTTGGCCATTTCGCTAGCGTGAGAGTGTCAAATCTCATCCACACTACTACGTCTTTCGGAACATTTTTGGACATAATAACTTTAACACTTTTTGGCCATATTACATATTACATTGTTTAGATTGAGGATCCCTGACGATGTTTAAGTACCAGAAACATGCATGCCTGATCCATGCTGCAAATCTACTTGTTCTTAAATGATGCTATTGAATTTGAAGACGTTTAACATTTGTACCACTTGGTGAGTGTCACTGCTGGTCGTCCAGGAGTCCTCGAGGACACATGTAGCCAAGTTCGATCAACTAAGGTTGATCGTTTCTTCAATGCATTCGTAAATTTCTGTCATCAAAATTTCTTGAATTTTCTAAAAAGTGGGTCCTGTACATAGCATCATATCCCATTTATCCTACTACATCTTTCGGTACATTTTTGGCCATAATACCTTAAACACTTTTTGGACATATTACACTGTTTAGATTGAGGATCATTTACGATGTTTAACAAAAGGCGGGGGTCTGCAACAACATTATGTTGCAGCACCCACAGCAAAACCCCAAAATACCCAATGCAAAAAAAAAGGAGTAGACAAGTACAGAAAGAGACGCAAAAGGGACAAGAAACTTCAACGCACAACACAGAAACATCAAACACAAAGGACTACACATAAACCAACTAGAACTAGACCAATGGGCAACCGGTGCCGACTTAGGACTGCCACTAAAATAGCAGAAGGTGTGGTTATCCTGGATTACGTTAAGTACCCGAAACATGCATTTCTGGTAAATTTATCTGTTCTGTTTTGTTGCTATTGAATTTGAAGACGTTTAACATTTGTACCACTTGGTGAGTGTCACTGCTGGTCGACCTGGAGTCCTCAAGGGCACTTATATAGCCAAGTTCGATCAACTTCAGTTGATCGCTTCTTCAATGCATTCGAAAATTTCTGTCATCAAAATTTCTTGAATTTCTAAAACGTGGGTCCTATAGCATCACATCACATCCATCCTACTACTTCTTTCGACACATTTTTGGCATTAATAACTTAAACACTTTTTTGCAATATTACATTGAGGATCGCTGACGAGGGTTAAGTACCCCAAACGTGCATGTCTGGTCCAAGCTACAAATTTATCTGTTCTTAAATGATGCTATTGAATTTGAAGACGTTTAACATTTGAACTTCTTTGGATAGGAATTTTTTTCACACAATGTCTTTGATATGTGCAAATTCATTTCTTACCTGATCGAGCTAGATTCTTTTCTGTAGTATAAGTATGTATGTGATATGTAAAATTAAGGTTTGTCAGATGTATAGTACATCAAATCGCCTATTTATGATGTATAAGTTTTTAGTTGATCAAAGTGGTGCAACAGCCGTTATATGGTATACAAACTAAGATGATATAGTTGATTAAGTTTTATTATCTAGGAAAGTTTACATTTCGTGATCGATACAAGGCTTGAGGTTACCTTGGCTAAAAAACATAACAGAAGAAAGGATAGAACATTATTGCAATATAATTTGTATAGGAAAATAAAACAAATAAAGACAATCAAAGCTTTCATACACAAATTTCTGCTCCTTTGCCTTTCTGGTCCATCCTGAAAAATTATCTGCTCTTGAAGACGTTAAACATTTGTACCACTGAGTGTCACTGCTGGTGGAACAGGAGTCCCCGAGGGCACATGAAGCCAAGTTCGATCAACTCCGATTGATCGTCTCTTCAACGACTGCATTCGAAAATTTCTGTAATCAATATTTATTGAGTTTTCTGAAACGTGGGTCCTGTAGCATCATATTCCATCCATCCTGCTACGTCTTTCGGTAAATTTTGGATATAATAATTTTCACACTCTTTGGCAATATTACATTTTTTAGATTGAGGATAACTGACGACGGTTAAGTACCCGAAACGTGCATGTCTGGTCAATGCTGAAAAATTATCTGTTATTAAATGATGCTATTGAATTTGAAGTTGTTTAACATTGCAAAGATTGACCACGCTTTTTTCTGGTAAGTATACCCCATCTCTTGCATCCAAAAAAAGTAAAAAAAAAAAAACAATTGTTTTGTCCTTCATTTGATTAAGACCAAGGCATATAAAACACAAACGCTAAGATACACAGATTTTCGAGCTTTTGGAAAAGGGCAAGAAACGTCGTTTTTTTTTTTTTTTTCGTACTTAAAAAACTGTCTCGAGATTCGCTGAAGAGTTATATATTGAAATGCACTGTTCAAAATGGTGATCGAAGAACAAGTATTTTGGCACATGTAGCCAAGTTCGATCAACTTCGGTTGATCGTCTGTTTCTTCAACGCATTCAAAAAAATATGTTATCAATATGTCTTGAAATTTCTAAAACGTGGGTCCTGTAGCATCATATCCCATCCATCCTGTTACGTCTTTTTGTAAATTTTCAGACATAATAATTTTCACACTCTTTGGCAATATTTCATTTTTTAGATTGAAGGTCACTGATGAGAGTTAAGTACCCGAAACGTGCATGTCTGGTCCATGCTGCAAATTTAATCTGTTTATAAATGATGCTACTGAATTCTAAGTCGTTTAACCTTTTAACATTGATAATTTGCTGTATCTTGTACTTATTGTTTTTCTTCCAGTGCTTCATAAGAAAGGAGTGGAATGTTTGTGAAATTTGTTCAGTGTTTATAAACTATCATATTTTCTTTGTATGCAAAGCAATACAAAGTCCTCTCTCTACCTGTAATGAAAATTGTTTCAAGAAGGGGCAAGACATTCCTGACCAAAATCAAAGTTGCTCAGTGAATTATCTAACTTGAAGACCAATTTATCCATCATCTCAATATCTATAATATCAGTTGCAGAGTGAAAGGTAAGAAAACTTGATTTGCAAGTACTCTTTAACAAAGTGGGTCAACTATGACCTAATCTCAAACATCGTATTTCCAAAGCCTAATTAAGCTTTGTACCAAATTTCATTTTATTATTTATTCCTTGCTCTCTTGCAGAAAAATGACCGGGAAACCCAATTTGCAACTCGTCAAGGGGCATAACTCTCCAAAAATCCGTCAACCATGACCAAACCCAAACTTGTGACTATATATGTACCAAATTCTATCTAAATATTTCTATCAATAGAACAAAAAGTTCGGATGAATGAAAATGACGGATGAACGAACAGACATACAGACCAAGAGGAAACTAAAAGAGGAAACTATCAGCTTAATTTTGCAGAGAAGGGATTAAAACTCGAAAAGCAAGAAGAAACCTCTAGACCAATTATTTGTTTATTGCCATTTCTTCATTGATCATTTTCTCAAAATAAAAATAATTGCAAACGACGATTTTTCTTTTCAAATATAGAGATGAATGAAATTATTGTGACTGATCAGAACTGAAAGGGATTATGATTATCCAAAGGATGAGATAAGTTCTTGTAGAAATACTGGAATTCCACAACTATATGTATTGCAGTGAAGGTTGGAAGGGGTGGTGGTGAAATATTTTAAGGGATTGATAAGAGGTATGAACATTTCTGGATAGAACATTATCTTTATTACATTAAAATTTAATGAAAAGGAAGGGGGGATTTTTCAAACGTTTGCAATCGAAATAGTTCAATCTTGTTCAAAATACAATTAATATGCAAAAATTTGATTAAAGTAACAACAATATCACAGAGAGTGGTTTAAAGGAACATTCTGCATTCACATTCCTGCAGGCATTCACATTCCTGCATGCCTTCACATTTCTACATGCCTTCACAATCCTACATGCCTTCACATTCCTTCGTGCATTCACATTCCTGCATGCCTTCACATTCCTGCGTGCATTCACATTCCTGCATGCCTTCACATTCCTGCATGCTT
Source organism: Pinctada imbricata (assembly GCA_033119305.1). NCBI lineage: Eukaryota > Metazoa > Mollusca > Bivalvia > Pterioida > Pteriidae > Pinctada > Pinctada imbricata. Next base: position 43,601,681 of record VSWD01000011.1, read on the forward strand.
TCACATTCCTGCATGCCTTCACATTCCTGCATGCATTCACACTCCTGCATGCCTTCACATTCCTGCATGCCTTCACATTCCTGCGTGCATTCACACTCCTGCATGCATTCACACTCCTGCATGCCTTCACATTCCTGCGTGCATTCACTTTCCTGCGTGCATTCACACTCCTGCATGCCTTCACATTTCTGCATGCCTTCACATTTTTTTCTGCATGCATTCACATTTCTACATGCCTTCACATTCCAAGATCATATTGAAATCTGTAGAAGACTCGCCTCATTATGGTTAAGAGCTGAAATGGAAAAATATACTAGTATATCTGCCGTCACAAATTCATTAAACCACATTTATTATGATCGTAAATAGATTAAGTTTCTTCATTTTAACTTCAAAGGTATTGTATATATCTTTCAAAGTCTTGTAACATTAGTTGAAATATTAATATCAAATAATAGTAATATTTAGTTATAATGCAAAATATCTTTCATGTTGTCATTGTTCATACATGTAGTAATGATGTACTTCGTAATAAAATTGACAAAAGCATATACCATAACATTACGTAGCATAATGTAGCAAAGGCCTTCTTGCTAATTGAATCAGAGATGTATACCTCAAAATGGCCAATGTTGTTTTAGATTCAAACGATAAGCCGTCCTTGATGGATACAAGGAAACTCGAAGGGCAATGCTGGAGCGTCAAACATGAGGTTTGGTTATTATAGTTGGTCATTGTACAACTTTTGTATATAACATTAAGTAGCATAATGTAGCATGGACAATGGAAAGAAGTGATTCAAAGATGTACACCTCAACATGACCAATGTTTTTCTTTAGAGAAAAAGGCACAGGGGTCCTTGTGGAAGATAACGTAATGGATACAAGAAAGCTGGAGGGACAATACTGGAGCGCCAAACATGAAGTTTGGTCATTATAGTTGGTCGTTATACATCTTTTCAGAAAATGCTGGTACTATATGTACATGACCATGAAATAATAATACTTACCGAACCTTTATGGCACGTATCATCTGAGAACCAATCATTCAGATCTTCAATAACTTGCGCGGGAATTTTTGGATTATGAAGTGCTTCACACAGGAAGCAAAACTGTCGCCATACCCCGCTACTGGTAATTGTAAATTGCGTTCGCCATTTGAAATAAGATAAATAGAGCGTGTCATTACTATCAACTTTCTTTATGTATTCAGCTGCCTCTTTGATGCTTGGAAAGTCATTAATATTTATATAAGAATGTGGGAGTACTTGATACACCATCTGTCCTTTCTTCCAGTTCACGATAGGAAGTTGAGTCATTTGCAGTGCGTCATAGTATTTCTCTGTGACGTAATCCTTGCAGTAGCTATTTTCAAATTGGATCGAAAACTTGTAGGATAAAAGTTTTTCTTTGCACTTAGGGTCGTCCCTCCCACAAATTAGGTCCCCACATGAACCGTAAAAATCATACTTCAAATACCGTTTTAATTCATCAAATAAACGATATCTCTGAATATCATCAAAACAATTACTATTGGTGAGTGCTACTCCATAAGCGTTTTGATTTTAAGAAATCTATTGAGTTTTCTTTTTTTATTTCGTGTTTTTCTAATCTACGAAACCTAGCAAAGGGTGCAAACACGGTAGAGTCGCTTCTATAGTACATTGTCCAGTTGAACAACAACCGGTAGCCACTTAGGCTACTCCATATCTTCGTTGGTGGTTCCGCGCACCACACGACCCAAATTTGGCTTGGATTTCTGTACTTTGGAAAACCTGTCCAAGGCATCATGTCCATACAATGGAATAAGATGGCGTCCGCTTCTTCTAAACGACGTGTATCTGTTGTCATTTCACAGGAGCAATTGTTCTTGCAATTCTGTACAGCTTCAATCGCAGACGACCAAAGACTCCATTTGAAAAACATGGGTGTCCAGACTAAAATGAGTTTCTTTGGCTTCGGTCGGAAATCACGTGACTGAAAGTAGATCACGTGATTTGAAACATTCACTCCACTTCCGTAAAAATAAAGAACGTCATCATCTGTAGTGAAATGGCTGATGAGTATTTGTACAGAAATAAACAAAAGGGCGGCAAAACATATCAACTTAGGAAGCCTGTTCGTTGGAATCGGTCTTCGATTCATACAGCAAGTGCATCTGGAAAAAAATAAATACATGTATGTTGTAGACTTTTTAAGATCTAAAGAAGCAAAGAATAGACCTTTTGAATTAAGGTTATTTTGACTGATTCCTAGTTGTCTGAAAAATAATACGGAAGTGTGTCATTTTCATTGCTGTAAAAAAAATAATATGGAAAAATTATTATTTTCATTGCTGTAAAATCAACTTTACCTTCAAGAAGGAAGAAATGATATAAAATTGTGAATTTTAGATTAAAAGACACACGTTTTCGACCCCTTGACCTTTATCAAGTGCAAAACTACTTTTAAAATATTCTTGGCGGACTGCACAATAAGTCATGATAAAGACGAGATGGCTGAAAAATTTGTGTATTTATGGTTTGTTTTTTTGTTGTTGTTGTTTTGTTGTTGTTGTTGTTGTTTTTTTTTTTTTTTTTTTTTTGGTTTTTTTTTATTTTGTTTCTGGTTAATTTTCGTTAACTACGTCAGAGAGAGTATTTATGCCAAAAACAATGAAATAAGATGTATTTTTCATTCGATATATTGCTGTGTTATATCATATTTTTAAAATTTTGTACTAGTCTTGTACATGTAGATATCGAAATATTTTTTGAAAAGGGTCGTGTTTAGGAGTTATATCCCTTTCATGAAAAATAAAGAAAAAACTAATTACAGAAAAACTAATTTTAAAATGAACTTATGATTTTTCAGCAGAATTTGATGAAATATATTTTTAGAAATTTTTGACCAATCGATATTTGATATCCCGTCATTCTGTTGAAAAATCTAAGGAAAATTAACTTTTTCCCATAGAGTTAAAAATAAACTGTAAGGACTCATAACGCATAAAGTAACTATTTTTTCAATATCCGAATCGGTAAAAAATTTTTTTTTTATTTCATAACAATGCTGTGATTTAGAGTCTCAGGATTGCATATAATTGGATCCCCAATTACTTCTCATGACCCATTGAATACCTTAACTACAGTTTATGATCCATATGTGAACCTGAACTTTGACCCCCCCCCCCCCCCCCCCTATAATAAAATAAAAGATTTATATACACGATGTCAAGTATTTGTGAACGTCAGAGATACTTTTTCTCGATTATGTAAGAAAATAAATTAAAATTGAACGAAAAAAATGAAAAGATAGCTAAACATTTACACATGTACAAAAAAGACAAGAAATAAATACATAAAAAAAAAATAATCAAAAACTCATGAATAAAGCTGTGTTTAATAGAAAAATTAGAATAATCAAGAAAGTTAAGAAATAGAATTAATTTCTTTTTTTTTTTTTTTTTTTGACTGGTTTTTTTTTTTAATTCTATTTGTTCTCGGCTTTATTTCTTTTTGATTTTGTTTGTTTGTATGTTTGTTTGTTAGTCTGTTTGTTTTTCGTCGTGTATAACCATGTACATGTAACATGATTTAGTCTTAATATAAATAGCGAGACCAGACATGTTTTTGGAACCATCTGTTCATTTTGAAAGAAAAGCACGGAACTATCTGCTTGACCGACATTTAATACCTTTCAAATAATTATGTTCGATATATAGAGCTTTAAATGAACACACATTTCACATACAGCTTTATGTATTGATATCATACATGTTTAAAGGTTATTGCGAAATTTCTGATTGGCTAAAAATCGATGATGACATAGTGATATGCAAAGCGCATTGTCCAATTAATCAAATTTAGTAAAATTTCGCATACTTACATTTAATGAAAGGCTGATCATAATATAAAATCATAACGATTACTTACTTTTTAGTGGAATAATGCATCTGGATTTCTTTAAATGCTTCATTGGATGTATGTACTATTTTGTTTGTTTGTACACATGCCATATACCCGACTTCTGCTGAAAGCGCTGATCTACCTTAAAATCTCTGGATCGAGAACGGTTATGGTCAGGTATTAGATTCCGGAATACCTAATGTATAGCACTAACAAATGGTTGATGTTACCCGCGCCCTTCATTTGATATAGCCAAGTAAAAAATTGGACAAAATGAGAGAGAGAGAGAGAGAGAGAGAGAGAGAGAGAGAGAGAGAGAGAGAGAGAGAGATCCTAAAAATGGAAAAGGTGGTTTGGACAAAGGTTTTCTTTAATGGATCATCATTTGGAGCGAAGCGAGCCAAATTTTTTTATTAGAATTGAAAAGTGCGGCGAGGGAAGCGAGCCGGAAAATCGGGAATATTAAGCGAAATTTTATGGTAATTCATCAAATTCAGATTACATGTACTTGTAAGAGCAAGATTATTTTTTTCTGATACATCTATAAGCAAATTTATTTTCTTCATCAAAATTCAGGACAAAATCATTTTTTTCGAAAAAAAAAAAAAAAAAAAACTAAGCCCCCCCCCCCCCCCGAATATCAAATGGACCGTGCCTAATTTTCGGCTTTTGTATAATTTTGTCAAAGGTCGAGGTGGCATCATAGTGTCTTTCTAGATATTTTTATTTATTATAGAAATATGCTATTATGACTATTTTTAAGGATTTTCATAATAAATAAAATATCTAGAAAGACAATAGGTAAACTGTAAACGGCTATGTCTTTCAATAATTCCGAACAAATTGTATAGAATGTGTCTTTTGAAATTACACCTGACAATTACCTTGAGAAGTTAAATGGTATTTCAAAATTTCAAAAAATATTTTAAAAGCCCCGCACGAGGTCTACAATAAGTAGGACGTGTTACATGAATTACAGAGATTATGATTACGGTCTTTAGTTTTATTGTGAGCATTTTCTAAAGGGTGCATGCATGCAGTCCATTATAGTATCTCGATCCCACGAATTTCTGTTCCTTCTTGTACACAAATAATACATTGCATACCAGTTTGTGCATTATGATAAGAAATTATTCTATACGAGCTGTGACCTCCTATTTTCAATCAACAGACTAAATATAGGAATCATTAAAGAACATGTCATGTTTTACATTTGTAATTCCTATACATGTAAACCTATGGTTGCCAATAACAACAGTTCCTTAATAATCGTGCATATTTACAATACACCGTACCAGTCTATCGTAAATTAGAGCCTCAATGGTGAACAGTTAAACATACACATTTTGACATATAATTATACAGATATCATCATATTAGCACGATTAGTACTGTAGAATGTTTTACGTCCATTACATATGGCGGATCTGGCTTTTATTTTATTTTATTTTTTTTTTTTTTTTGGAGGGAGGGGGTTATTATTTTCGAAAAAGAAATATCTGAAAACGGTAAGAAAAGGATTTCTAGTCTGAACCCCCTAATGCCTCCCCCTTTTGTACATGTACAATGTAGCTCCGTGCTTGATTTAAAGTGGTGTACAGGATTGAAACTACATGTATGTTTGACACTTATTCTTTTTTACTATCTTATTTTTCAATGTACAATATTTAAATTAATTAAACTAATGAATAAAATGAATAAATAAATAAATAAATTATTAAATAAAATAATAAAATAGTTTTATTTTCAAATGTATTTATTCATTGTTCATGTGTAAAGATTCAATCTTTAAGATTGGAAGAGAAATTTTACATTACATCGACTTGGTAGAAAATAAATATTAAATCCTAGCTATTTTATCTGGAAATCTACTAGTATGTGGTTAAATCCCCTTTTTAGAGGAATTTGAAAAAGAGATCATGTTAACCTTTTTACTTTGATTATCAAGTCCTGATTATTTCATTAGGTCTTCCGACTTCCGTCGGAAGACCTATTGTTTTCGTAACCGTGGAAAATTGGATCAGCGATTTCTCAAGAACCCTGTAAGTTAGGACAATGAAAGTTCTCCAACGTTACGTTTGTAGTAAAAGCTAGATTGGTCTTTTTTATTTTTGGTCTCTGTTATTTTTTTTATCATGTTTTTTAGTAGATTCAAATATTTGACGGGAGCGTCGAATTACTCAAAAGGACCGAAAATTTCATGTTTTGCTATTTGTAAGCTTGAATATCTCGTATTTTGCTATCTACAATTTCCATTCTTTTTGAAAGTCGACAGCCATGCAAGATATGAAATGCTAGATGCACACTGTAACGATTTATTACGATGACGTCCTTCACCGTCCTTCATATTTCCAAATTCAGAAGTTCATAGGAGGAAGACACTTTTTTGCTTATAATAGTAAACAAAAATTAAGCTTATGAAGTTTCCTAAAAATTTCAATATTATTATTTTTTATCCATATATCTGTCTTATTTAGTCTTTCTGATTTTTCCTATCTCTTACTGTTGAAAAGATATGAGCATCGAAATTTTGAGTTGGGTATTTCGATACACCTTCACGCCAACAGATCGGGCGCACACTAAAATTGGTAGTCCGAGTCCGACTCGAGAAAAGCAGTGTTGAGATTTTCAAATTCCGATTTCACGGCAATGATGAATATGCATTTCATAAATACATTTCGATATACACAATTTGATTTTAAAAGTTGATTAATTTAGAAGAGATCAGCTACAAACCAGAATTTACACACAAAAAGTGGTAGTTTGATTCCGATTTCTAACCTACAAACCTGTTTCTAAACTTCAATAACTATATTTTGAACATCAAGTTTAATTTCTAATTCTAGCAAACGTTCGAACATAATTTTCGGTTGGTTTATTTACAAATTGATGAACAATTTCTCCAACATTCTTCCCTCCCCTCGTTTTTCGAAAACAGTTCTGTTTATATTGAACGATGTCGCCATGATGGAAATTCAAAATAAACTTTGAAAAAAGGGAAGGGGGGGGGTCCAAATTTGAACCTGCACAGCGAGAACCTCATGGTATTTATATATATATATTGAACGTAACTTGTTATTACCATTTCTCTTCTCAAGAAAATTGGTTCTACAGCTACGAGCTCGCCTTTTTTCTGGGGGAAGGGGGCAGGAAGAATTTGCAAAAAAAAAAATCCCGGCTCTGAAAAATGCTGAAAAAAATATTCCGGCCCAAAGGGCCGGCAATTTTTTTTCCCGGACCATGCAAAGTAAGGATACATTGCATGATATGGAAGGACCAGAGCCACGAACGGCGATATCGGCCTAAAGTTTTCGTATATTTTCAAACACAGACAATGTTTCTAAATTATTAACAAAAGGAAAGGAGAACATTTTGTCTTTCGAAAACGTGCGAAGTTATGAGATTCCGGACATGTCTTAAGAAGATATAATGCCCAAAACCAAGCCAGGATTGGCATTTCCGGTATTTTTGTGAGATATCATGAAATTTGATCGATAATTTCGTATAGGGCCGGACATTCTACCCAAAAAATAATTATATTTAAATATTCTTTGATTATACCTGTTATTATTTCGATGAAGATTTTTTTGGTAGAAGGTCCGGTCGTAGTCGAAAATTAAAATTTTATGAGTTCTCTGTTGGCACATTTCTTGACAAATTGTTCATCAAAGATGGTTAGAACGTCATGAAAAAGACTTCCCAGACGATGAAAATGAGAAGTTGTATTTCAAGATAGGTAGTAGATGATCTGAAAGCTTTTAAAATTATGTAAAATTTCATAAATTTGGCGGTTGATTACTTTTACACCTATTTCAAATTATTCCAATCCTTCAGAAAACTGCTCCATAGTAGATAATATTTGTGACGTCATTTATACCAATGACGTCATCAAAATTGACGTTTATGCATTTCCTGAAATGTTGTGCACTCGAGTAGTTACGATACATATTTTCGTTATACTTAAATCTTTTGAACCACTCTATGTCTTCCCTGTATATATCGGCATGTATACACGTGATGCTAAGAGGAAAAAATAAGAGAATAATTTTAAAATCTTTTAAAGAAGGCATATATAATGTATGTGGGATTTTGGGGGTTTCGGTTCATTTGTTTGTTATATATATGTATGTTATTTCCTAAAATGTTCTTAAAACGGGAATAAAATATGTAAACAAAAAATGCATCGGCTTCCTACAATTATCCCATACGATAGTAAGAGAAATTAGAAGATAAGGGGTAGAAAACGTGATTGAAATAATGAGAATTCGAAACATAAAAGAAAGACGTTATATGAATGCAGCATAAAGAAGCAAAATAGATCGGCACCCAAGAAGAAACATTTATGATCTAATTCTTTTAAAGAGGAGGTGGGGATTTTTGAAGACAAAAAATAAAAAAGATAGAAAACTTGAAATCAAATGATTCATTTGAAATAGATGATTGACGAACGATATCGAACAGCGAATTTTGATTGAGATTCAGACTATGCTGGATCAATTCTCTGTCCGTTTATTTTGATGTAATATAAAGTCTAGCGCCCAATATAATGGATAACAGGGGATAGGAAACCGTGATATAATAATTTATTCAAAGATACCATTTTCCTGAAAATAAATTTTATTGAAAACGTAAAATTTATTCCGACGGGTCTGGGTTGAGAAAAAAAAAAGAGACATAAAAAGTTTTATTAGAAAATATGCAGTAACGACCATAATATTGTCGAATTTGTAAAATTAAATCTCCATATACCTCTGTTATAAAAACACAATACATTGTAGGTGGCGCCAGCGAAATGAATTAGAGCTGCGCACCCCAAATTAAAAATGACGTTTTCAAACGGCTATAGCAACGAATGTATGCGTTAGATTCGCCTGAAAATTTGAATTTATACAAATGAGAACGTAAACTTTCATATGAAAAGAAAGATTTTGCATTTAAAGATTTTGTAAAATTAAATAATTTTCAAGGACACCGTACTGTTATAAAAGCTTTATCATCAAGTTCTGAAAACAAAAATCACATCATTAAAAATGTCGACCGCAAAAAGGGGAGAGTCTAAAACATGCTCCCCTTCTCGCCCTGGCCTCATCCCTCCCTTTAGAATCGCCAATTATCCGATATTGCAAAAATGTGAGAAAAAAAATTGATTCTTAAAAGGAACGCGAACGCTGCAATTCATAACATTCGAACATTAATCATCTTTGCTACAGTCCATCGATCCAGAAATTAATCATGTTGTGCATCTATGACACCGTTTTGTCACATTCATGGTACTGTTCTGGCAGATTTGGATCAGTGGTTTTCTTATTCGTGTAACGTACCTAAGTTTTCATTCCTCTAAGCGCGAATCATTACGTACATGTATTCGTATTCCATACCTCGATCTCTATCTTGATCACATTAATAATATATTAATTATTGTAACGATAGTCGCAGCCATCGTCGCTATCGTCTCTAAAATATCCAACTCGCCGACTATCGATTCTATCTCTGAGAATCGATTAATCGGAGTAAATAGATCTTCACCTCTTTGAAAAAAGTTCTCTTTTCACACAAAATGACACTAAAAATGTATCAGAATGGGAGTCATGGCAACGGATTCTAGTTTAGTTATGGAACGATTATCGCTGACGATCGATTGTCGGTCGTTGAATGGCCAGCGATGAACATTACTAATCGATGTTGAAAATCAAACGCGATTGTCGCCGACATCGCTGATTACCGGATTGTCCGATTTAGTATCTTGGTTTTGATAAATTCGTGTATTTCCCTTTTATGCTATTATTTTTTATTTTCCTTGAACTTCAAAGTACATACTAGTGTATGACATTTTATGTTGCATGGTATTCACGAAAAAGAAGCTTGAACGAATTGATAAGGTATTCCTAGTAGTTGTGATCGAAAGTGCTTTACTCAATAAAACAATTTTATTCAAAGAAATAATGATTTGGTGTTTATTTCAATTCATTGTTGGTTGCAAAATGAAGAAAAGAAATGTTTTGAATTTTCCGATTATAGTAATAATGGGTTATGCCCATCCGATTATTTCCGCTTATCGATTATGATTCAACTTCCGATTGCCCAACACTTATACTAGTATTAGCACATACATGTGAGAAGAGTCACACGTATTTCTCTAATCAATAATTATATATGTCATGATAAGAACGAGAGCATGAAAAGTTATTTAAAATACGAAATATTCAAAATGCAACCATCGTTTTTACTCTATGTTCAAAGTCCGCTACCATTGACCCGAATGGGACCCTTCGCTTTTATGTTAGAAATACCCCGCCCCCTAATTCCTGTATCCGCCTCAACCTCTGCAAATGGGCATTACACACTGATTTTAGAACGAAAATCATGCAATGAATTAAGGCATTATTTTTCTCATTTTTCAGCTCGAGTTTTATGTGTACTTATTTATATTGAGTCATGGACTCCTATGCACCGAAGTGTACGGAAGGGGTTTTCACTATCTCTGTCTAGTCCAGCAACTGACCGCGAAATTGGATTAAAACTGATACGTGTAATTTGAGCCTACTATTTTATAGTAACAAATTTGAAGAACTTATAGATGTCAAAATGAGTCCCATCAATGTTCATCTTCATACATCGCTGACAGTGGTGTATCTACGGCAAAATTAAGTGGATGCTTTAATTATCTAGATCTGAAGCAGATATAGAACCGTGTTTTGATGTTGTACAGGGGTATTCACTTTTAATTGGAGATATTCTGACAACTTTATTACGAGAAAATCTTTGAATTTAACGGTATTTCAGAAATTTTCGGAAAAAAATGAAGAAGCATACATGGTATTCCTTTGTCTGATCTGATACAGCCGAAGACTCTTCTATGACAGTTTGAACGTATCGGATCCGTGATTCATGAAGATGGTAAACATGAAGTCTTTCTTTGTTTTGTTTTTTTTTTTCATATAATCATAAATAATGACATCAATTTCTTGTGGATCGATGCAGCTTACATCTTACGCGATTTAAACGAATACAAAAAGTAAAAGTATTACATTGAAGACATGCATACTGTAGTTCCAGGACGAACATTTTCAGCCTGTGATTTCGAGCAAAGGCAAAACAAACACGGATTGTACATAATAGATTGTACACATATTGTATTTATAGAAATTTTCAAAATATGTTTCCTTTAAATTAATATTTCACACATTTTCTCAATGTAGAAATATCTCTTATCATTTCTAATACTTAGTAATTCATGGTACTTGTCCTGACATTATGCGACGTCATATGTGAAAATGACGTCAAATGACGTCGCAAACGATATACCATACCCTCAATTCACATTAAAATATTTTGCTTCAGCAAGGTCGTAAATCACAAAGTTGGCCAGTTCTGAAGTGCTGAAATATTGTATTATCAAAATATAAAAGATGAACGTTGTGGCAAATTAGGCCGATTTTGCCGTTCGTGGCTCTGGTCTTGCTGGCCCTTTGTGCCAGACAATTTAAAGTCAAAAAATTAATTAATATAAATACAAACTGTTCACATAGCTGTATCTACCAGAGACCTAATACGCATAGGCACAAAAATCTAGAAAAGGTTCTATTTAAACATCATACAATCTGTCTGAAATTCGCTAATTGCAAAGAGACATCTGAAGGAACGGTTATTAACTCATACTCTGTCTCAGCGGGGAGTTTAACTTACACAGACATTCACAACATTTGACAATTTGTTTAAATCCGGCCCGAAGAACCGGCGAAAATTTTTCTCCGACTCTGGTAATGGCTGAAAAAAATGGCCTGCTCAGAAAATTGCTGAAAAAATTTTACCGGCTGGCAATAGAATTCCTCCCCCCCCCCCCAAAATCAAATGGTTGCTCACCAACAATTATCGGTTTGAAAATTTAATGTTACTGCTATTTGAAAACTTAAATATATAATATAAATACATGTAATGTGACGTCCTTCATATTTCCAAACCAAAAATTGTATAGGAGGAAGACACTCTTGTTGCAACCGCAACAAGAAACCTTTCTAGTTATTTTTATATCATTTCTTTTAAAAATATCGTGAATGTTGCTTCATAACAATGTTTAATTAAATGCGAAAGAGAGCGTAGTACACATGTATGTTTAAGTATACAGTGATTTTCCATGATGATGTCACACCTCCAAGATAACTGCCATATTGGACTACAAATGAGATAAAGAAGATCCTGACGACAATCTCAACAACACTCACAACAGAGCACCAAATCGAGCATCGACGGACCCCTAGCAAGCTAGAGGTGGGACCTGGTATCCGGGAGGAGTAAGAATCCCCTGTTTGGCTAGCCGCACCTGCCGTCGATGTTCACGCACGAAAATGAGAACAATATGTACAAAACATGCACTGTCTGAGGTTGCATGTATGTCTATATAGAAAATGCTATGGCGAATATGTCAGGGAAAGCATTTTTTAAAACACTTACTGTCAAACCCCTCGCGGGGAACTTTTTTACGAGCTTCACACGGTACTGTCCATGTGTCCATTTTTACCATATTTTGACAATGAAAAAATTATCATATTTATACATAAATTTCATAAAGTTCTAACTATTCTTTAATTTTATCTTATTATTTGTAATCCCCATTAAGACATTGATGTGTGTATACATTGTGAAAACATCAAAAATTGGTTTAAAGTAGACTGAACCATTTTAACATAGCAGAGATGGATTAAGTCCGAAAGTTGTAATCCAAGAAGGTAGATAACTTTAACAAAAAATTGAAGGAAATATGGCTAGTATGTAGGAACACTCTATAGCTAAGTTACATACGAACCTGCTTCCAATTTCACTGGTCACCCCATAATACAGAGCCTAATGGCAGAAATGCGCCACCATACTTTAATTTTGCCTGTCCAGATATATCAATACCTTCACGCATGGATGCACACCATTGATATGACCTTCGAATTCATTCTTCCACATATTTCACACTCCCCCATCGGCATGGAATTGGAGACGTAAGTATCTAAATTGATTATGTTTTAGATCTAGATTTTTTTTACCTGGAGGGGAGGGGGGGGGTTTAGGGGGAGGGAAGTCCAAGGAGCGGGAACAATAAGGATTTTGATAAACTCAAGCGTGTCCTGACTCCGACCCCCCCCCCCCCCTCTTCTAGATACGCGCATATTCTAATATTTTGCCATCCTTATGCGATACCACATAAAACAATGACAGAAAGATGCTACTTTTATATACCACATGTATTCTATAGACTGTGTGGTATCGTACAGATAGTATAGACACGAGTTTCGAATTATACATCCGAGTCTATACCCAGGACTCGGAAACACAATACCGGTGCACTTATGAGAACAGGAAAATTTGAACATGGAATGAAGGATGCCATGGAGGTATGACAAATTTCAATGATAATTTTTTTTTCCAAGAAACGAAGTCTGAAAGTTGCGCCACGTGAGCTCTCGTTGAATCCGCTACTGACTTACTTACTAATATGACGAAACTTGGTCAAAAATCAGCATCAGGTCCTTAGATAAAAAAATAATAATAAAAGACTTGGACCTTGTTGTTTACATGGAGTGGTCATATATTATGTAGGACTACATTTCGTTCTTGTTTTTGTAACCATATACCATGGATTTACCGGTGGTGTATTTCAAATACCCAAGGGGTCATTGTCAATGTTGATTGTACTAAGTGATATTCAAGTCGTTCAATATAGAAACGAAATGGAAATATTTCGAAATAGGTCTTTTATTAAAAAAAAAAAAAAAAAAGAGGCCAAATATAGGTTAAAAAATAAACTTTGTCGATATTTTTTACATAAAGTAACAAGATTCTTCAATTTTTTAAAAGGAAATTGTGGTTTTAAGTAGAATTAATTAAAGAGTGTGGAAAAGGGGGAAACATGCTTAATTCACAGAATGAATTTACCCAATCGACTATCAGTTTTTCACAAGTACATTTGTACTCTTTATCCGTTGAAATCAATTCTACGTGTAGCTCATGGCATAACGTCTAGTCAAACAAGTCGCATCAGATCACTGGATTATAGAAACAAAGCTAACACCTTTAGAATGGAACACAAATCGGCTGAGCCGAACTGAGCTGATTTTTTTTCTATTTGCAATTAATAATCGATTTCTGATTTTCATTGAGTGAAGAAACGTACATGCATGCGTACACGTTGTATGTTTTCCTGGGTGTATTTACAAAGTGTTAGTTTTACTGGCTACGTCTCGCGTTCCCATCTATAAATAAGGTAAGTTAATATTTAATGTACCATGTTTGATTGTCCACTGAGCTGACCATATGCAGATATTGATCCATTGCTTGGTGACGCTATTATAATTGTAAGGTCAGTCTTCCAAATCAATGAATGATTTATTGGAAACCGTAACCAAGTGCGGATATACAATGGAAGGGGGGGGGGGGGTTGGTCAGGGACCTACCCGGAATTCTGAAATTCTCAGAATTTTGCTGATTTTTCCTGTTTTAACATATTTTTGTTCAATTCATTGATCGGACCCATACCCCTGAAGATTATGATCCCCCGAGAAAAAAATCCTTGCCAATTGCCAAAAACTGCCAAAAACACGAAAAAGTCCTTCAATTGATCATATAGTTTTGATGTGAAACGTGAAATAATCACTAAAAGGAGGGGAAGAGGGGTCATGACAGTTTAAGACATTTTTTTCTTCAGTTTTTCGTACTTTTTGCTGTCGTGTGCCTTAATAGAAACACGAGGGACATTTGGGACAAAATTTAGATTTAAAGTCATATAAGGAGATCAGGTTTCAAGGAGTCTTCAAATTGTTTTGATTTGTCTTGTATATTATTTTTCGACATTAACAAATTAATCCTATAACGATTTTCATTCCAATACATTGTACAATTTTCGATGAGGTTCATCTCTGAAAATTCTCTAATTTAAGTTAAAGCACAAATTCATGCTCCGCTGAAGTTTCTACTTCGTGCGGAAGGGGATACATGACCCCACCGACCACGCCCGTCTCATCCTATGCTCATGGATGCTATGGGTACACGTTGCAGTGGATTATCTATGAATTTTGTACATGCTCCTTCAAACCTAATGTTTCGTCTAAAATCGTGACTTTGAGACTCGGACTGCCATGGATTATATTTTGAAAATGGGGGCATGTATCATATTTGTTGGACTTGGGGTTAGACTATGCTTGCATCAAATACATGTTTAATTTAATTTCTTAATAAGTAAAAATTATTGGTGGCTCAAGAAAGAGAAGGAAAGAAAAAACAACAGTACACATAATATTTATGCTACTTAAAATAAATCCGACATACATGTACTTTTTTAAAAAATGTATTGACAATTGATTGATTTACAAACATCACGACTGATCCATGGCTATAATGTCCACAAACACAAATAGTGAGTCACATGGCCATTACGTTATGTCCACAGTTCTTGAACTTTAGCGTAAAGCTAATTCTCCAACAGTACAAAACAAAAACTTTAAATCTCTTGATGGATTTGGAAGTCAAAATAAGGAACAATATGACGTGTACTTTTCCATTCATATTTATTCGTAAAAGAAATCGAGCATTGGTCAACAAAATACATGTGTTCAATCTCCCATGCAGATCGAGTTACGAGGGCTGATTGATATGTTGTGAGCCTCGGTTTTCTGGGATGCAGAAAGTATTCTGCTTTATGGATTATATCCAAAAAGGACAAACAATCAATGGCACATACTATGCTTCACTTCTTACACAGTTACATGTACGGGAAAGTATTAAACTTGAGCGCCACGGAAAGCTCACTAGTTTAATAATGGTGTTGTTCCATCAGGACAATGCTCCTGTTCACAAGTCTGTCACTGCCATATCTGCCATTCATGATTGTGGCTTTAACTTGATTGAGCGTCCGCCTTATTCACATAATCTTGCTCCATCAGACTTTCACCTATTCCCCAAATTGAAAGCAGTTATTTCTGTCACCAACTTTCAGTCCGATGATGACGACGTCATACCAGCAGTGGATGGCTTTCTGACCAGTCAAGATAAGGAGTTCTTTATAAGGGAGCAACCATTTGATTTGTATGGGGGGGGGGGGCAGGAAGACTTTGCAAAAAAAATTTTCCGGATCGAAATTTTAGGGAAAAAAATTTTCCGGCCCAAAGGGCCGGCGAAAAAAATTGTCCGGATCATGAAATTGCCCCTCCCCCCTCTCTTCCAACCTTTCCACTGCCAAATAAACACTTTTTTGTGTATCATAAACAAAGTATAAAAAAAAACAGAACAAACTTTACGCAATTTGGAGTGAATAAATAAAATTCAAAAGTCATTAGCACCATATAGCCTGTCTCCGTTGAGTATCATTTTAGTAAACAGATTATAGGCACCATATGCCATTCAAGAAATTAAAATCAAGTGATCTGCTGGCAAGAGATGAACTCCTTGTGTGTTTGATGTTTAATATGGCTGAAAAATCACGCTGAATTATTTAAACTTTAGAGTAATTTTCAACATTGGAAAATTATTAAAAAAAAATAATCCGGCCCGAAGGGCCGGCGAAAAAAATTTTCCGGCTCTTAAAATGGCCGAAAAAAATTTTCCGGCCGGCAAAAGTCTTCCTGCCCCCCCATAAAAATAAAATGGTTGCTCCCTAAGTGGTGTTGAGGCCCTTAAACACCGATGACAAAAGTGTATAGATACTGAAGGGAATTATGTAGAAAAATAATGCAAAATGTCTGAAGAAATTCAAATCCAATGTAGAAAAATAATGCAAAATGTTTGATAAAATTCAAATCCATCAATACGAGGCTCACAACATCAATATTGTGTAGTGACTATACACTAACATGACTAAAAAAGGCGTAGTAAATTTTCTTGTGGCAAGTATAATTTAAAAAAAAAACCCAATTATCACATATCTACTGTTACACACATTAAATCCTGGAAACATTAAAAACATCGTCTGTTTTTGAATCCAAAACAAACACAGGAGCCCAAATGTGACAGTCACTAATCAATAAGGCAATTAAGTGTCACAATTAGCATGTCAAACAATGATAGAGTACCAAGTGAACTATGCCAAAGAAGAGTCAATTCTATTTATCCTATAAAAATATCAAACAGTTTGGTACAATGAAATTATATTTTTTTTAAGTGAAAAAATAGGAATATTGTCGAATAAACGAAGCGAATTTTCAAGCTAAAACGTGCAACTGTTCAGCTTTTATGTGACTGTCATATTTACAAGTGACATGTATATCTATGAAAAGTCACAAAATGGACTTCAAAATCTTTAAAACGCAGGTATGTACTTTAAAACAAAGTTAAAATCATAAGTGGACAAGAGCCAAGGTAAGTCAGCATTTTCATATGTTCAAATAATTGAAAATAAAACGTCTTGAGGAAGAAATTAAATTAAAATTATAGGATATAAAATACTGGGTCCAATTTGAAAATTGGGAGAGGGATTACCTTTGTTCTATGCTCTGTTGGTTTTCTTTTTCATGAGTGTTAAAACGACAAAAAAGAAACTTTTTAAAGTCTCATATTACCAGTGTTACATGTATTGCAAAATCACTAATACATGTACTAAGTGTCCACACCTAATCATGCGGCTTCTTTTTTTTTTTTTTTTTTTTTTGTCGCGTACGAAGCATACCACTTTGTTCGTTGTCCGTATGTCCGTCACACTTTTTAAAAACTAATCGTACCATGTTTTTGTATATAGTGCATGACTAATAATGAAAAATAATACTGCAACATGCAGTCCACTTTGTTCGTTGTCCGTCATACTTTTTAAACTAATCGTACCATGTTTTTGTATATAGTGCATGACTAATAATGAAAAATAATACTGCAACATGCAGTCCACTTTGTTCGTTGTCCGTCACACTTTTTAAACTAATCGTACATGTTTTTGTATATAGTGCTTGACTAATAATGAAAAATAATACTGTAACATGCAGTCCACTTTGTTCGTTGTCCGTATGTCCGTCACACTTTTTAAACTAATCGTACATGTTTTTGTATATCGTGCTTGACTAATAATGAAAAATAATACATTTAATATCTTTCAATCCTTTATTTTAGATAATGGATCTACGTTCTTGTTGTAAAGACATTTTGGCAACCCATTCCAAACGTCGCTTTTTCCTCGCTCTTTGCTACGTTATAATTGCAGTCATATTACTTCAGTTCGTTGTGTGTTGCTTGTTTTTGGGCGATGGAGTCGGATACTTGCGCACAGGAACTAGTATGCAAACCCACGTGATCTATTATGAAAATAGACAATTCGAGCCGAAGCCTAAGAAATTGATTTTGATTTGGACAAGGATGTTCTTCAAATGGGAGAAGTGGAAGACACCAATGAAAATGTTGGATGGCTGTAGGAAGACGAATAATTGTTCATGCGAGATGACCTTGGATACGAATAGAATAGTAGAAGCGGATGCGGTTATCTTCCATTGTATGGACCTAATGCCGTGGCTGACGATGCCACGATACCGCCACCCACGTCAAGTATGGATCCTGTGGTGCGCGGAGCCACCGACCCACATCTGGAATAGTTTAAGTGGCTACCGAATGACCTTCAACTGGACAATGTACTACCGCCGCGACTCTACTATTTTTGCGCCATATTCTAGAATTCGGAAATTAACGGATAAAGAACCTCGACCAAACATTGCAGACGTTCTTAAGCATAAAAATAAGGGAATTGTCATCATGAATAGCAATTGTTTCGACGACATCCATAGATACCGTATACTTTACGAGTTACAGAAACATCTTAACTTCGATTACTATGGAGACTGTGGGAATTTGACCTGTGCACGTGATGACCCAATTTGTAACAATCAACTCATGAGTGATTATAAATTCTCAATCCGAATGGAAAATTGCTACTGTCGGGATTACGTCACGGAAAAATACTACGAAGCATTGATAAACAGACAACTTCCGATCGTCAACTGGAAAAAGACTCAAATCGTTCCTCAAGTGATTCCGCATTCGTATATAAATATCAAGGATTTTCCTTCCATAAGAGACGCTGCAAAATATATAGAATATGTCAATAAAAACGACTCACTTTATTTGTCATATTTTGCATGGAGAAAGGAGTACAGAGTACAAGGAGGTCTGTGGGACTCGTATTGTACTCTTTGTTCAGAGCTCCATAATGCTTCCCGTCCTGCTCAAACTATTGTGGACCTTAATGCATGGTTCGTTGATGACAATTGCCCAAAAGCATCTGTAAGTATATATTTTTATTAGTCCCCTACCGGCAACGCCGAAGGGGACTCTTAGTTTCCTCTCGGTCTGTCTGTCTGTCCGTCCGTCTGTCTGTCCGTCTGTCCCATTTTCAGTTTTCCGGACCTTTTTTCGCTGTTGTTGCATATATTGAACTCATTTTTGGTATGTTGATATATCTCAATGTGATACAGATCAAGTTTGAGTTTGCTTTTGATTGACCTAATTTTACAAGAGTTATGGCCCTTGGACGTAGCAAATTTTGTAAAAATTTCAGTTTTCCGGACTTTATTTCGCTGTTGTTGCATATATTGATCTCAGTTTTGGTATGTGGATATATCTTAATGTGATACAGATCAAGTTTGAGTTTGCTTTTGATTGACCTAATTTTACAAGAGTTATGGCCCTTGGACGTAGCAAATTTTGTAAAAATTTCAGTTTTCCGGACTTTATTTCGCTGTTGTTGCATATATTGATCTCAGTTTTGGTATGTGGATATATCTTAATGTGATACAGATCAAGTTTGAGTTTGCTTTTGATTGACCTAATTTTACAAGAGCTATGGCCCTTGGACTCAGCAAATTTTATGAAAATTTCAGTTTTCCGACCTTTTTTTCGCTGTTGTTGCATATATTGAACTCATTTTTGGTATCAAGTGTGAGTTTGCTTTTGATTGACCTAATTTTACAAGAGTTATGGCCCTTGGACGTAGCAAATTTTGTAACATTTTCAGTTTTCCGGACTTTATTTCGCAGTTGTTGCATATATTGAACTCATTTTTGGTATGTGGGTATATCTAAATGTGATACAGATCAAGTGTGAGTTTGCTTTTGAT
The DNA here is from genome assembly GCA_033119305.1 of Pinctada imbricata. NCBI lineage: Eukaryota > Metazoa > Mollusca > Bivalvia > Pterioida > Pteriidae > Pinctada > Pinctada imbricata. The sequence continues at coordinate 43,621,633 of VSWD01000011.1, forward strand.
TGACCTCGGTCTGTCTGTCTGTCCGTCCGTCCGTCCGTCTGTCTGTCCGTCTGTCCCATTTTCAGTTTTCCGGACCTTTTTTCGCTGTTGTTGCATATATATTGAACTCATTTTTGGTATGTGGATATATCTTAATGTGATACAGATCAAGTTTGAGTTTGCTTTTGATTGACCTAATTTTACAAGAGCTTTGGCCCTTGGACTTAGCAAATTTTATGAAAATTTCAATTTTCCGAACTTTTTTTCGCTGTTGTTGCATATATTGAACTCATTTTTGGTATCAAGTTTGAGTTTGCTTTTGATTGACCTAATTTTACAAGAGTTATGGCCCTTGGACGTAGCAAATTTTGTAAAAATTTCAGTTTTCCGGACTTTATTTCGCTGTTGTTGCATATATTGATATCATTTTTGGTATGTGGATATATCTTAATGTGATACAGATCAAGTTTGAGTTTGCTTTTGATTGACTTAATTTTTCAAGAGTTATGGCCTTGGACTTAGCAAATTTTATGAAAATTTCAGTTTTCCGAACTTTTTTTCGCTGTTGTTGCATATATTGAACTCATTTTTGGTATTTGGATATATCTTAATGTGATACAGATCAAGTTTGAGTTTGCTTTTGATTGACCTAATTTTACAAGAGCTATGGCCCTTGGACTTAGCAAATTTTATGAAAATTTCAGTTTTCCGAACTTTTTTTCGCTGTTGTTGCATATATTGATCTCATTTTTGGTATGTGGATATATCTTAATGTGATACAGATCAAGTTTGAGTATGCTTTTGATTTACCTAATTTTACAAGAGTTATGGCCCTTGGACTTAGCAAATTTTAAGAAAATCTCAGTTTTCCGGACTTTTTTCTGCTGTTGTTGCACAAAATTGAACTCATTTTTGGTATGTGGATATATCTTAATGTGGATATAACTTATGTGATATATCTCAATGTGATACAGATCAAGTTTGAGTTTGCTTTAGATTGACCAATTTTTACAAGAGTTATGGCCCTTGGACTTAGCATATTTTATGAAAATTTTAGTTTTCCGGACTTTTCTTCGGTTCTATTGCAAATAATGTACTGATTTTTGGTAAATGATTACATCTCAGTGTGATACAGACCAACTTTGAGTTTGGTTTCCATTTGGCCTATTTTTACAAGAGTTATGGCCCTTGGACTTAGCAAATTTAATGAAATTTTCAGTTTTCCGGAGTTTTTTATGCCTGTTATTGCAGATAATGAACTGATTTTTTTTGTGTGTGAAAATACATGATAGTGTGATGCAGATCAAGTTTGAGTTTAATTTAGAGTAACTAATTTTCACAAGAGTTATGGCCCTTGGACTTAGCAAATTTCGTGAATTCAGTTTCCAAGACTTTCCTTGGCTGTTGTTGCAGATGATGAACATGCAGAGATGCAAGACATAAATTTATGCCGCCGGTAGGGGACTTATATCGCACAGCGATCATTGCATTTTTTATTTATTTGTTTATTTTGATGTGACAAAAGCAAGTATTCATTCTCCTTCCTTCGATTCATATAAATAAATAACAAAACGCAAAATACAATTTGCGAACAGCCCGACGTTGCTACCGGACGCCGCTTATATTCAAACATTTTACAAAACTCATAAACAAACGTAGTATCATATATTTTGACTGTTTAGAATTTCTGTAAATATTCATTGTATTACAATTCTAATGAGAGGTCACTTTTGTTTCAAACGAAGCAGATTTACATCAGACCCAGGGGAAAACAGAGAGAAAAACCCTTTTTTGGGATAAAAACCTCTGAAACTGGGCAAGATATAAATCACGTTAATATATCTATTTCATCAAATATTTTGTAATATATTTTTACAATAAATATATATATATATAAGTTGAAGAATACTTTCCCATCTCATTTTTAGTTTTACACCAATTATCGAAATTATACAAATTTCCAAAATATAGAAATTTTGCTGTGAAGCGGTGAACGTACGTCTAGAGAATGACTAACCTTGACCACTCTACAGTGACCAGTACAATACTCTAATCTGATTGGTTATTACCAATGATACCACAATACACAACTATAAAGCCGTTCGGAACATTAATACAAATTTTTCCCGCTATACTACGAAACGCGGGAAAATAATATAGTTTATCTATCACCGGAGACCCATCGGTTTAACCAATATCGATTCATTCAATAAAGCACATCATGACATTATTAAGACAAAATCATATATCTAGAGATAGTCCGAAAAACCTGACCCAAACTCAGCCTTTGACGGTTAAACGTCAACCCTGCCCACAACCGTCAAAATAACCGTCAAAGGCTGGGTTTTGATCAGGTTTATGAACTGATCTAGATTGGAAAACAAGTGAACTACCGTTTTCTCCACTAGGGTCAACCCATAATCGACAACTCGGTTGGTGTCGGGAACTCGGTTTGTGTCGACAACTCGGTTTGTGTCAGCAACTAGATTGGTGTCGGGAACTCAGTTGACGTCGGCAAATCAGTTGGTATCATCAACTCCGTTGGCATCGACAACTCAGTTGGTGTCGGGAACTCGGTTGGTTTCGGCAACTCGGTTGATGTCGAGAACACGGTTAGTGTCAGCAACTCGGTTGGTGTCGACAACTCGGTTAGTGACGGTAAATCGGTTAGCGTTACAGCAGACTACTACAATTGTGCGCGGTCATCCAAGGATCATGTCGTTTATCGAGATCTCCGTCAGTTTGTTGATGTGGTAGTTTTACGTGTTGCCTCCCTTTTCTTGTTTATGTGTGTGTGTGCTACGTAGTGGTTTTATTGGGGATCTTCTCCTTTTTCATTACCATACAAAACTAAGGGAAATCTTTGTGTATGACTAGTGATGAACCAGTTGTCGCCAACAATCATTTCACTTCAATTACTTCAATGTCGAACAATCAATTGTCGCTGAAATGGAGATGTTTGTGTTTGAGGTATTATATCTTTCTCTCTTTCTCAATGGTATTATGTACAGTAATTCGTTTGTTTAGTAAAAATGTACAACAAACACATACTTTGAAACCGAAAGATTTATATTTCGTTTTCAGCAAAAATTTTTCAATTCTATGCAAATAAAAATTATAGCCTTTTGTCGCATTTTTCATATTGTTTTCCGATTTTAGTCAATAATCGATCGGTTTACCCTTTTCGATTATTTTCCGATTATCGATTGCTAAAATTCTTCCGATGTACAACACTATTTCGCACATACAAAACGCCATTCCATCTTTCTATTAGTTATCATTTTATCCAGTATTTTCTTATCTCAGGGGATGTATGACTTTGTGTATAATAGTCAGTACTTTCAAATGTGGCACTCATGTAGATGGACTAAATTTAATAGTTTATACATGTACATGTACCTAATGCAAGGTTTACACTTAGCCCCGATCGCCACGATTTATACAATTCGATGGTATAGTAGAGAACGTGAGAGAGCGTGGTTTTCGATAATCGAGTCATAAGCATGGGGAATCGTGATAGAGCGCGACAAAGCGCGAAATCGTAACGAAACGCAGCGAAGAGCTCCGCGGTTTTTCTCAATCTCGGACATCGTTGGGCATCGTGTCTTAGTGTAAACCTAGCATTACGCGACGAACGTCAGCGAAATTATAGAATGCATTGTCACCTACAGGCTGCCGTAGGAATCTCCCTCTGTTATCTCTTTGTGTCTTGTATAAAATAAATATGATACGACTTTTTGAAAGGAATCAAAGTTATTCCACTTGAATTTACTTTTTGGGGCGTAACAAAAATAAGTCTCCATGATGGCATTTGACATTGATTTTTTTCACCAAAGAGAGTAAATATCTATTATTGAGATAATTGAAGTCGGAGGCTTAAATTATGGATGAGTAAATTGAATGGCCACCTATTGGTCCGTGCCATTATGAGAGTATTCCATATTTGATCTTATTGTCGAATTATTTCATTAATCCTATCAGACGTGACTGTGACTGAACGCAAATGGCAAAATGAACGCAATTGAACTAATACATATACTGTAATCTGTTTGAAACCCTTATTGCATTGAAATGTTTATGTATTCATTAGGGGACGACCATTTGATCCTGGGGGGGAGGGGGGGCTGGCACTTTTTGGAAATAAATAATTATTCTGATCCAGAAAATGTTGAAAATGAATAACCGACCCTTTTGGTGACAGAGAATAAATATTCTGGACTTCATTTATTAAAATTCAAAAAATTTCGGCTCGCTTCGCTCGCCATACACTGAAACAAAGTTCTACTTGCTTTGCTAGCGACACATCGAACGATATTTTCTGCTCGCTTTGCTCGCCTTACACTCAAATAAATTTCAGGCTCGCTCCGCTCGCATTACCATAATAATTTATTTTACGTGTAGACACATATTTTATTCTATAACATTACATTACAATCATGCATTTTCATTAAAACAAGATTGTCAAGAATAAAAAAAATTGCATTTTCTTATAATTCCAGAAAGTCTTGTTCTTTGTTAAGAATTAATGAAAATATGAAATTCTCAGTGTGCACAGTACGTCTTTATAATTTTTTTTTCTTGCTTGCCAGGATCGTTAGAGGTTGAAAAATAAATATTTTGACATCAAATTATTGAAAAATAAATAATCCGACCGGCTCTTCGATGAAAAGAAATAATCTGACCCGAAAAAAAATTGCCAGCCCCCCCCCCCCCCCCCCCCCCCTCTTAAGAATCAAATGGTCGTCCCCTTAAACTTTAACTGATTTTTATCTTGATTCTTCACATTTTCTACTTTCAGGTATGCAGCGTTCTTCGGAGATGGATAGAGAGATATAAATTTGACCTTGGTTTCTAAACCCATCTGTTAAGGAGTCGTCTTTATTTGATAAACCATGAATGTAAAGAACTCAAGACTTGCCGATTGACTTCAGAATTGCTACCATTTCCGCTCATCCTACCTACCCTATTTTGAGCTGCCCCTAATATTAATTTTCTTTTTTTTTTTTTTGCCATTTTAAAGGGTTTTTTTTACAGTTTATATTTCTATATACTATGACTGCATTTTATATTAATAATTGAAATGGTTATATCCCTTATGCAAAGCGTTAACCAATGATTTCCTTACTTTACTTTTACAAAGGGCCACTGTAACGAATCAGCAAAAATAAATTTTCATACGTTCTAAAACTGTAAAAAAAGCCTAGTACCTACATTTGTTCCTACCCTATTTTTTTCTGACATTGTGAACAGAAACAGAGAATTTTTTTGGCCTAAGGGTGATTTTTAGGGGTTTTTCATTTCGTACATCAGATTCCTTGTCCAGCGCGGATCAATAAGTGAGGCGGGGATAAGGGGGTCAGGACCACCTCCCCGTACCAAAAAAAAAAAAAAAAAAAAAAAAAAAAAAAAAAAAAAAAAAAAAAAAAAAAGGAAAAAAAGAAAGAAAGAAAGAAAAAGAATAAAGATGACAGCATCACCTTGTTTGAAACAACAAAACAAAAAATAGATAAATTATTTTCATCACCATCACTGTACTAGCTTTGACACTTTTTAAATTATTATGCAGTACATTATTAACAACCCCTCCCACCCAAACAAACGCTTTAAGGAAATGTGACCATGCATGGCGCTATTATTACAAAATATTCTGCAATCTGTTGGTGCTGAAAACAGGAAATTCAATGTTTTTTTTTTTTCAATTAAGCCAATCTAATTCTTTTCCCGTTTATTTCATTCATTCAGTTTTTTATTTTTTCGTGGTCATCCACGTGCAGACAGACAATTATTACTATTGACCTCCCACTGAAAACGAATTAAAAGAATTTAATAGTAATTGTTGAAGGCAATAGATTTTGAATCTGCGCATGACCATGCAAAAATAAAGGCAAATGTGTTGAAATAATTCGCACACGTACATGATTTTAAATGAAAAAAACAGAAGAGAATGAAACTTTTGCAGCGGAACACCTAGTTTCCATTGCTCAAAGTGGCCATTAAGTCCGTTAGAGGTATTTTTGTATTAGTTTCACTGAACTTTAATGGGTTTTTTTTTAATGTTTGTCAAGTTTTCACGATATGTGTTTTTTTTACACGAGATGCGTAATACTATTTTTTCACATGTGTTCGAGTTTGAGATGTATACATATTAGATAGTTTTATTTATTAGTCCCCTACCGGCAACGCCGAAGGGGACTCTAGTTGGCTTTTTTTTTTCATTGTTTTCATTAAATTCATGTAAAATACGAAAAAAAGGCAATAAAACGAATACTTAAATTGAAGAGTTATTGTTTTGGGTGGTCTTTTTGTTTCTAATGTATTTTGCATGCATTTCTTGTCAAGATCTTATAAAAATCTAGTTTATTAGTCCTTAATTATACGTATAATGTCAATTTCTACACTTGACTGATGGGCTCAATCGTTCATTCTCGTGCTTTCCCGTCGCATGCTCGGAACCTACGGAAAGGCCCGAAAATGTGCGATTGCTGATGCGCTGACCAGAAATCAACCTCCTGTACTAAAAGCGAGCTAATTCAGAGAATTTTGTTTTCCCCACCTTTGCGGTTAACTTGAGGTAAATCATAATTGTTATCGAGGGGAAAGTCTTTCATAGGGAATAAACATGTGGAATATGAAAGTCATCAAAAGTTTCCCAAGGCTTGAGTTTTTTTTTTTTTTTTTTTGTGACAGACAGACAGACAGACAGACGTACTCACTTCTAATATAATATTATCACGCCTCGACTAATTTCAGCCAATGACGTCGCAGTATGACGGTCACGTGGTGTCCTATCTTGACGCCGAGGTAGGTCACTTAATTTTCAAACGTCAAAAATTACAAATAAAACGTTACAAAATGGTTCGCGGCGTGATAAATTCGTTGTAGGATTAGTTCCCGTAATACTTCCTACTCAAATTAGGTGTGTAAATATGTAAATTTACACACCTACTTTCAGTAGGAAGTATGACGGGAACTAACCCTATAACTAATGTAATGTAGACACACAGACAATTCTGATACTGTCCCGCGCTTATTCCTTTAATCCTCATTAACTGTATATGGTTCTGGTGCATTTACCTTCAGTACATGTAAACCGAAATTGGTGAATGACGAAACAGAAATACCATGCATACATGTAACTGTACATCAATTTTGAGAAATTTTCTTTATGGATATAAACGATTTTTTGATAATAGAAGAAATGGCTAATCGTATTGTCACGAAAATTGGCAGGTATGCAAAGCTCTTTGTCAGCGAGGACATGGTTCGCTTACTTAACCAGACTGGTGCTTGTGTACTGATTTGAATTTCAGAAATATAATACATGTACCATATATTACAATTTTGTAAATTATTCTAAAAACGACGCAACTTTGTCATGTTTGCGTCATCTTTGGTTCACGTGAACCTGGCAGTGGCGTAGCTACCATAGATGCTAAAACATCCACACAAAACAAATCAATCTGAATTACTACTAAATATTTACATTGCAAGTTTATTTCCTATGTTAAACGCCTATTCAATTTTGACGTTCATTTCACGATGAACGCAGGTTGGCCCCAATCACATAACGTGCGCGCAAGAAGTTCAAACAGTGGGCGGGGCATACTGATGCTGAATTTGCGATCAGGAGGAGATTCCCAACATGCGTACGGGGAATGAGACGATATAAAAGAGAAGAAACAGACGAGGACAACCAAAAAAATCCTTGAAACCATTGAGATATGTACATCAAGCACAATGGCAACAACACATCACGCAGAACACATAACACACAACAACAACAGAACACATCACACAACAACAACAAAACACATTATGCGCAACAACAATAGAACACATCACGCACAACAACAACAGAACACATCACGCACAACAACAACAAAACATCACGCACAACAACAACAACAACAAAACACATTATGCGCAACAACAATAGAACACATCACGCACAACAACAACAGAACACATCATGCACAACAACAGAACACCTCATGCACGTAGAACAACAACAGAACACGTCACGCACAACAACAACAGAGCACATCACGTACCAGGGTTGCCAGTAGTCTTGAAAAGTCAGGAAATTGCCTTTTTTCAAGGTCAGGGAATTTCCGAATTCGGTCAATGAAAAATGAAAATCCAAAGAATTCAGAGACAATTTTTTTTCAGAGCTGAAAAAAAAAATATTAAGATTTAAACTTTATTGAAGTTGATCACCAAATAGTAAAAAAACTACGTTTATTATTGGCTTACATTGTATTTTATGTTGATTTATTAAAATATTGAAAAATAAAAATAAAACAATAAAAAAAGGAAGGGCAGATTGGACAGCTAATGGGGAGGTCAGGAGGACGTTTGAATATTAAACGGTTTTGGTAAGTGAAAAACATTAATTGGTCTGTGAGCAGTCAAGGAAAGTCAGGGAATTTTGTTCACCAAGAGTGCTGGCAACTCTTCGTACAACACTGCAAAACACATCACGCACAACAAACACAGCAGAACACATCACGCTAATTAACAGCAGAACACATTCACAACAACAGCAGAACACATCACGCACAACACAGCAGAACACATCACTCACAACAACAGCAGAACAAATCACGTACAACACAGCAGAACACATCACGTACAACACAGCAGAACACATCACGCTAATTAACAGCAGAACACATTCACAACAACAGCAGAACACATCACGCACAACACAGCAGAACACATCACTCACAACAACAGCAGAACAATCACGTACAACACAGCAGAACACATCACGTACAACACAGCAGAACACATCACGCTAATTAACAGCAGAACACATTCACAACAACAGCAGAACACATCACGCACAACACAGCAGAACACATCACTCACAACAACAGCAGAACAAATCACGTACAACACAGCAGAACACATCACGTACAACACAGCAGAACACATCACGCTAATCAACAGCAGAACACATCATTTACAACAACAGCAGAACAAATCACGTACAACACAGCAGAACACATCACGCTAATCAACAGCAGAACACATCACGTACAACAACAGCAGAACACAACACGTACAACACAGCAGAACACATCACGCTAATCAACAGCAGAACACATCACGTACAACAACAGCAGAGCACACCACGTACAACACAACAGAACATCACGCTAATCAACAGCAGAACACATCATTCAAAACAACAGTAGAACACATCACGTACAACACAACAGAACATCACGCTAATCAAGAGCAGAACATATCATTAAAAACAACAGCAGAACACATCACGTACAACACAGCAGAACACATCACGCTAATCAACAGCAGAACACATCACGTACAACAACAGCAGAGCACATCACGTACAACACAACAGAACATCACGCTAATCAACAGCAGAACACATCATTCAAAACAACAGTAGAACACATCACGTATAACAGAGAACACATCACGCACAACAGCAGAGCACATGACCCACCTGTCAAAACCATTACAAATCACGCAAAACAAGCATATTGCTGAAGACAAACGTGAACACTAACACGAAAGGTACCAACAAGCAAAGACATCATTGTACGGTGGCCGTAAAGGGACAAGTGCAAAATAAAAACTATTTTGCGGGAACGACATAATATTTCGTGGAAACGAAATAATATTTCGTGGGAACCGAAATAATATTTCGTGGGAACCGAAATAATATTTCGTGGGAACCGAAATAATATTTCGTGGGAACCGAAATAATATTTCGTGGGAACGAAATCATATTTCGTGGAAACGAAATAATATTTCGTGGGAACGAAATAATATTTCGTGAAAACGAAATAATATTTCGTGGAAACGAAATAATATTTCGTGGGAACGAAATAATATTTCGGAAGAACGAAATATTATTTCATGGGCACGAAATTTCATTTCGTGGGAACGAAATATTATTTCATGGGAACGAAATAATATTTCGAGGGAACAAAATAATAATTCATGGGGTTCCCTTGAAATGATTAAATTTTTTACACGGCACTTCACGGCCACCGTATCATCGAAACATAGAGGACGATCTATAAAAGAATGACAAATAAACACAAACACTCAAATACACAAATGTTCGGCCCCTTGGCCTTTATCAAGTATAAAAAACGACGATCTATAACAATTCTAAGTAAAATCCATCCTTGCTTCTCTGGTGTTCATTGCAATGAACACCAGAGAAGCAAGGATGGATTTTACTTAGAATTGTTATAGATCGTCGTTTTTTACACTTGGTAAAGGCCAAGGGGCCGAGCATTTGTGTATTTGAGTGTTTGTGTTTTTATTTGTTATAATCCCTTCCCTCTGGAAGAAATATTTCAATCTACTGCAATTTTGCTGACACTCCTGATTTTGCAATGAACGCCAGAGAAGCGAGGATGGATTTTACTTAGAATGTTATAGATCGTCGTTTTTTACACTTGATAAAGGCCAAGGGACCGAAAATTTGTGTATTTGAGTGTCTGTTTTTATTTGTTATCATCCCTTCCATCTGGAAGAAATATTTCAATCTACTGTAAAAGAATTGATACCAATGTGCGTACGATTTCTGCTTTTTTTTTTATCATCTGTTATAACATTTATAGCGAAAGGAGTGATTATCCGGATTCCATGCACAAAACTATTCAACATGCTGTATACAGATACACAGAGGTCTCATAGAAAATAGTTGTGTTTTGATAAAACAAAAAGAGTCCCCCCCTTTAAAATGACATTGGTCGCAAGGGTCCTAATTTTCACACACAAAAACTTAAGTTGAATATTTAAATCCGTTTGACATACACAAAACAGTCCCTGCCGAGCTGACTGAATTGTTTGTTTAAACTTATTTTATTTCAATGCCCTCTCCCTGACTGAATTGAATTCATAGTAGAAGCCCAACTCATTTTCAGGTAGGACAGGAGTTCAGTCTGCTCTTGCGAGATCCGAATAGTGTCCGTCATGGGTTAATTACTGCTGTTACAGTCAGTCAGTATATGCAATACTGAATAAAGGATACTGAAATACTGCCTATGGGATCTGCTCTGACCAAAACCCAACTAATGTCCGTCCGAATAACCATCAAAAGCTAGGTTTCGGCCGTCAGATATTTCGGGCTATGTATCATATTTTACATCCTTTTAATGTTAAAATCAATAGGAACAAATATTTTTCATATTCGGAGCAGGTAATTTCACGTCCGACCATCTCGTGAACTTCTCACTCTTCTCTTAGATCACTGCAACGTCGTCATGGGTATATCCTCCTGTTGGTCTGTTGGTAGTATTTTGCTGTTATCTTATTTTCGCGTTAGTGAAATTGTTTTCATGAAATTAGAGATAATTATGCATTATCATTTAATACACCACACAATGATACGCGTGTAATAATGATTTCTGTATTGATGTCAGATAATGTACATGTATCAAACTTCATATTGAGAGAACCACTACATAAGAAAGTGCCACCTTAGGGTAATGAGTTTATTAGTTATTGAGTGTTTCCCCGCGATTGAGTGTTTCAATTGTATTTTAAAATTACTTTCTCTCCAGCTATGTTGCCTAAAAGAAGCTTTGTATTTGCCCTTTACAGTATTACTTTGCTATTTCGGAAACTTGTCATTTCATCCTATTTCTACAAAAATATCATCGAAGTTAGAAGGAATTTAACATCATAGCACCATCCCATCTGTCGATGCTATTTTGGTCATAGATTTTATTTAATTTCGATACTACAGTTAATTTGGAGCCACTCACTTTTTACGAAATAGTTACACAAAATTTTAAAAAATCAAAGTAGAAGGAGTTATAATGAAGTATATTGCTAGCACTGCTGTAGCTTCAATATTTCGCCCGTCTCACACGTTATTTCTCACACACAAAAATAACCGAAAAGAAATAACGTGTGAGATGGGTGAAATATTGAAGCTAGCACTCTTGAGGATTTACTATCCGGAAAACATATGTCTAGTGCATTAAAGTTGCTTTGAAATATTTTTCATTCATCTTGACAGCTTTTGGTAGCGTTAAGTTTCAAGCGCAATAACTCATCGCAAGGCATGAAGTTTTAGAAAGAATCCAAGAGTTCTCTTTCTTTTCAAGTCGTATTTCAAATCTGGAATCTAGAAACGTGCAACACGGATAAATTGATTGAGTCAGAAGCTGAAAATAAGTTACGTGTAACTGTCCGGTGTAAGCCTCAGTTTCCTGAGCAAAAAGCTGAAAGAGCCAACTGTCCGGCGTAAACTTGTCTGAGTCAGAAGCTGAACGTGAGCTAACTGTCTGGTGTAAACTAAGCTGAACGTGAGCCAACTGTCTGGCATAAACTAAGCTGAACGTGAGTTAACTGTCTGGCGTAAACTAAGCTGAATAAGAGCTAACTGTCCTGTTTAAACTTGTCTGAGTCAGAAGCTGAACGTGAGCTAAAAGTCTGGCGTAAACTAAGATGAATGTGAGCTAACTACACATGTCCTGTGTAAACAGTCGGACTCAGACGTTGAAAGCGAGCTGTCTGGCATAGGTTTGTCTGAGTCAGAATCTGAAAGTGAGCGAACTGTCCGGTATAAACTTGCCTGAGTCAGAATCTGAAAGTGAGCTAACTGTCCGGTATTTATATATAAGTTTGCCTGAGCCAGAGGCTGAAAGTGAGCTAACTGTCCGGTATTTATATATAAGCTTGCCTGAGCCAGAGGCTGAAAGTGAGCTAACTGTCCGGTATTTATATATAAGCTTGCCTGAGCCAGAGGCTGAAAGTGAGCTAACTGTCCGGTATTTATATATAAGCTTGCCTGAGCCAGAGGCTGAAAGTGAGCTAACTGTCCGGTTAACTTGCCTGAGTCAGAAGCTGAAAGTGAGCCAACTGCCTGGCGTAAACTTGTCTGAGTCAGAAGCTGAAATTGAGTTAACTGTCCGGTGTAAGCTTGCCTGAGTCAGAAGCTGAAAGTGAGCTAACTCTCCGGCGTAAACTTGCCTGAGCCAGAAGCTGTAAATTGAGCCAGAAGCTGAAAGTGAGCTACAATGTAATTGTCCGACGTACAATGTAAGCTTGCCTGAGGAAGAAGCTGAATACAATGTACTTGATGAACTCAGTATTGATTGACTTTGACTGAAGTTTACTACTTTAAGTACTAATTATCGACTTTGGTTTGCTTTGTTTTTTTTTCTTCTTCTTAGCACTGCGCTTTTATATGCCCCCCTTTTTTCTTTGGATTACTAGTATTTCTTTTGATCTAGTTTAGTAATATCTTTTAACTTGATATCCAACTTTTATGATATTTTGGTTATCTCGATCGCCTTCCAAAGCTTTTCATGTTTATCTCTTTCGACTTTAATAGTTTACATTCATACGAAATACATAAAGATTACCATGGGCAGGATTGGTAAACATTTTTTTTTATTCATTCCATATTTACAGCAGAAAGATTACATTTACAGAATGTTGAACATACTCAATGTAAAGCGCGCTCTTTCTAGCTTTAATCGTTCGGGTACCTATTCTAAATGATTCTTTATATATATTTATATATAATTAAACTTTAAAGGTCAGGATAGAAAGTTCAACTTACCAATGTTTATATTGCATGCAGATATTTTTACCTATTAAAAAGCTATGGCGGTAAGTAATCAAATAGATATATCTTTTTGAAAGACTCAAGGTTTAAGGGCTACTTGATCATATAATTATTTAGATTGGGTGTTTTCTGCGCATGTATATTGTGTTTGTTTAAGGCATTTTGTAAGATTATGTATAAAACGTCGGCATGTTCAGACACATGTACAAGTGTTGAGTGTTTTCGACTTATTTAAATATTTATAAAAATGTCCTCGAACACTTCAACATCCCGGGTTCGGTATTTATTGTGATAGATTTCTAGATTTGATTTATAAAGTGTTTGTGTTTATTATTAATTTACAGTATTTTTTTCTTGTACATGTTCAAAGATTAAAGTGGTTTTTAAAGAACATGTTGAACTTATTAACGACGGTACATCAGTATAATCATGAGCTTTCCAATGGGATAAAAGAATTTTAAGTTAATTAATTTTCAGTAAAAATGTACATATGACTGATATAATTTGCATCCCCTTAATTCTTTAATTATCAGATTTTTTTCATGTTCTGAAACTGATGCTTATTATTAACAATCCACTTTTTAGGATTTCTTATAAAACATCCTAGGTTTTTGTTCAACAAAGTATACATACGTTGAAATTTAATGATTCGATTTCTTTTCGTTTCATTCACCGAATCATTGAACGTATATATAAAAGCAGGTACAGAATAATTTCATCGTGTAGAAAATAGAATCGATTAAGTTATGTAATAAATAATTCTTGACAAACCTTCACCAAAAGAAACTGATATCATCAGACTACAATATTAAGGAATACATGTTTCTCCGTTCAAGTTTTCAAAATCGATTATGATAATTTCGTTTTCAAAACGCACGTTTATAATTAATTTTGTTTGAGGAATTAAGTTAGAGGAATAATAGAGATGTTTTAGATAAAGTCATTACATCTACCGAGGACATGTATAAAAAATATGTTTATTTCTCAAAATACGTCACACTGTTCATTGGCGGATTTAGAGTTAAAGAAGATCCTGACGATATTAGATCTCAGCAACACTCACAATAGAGCACCAAATTGAGCATCGGCGGACCCCTAGCGTGATGGTGTGCCCCTCCCCCTTTCCACCCTCCCGACAAGTCGCAAATACATTAATTGAAACTAGGTGATGTGATTGATATTGCCTACAAGAGGATAAAATACTATCTTAAAATCTGAAATCATCAATTAGAATTTTTTTCTATTCGTCCTTCAAGTCAACATGTTTCAAACGGGTGATCAATTATTTCCATATTTTCATAAATTGTGAAATGCTTAAAAATCTGTATACATAGATTTGCTAATAGTAATCGCAATTACAGCATATATAATATCTTTTAAGTGGTCATAATCTACTTGCTCAGTTTAAGACCTTTTGAAGTATATTTTGGAGTATGTAATCCCTCTTTTCCTTTTAACCCTAATTCCGAAGGGCGACTCGGTTCTGTTACATTCATTTCTGAAGCAGATAAACAAATTATCGATGCAATGAAATAAATAGTTTGACTTAGTGCATAATTCTATTGACGTCACAATTTATGATGAAAAGATTTTTGGGAATAAGTTATGTGGTCAAGTCACCGTAAAAAAGGAACAACAGGGCGTAACATGCAATGTGACCTTTGAAGTCATTATACTTATCCAGCATAAGAGAATAATGCAAGCATGATTCAGCAAAAATCGACGCATTAAATATTGACGATTAATTAATACTTTAATTCGCATTCAATTTATTTCTTACTCCTAAAAGATCATCTTCCTTTAATTTTTAAAAATACATTTTGTGTTTCTTTTTTAAAACTAGTCTTAAGTTTACTTTTATCTGAAGAAAAAAAAACTTTAGACTGGTTTTCATCAGATTTGCTTTGATAACATATATGCAAATGAGTTAAAGAAGATCCTGACGATAATCTCAACAGCACTCAATTAAACATCGACGAACCCCTAGCAAGCTAAACATTTGAACTCAATTTATCTTAATACTAAGGAAGAAAGATAACACTCTGTTTTCTCAAAGCGTCCGTCAGAAAAAAATGGTATATTTTTGATGTTATGAAGTACATGTATGTGCATTTAACAATTTTATGTTAAGGTTGCTAAGAATAAACAAGATGTCCATGGGGACCACATCGCTCATCTGAGTTGCACATGAAGAGATGATATTGACCAATTGAGAACTTGCTTCCTGTAAGGTATCGTGAAATTCTGCATGTGAAGCAGTAAGGAGATGCCAAAAATGCGTCAGCCAATCAGAGCCCTCGACAACTATATTTGTTGACCGTTCTGCAAGAAAAAAAAATTTTTGATTGAGGACATTGGGTACTTGCCTCCTGTAAGGTGTGAAATTCTGTGCAGTGGTTGCAGAGAAGATGTCGAAAATATAATAAGTTTACGCCGGAAAGACATGAATGTGCACCCCTTACTGTATCCATTTGCTCCGGGTTCGTCGCTACATTTTGTCCTTTCTTTTTAAGTCCGTCAGAGCAAAAGGCTCAAGAGTGCTTCGTATTTGGTTCATTGGTTCATATAGTCCTTATCTAAACTATTCACATGTTTTACCTCTCCTCCAAAGCCAGTACATGTACGGAATTTCACGACACTTTACATGGAGCAAGTACTCTTGGTCCTCTACCAAGTTTATGTTTACAAGCCGAACCATCAACAAGCATTGCTTTGATTGGCTACGTATCTTCGACTTCTCAAAATCTGCGACAAAGAATTTCACTGAACCTTACATAAGGTCTTACGCATCTTCGACTTCTCCAAATCTCCGACAAAGAATTTCACTGAACCTTACAGAAGGTCCTCTTCAAAGCTTAGTCGATTTGTCCACAGAAACACCTCGTACAACGAAGCATTACGGGGGCTTGTCGTGCATGTTCGATGTCTTCTCTGACAAGATTTTCCATGAATCATTACAGAAACATGGCCCTACCGATTTTGTGCTTTTCGATTCGATGTCAAAAACGTGGACACCGAGGCTTCCGATTGGCTGACGTTTAAGTTGACATCTTTTTTACCACTGAACAGAATTTCACATAACTTCACAGGAAGCAAGATCACAAGGTTGTGGACGTTTCCCGGTTTTCCATATGCTTCACCAACAAACATGACCACAAAAGGCTCGATCCGATTGAAACACAAACATGTACATGTTGCTTCAGTATTTCGCCCATCTCACACGTTGTTCCAACCGAATAGAAACAACATTACCGAATAGGTACAACGTTACCGAATAGGAACAACGTTACCGAATAGGAACAACATAACCGAATAGAAACAACGTTACCGAATAGGAACAACATTACTGAATAGGAACAGCGTTACC
This sequence comes from Pinctada imbricata, assembly GCA_033119305.1. Lineage (NCBI taxonomy): Eukaryota > Metazoa > Mollusca > Bivalvia > Pterioida > Pteriidae > Pinctada > Pinctada imbricata. The sequence continues at coordinate 43,638,549 of VSWD01000011.1, forward strand.
GAATAGGAACAACGTTACCGAATAGGAACAACATTACCGAATAGGAATAGCATTACCGAATAGGAACAACGTTACCGAATAGGAACTACGTTACCGAATAGGAACAACATTACCGAATAGGAACAACGTTACCGAATAGGAACAACGTTACCGAATAGGAACTGTACAACGTTACCGAATAGGAACAATGTTACCGAATAGGTACAACGTTACCGAATAGGAACAACATTACCGAATAGAAACAACATAACCGAATAGGAACAACGTTACCGAATAGGAACAACATTACTGAATAGGAACAGCGTTACCGAATAGGAACAACGTTACCGAATAGGAACAACATTACCGAATAGGAACAGCATTACCGAATAGGAACAACGTTACCGAATAGGAACTACGTTACCGAACAGGAACAACATTACCGAATAGGAACTACGTTACCGAATAGGAACAACGTTACCGAATAGGAACAACATTACCGAATGGGAACAACGTTACCGAATAGGAACAACGTTACCGAATAGGAACAACATTACCGAATAGGAACAACATTACCAAATAGGAACAACATAACCGAATAGGAACAACATTACCTAATAGGAATAACATTGTCAAATAGGAACAACGTTACCGAATAGGAACAACGTTACCGAATAGGAACAACGTTACCGAATAGGAACAACGTTACCAAATAGGAACAACTAGGGAGAAGGGTGAAATATAGAAACTAGCGTTTTCTACTTCTCCGTTTATACAATGCATGAAATTTCCTACATGCACTCAAGGTCCTCTATTTACATTCTCTATGAAACGCACTCATGATCATTATTCCCGGACCCCACTCAACGATGTGGCCCATCAGCCTCATAGGGGTTTTCTCTCGCTTTATGAAGTATAATTATCGATAAAAATGATAGATACATTGGTCTTATAGAGATGTAATGAGTTTGGAAAGATTCCAAATTGTTCATTTTATCTAAAAATTAGGAAAAAGGAAAATTAGAATGTTCGAAAATATATTATCAATGTACTAGTACTTCCTCTTTGATCCTGTTCAAACTTGACTGCATTATATTAGCTAAGCGCGATTTAAAAAATCAACAAGAAAATTAGGATAAACCGCATGGGTTCCAACCATATACGGTGACACATTAATCGCTCCCATTGCAGATCTTGTTTACAGCTTTTAAAGTCTGAAAGTTTGCTTTGATATACTTAAAAATTTGTCCCTAAAGCTAATTGGTGTAAATAGCCCGATCATTGAAAGAATAACGTCACCTTCGATTAGAACCTTTTCGATTTAAATGTTTGAAAAAATATTTATAAGATATGTGAAAGTTCATAGATGAGAACGCTTTGACCATTTTTGATACGCTGAACAAACTAAGATTGGAAAAATTCTAACACTCGTATTGGTTTCATATGTGCTAAACCGTATTGATAAAACTTTGTGCTCGAGTCATCAATTCTACTGCAAGGGGATGCAACAGTGAGCTATACAAACACAAAATCGAGGATTTTTTGGTCAACAATTTTAGTGCATGAGGATAACAGAGCTTTAAAAACAATCAAAAACTAGGATTTTGTCACCAATGCTACTGCAATAGATTTGCAACAGAAATCTAAAACAAAACCCTACAAAATCGAGGATTTTTTGATGGAAAAAAGTGAAATGACGATGCATATGGATTTGAATGAAGATTCAACGATACAATGCTTACTGGTATAAATTTTTCCGTCAGCTTAACTTCTTCATTATTTTTAAAAATTCGATTTTAGTTTAACTGGTATAGTTTGATATTCGAAGATAGGATCTTCTTTTCACGCATGCCTACGTGCAAAATGAAATGGAGTCTCATAGAAAATTTCATCGAAATCGCAGCTACGTGTACACACAACATTGAAACTAAAAATGGATGAATTGATAAATAAATAAAAGATTTTTTTACACTTATGAACTATTTCTTTATCAAAATATAGAACCAAGGAATATATGCGGTCTGATAGAAAAAAAAAAAAAAATAAGGAAAACAAATAAGGATGTAGAAAGTTACATTAAATCTGCAAAGTGACCCTTTGAAAAAGGTTGCAATTCAAACGAACAAAGAGATATTCGACATGGCTTTTCAAGATTATAAAATTAAAATCATTTTCTTTCGTTTTGATATAATTGATGTGCAAATACGGGGTATTTTTCAAGTACGTGTACATGTAGCCGTACTCTATTTAAACAGAAATGAAAGTTGAAACTTTTTCTAAAAAGAATTTATGAAGTAGAAAAAGTAAAGGATATTGAATAATATAACTAAATGTAAATAAAGTTCATGGCGCAGCTGGAACTGCATGCTATCGATTTTGGTTTGCTTATAAATGGCTTTCATATGCATTTAGAATCAACTGCAAATAACAAACTGAGATGGGGTCGGGGGTGTCAGGATCTCTTCCCTGGGAACTGTCAAAAATCCAGATTCTTCTGGTTTTAAGTAAAAGGATTCAAAATCATAGGCTGGAAAACCGATTCCCTGATGGGCTGGACACCCCCCCCCCCCCCCCCCCCCCGAAAACCTTCCATGTACTGCATAAATAGGTTTTTACCTTAGTTTTTTCGTTTCAATTGAAATAAATCTTTCTCTGTAATTATTCATAATTAAATATGACTAAAGAGAGTCAGTCCCTGAGAATGTAAAATATGATATCCAATTTTAAACCAATTTTCTTTTCTTTTTTCTTTTGGTTTTAAACACGTTAAAGCGATTCGTGATCTTGTATTATGAATTACGCGTTTTATTTGAAAATCTGATATTGCTATATTGAATAAGATATTTTCTTTTTTCAAAACCCCCTTGAATTCAGAAAGTTAAGCCTTGAATACCCGCGATGTTAAACTTATTCACCCTTAAGATTTTTATCATTCAAGGTAATGAACCTCAATGTATGAATGTATGACAACAGATATATAAAAAGATTATGTGCAAACATTTTTGATCATGCATGCTTTTCATTCATCACGTGCTGGGTTTCCAATAATTTGTAGTAAACAAGCAGTTTTAGTATCAAATCGCCTTTTATTGAAGTTTTCTTCCCTTTTTTCAATGAATAAAATTCATAATTTCTGCTTCTGCAACTATAATATTATTAAGGAACAACAAAAGAAGAGAGAACCTTATATTCGAAGCTTTTTTCTGAGATTTGCAATCCCCCCAATAAAAAATAAATAAAATAATAGAATATAAAACAAAAACAAAACAAAACAAAGACTGAAACAAACCCCGTTTTTATTTTACAATTTTTGCACAGTGATTTGGTCGATATGATAATTTATGGAGTGATATATCCGATATCGACCGAGAATGAGGGCCGATGTTGATATCGTATTTATCATTCTCATAATTCCAAATATATAGGATCTCAAATGAATTTTTCATTTCATACGATATATTATGAAACGAGTTGTGCGTTTTATATTCCCGAGTCTTGGCGAGGGGATATAAAACACATACCAAGTTTCATAATACATCGTATGAAATGAAAATTCATTTGAAATTCTTTTTATCACATGATTTTGCCCCCCCCCCCCCCCAAATTTGTTGTAATACACAAAAGCGGAAACGCGTCAATATTACCGGAAGCAGCTCAATATGTCTATCGCATTGCAAGTGATTTGGTTAATGGGAAAGTATACAGTTATGTCGATTAGAGTATATGATCAACGGTATATCCGGTACATATATTATCTTGAAGTTTGTAATCTACGAAAGCCGATATGGCTCATTTTAAGTGGTAGTGGGAAAAATATAATCTCGTAATTACGAGAAAAAAAGTCGTAATAACGAGAAACTTTCTCGTAATTACAAGAAAAAAGTCGTAGTAACGAAAATCTGTTCTCGTAATTTCGAGAAAAAAGTCGTTATTACGAGAAAAAAAAGTCGTAATAACGAGAAATTTACTCGTAATTACGAGAAAAAAAGTCGTTATAACGAGAAACTTAAAAATATATTTCTCGTAATAACGAGAAAAAAGTAGTAATAATGAGAAACTTTCTCGTAATTACGAGAAAAAAGTAATAACGAGAAATTTGAAAATATATTTCTCGTATTAACGAGAAAAAAGTCGTAATAACGAGAAACTTTCTCGTAATTACGAAAAAAAAATCTATTCAGCAGTCACAATTTTTATAAAATTCTAAATTAATCAATTCAAGTGCATCTGCTTCCGTAATAGAATCATCTACAGATATGAAAGATCCGTGGGGTGGATGTAAGCCAGTTCCCTGACCAAACATATTGAACCAGACAAAAAAAAAATGATAATTTAGATAAATCTAAACAGTATAACATGAAAACCATGGGCGGATCCAGATTTTATTTCACCAAAAAGTTAGGGGGGGGGGGGAATACACTTGTTTTGAAAAAAAATAATAAAACGGGGCGGGGGGATCTACAGTTGAGAACTTATTATAAGTCTTGAACTGAATATGGGACGCTGCTGTATGTACATGTACCTAAATATAAACATGTTGATTATACGTTTAGTTTGAATGCACGCGTTGAATTTAAGGAAAGTCAAATACTATTATTAGGATACATGTTCTTTAATAATACTTATGAAATGAGAAGTATAAATAGTATTATGAATTGATCCAGTATAAGAGCTCTTAAAAAGTATCCACTAACTGCATGGTGTTACTTAGTGATTCAGAACCTCTTGTTTTTGCCTCATTTACATGTAAAGAGCAAGTCTGTAAAAACATTTTTGAAAATTGAGATTTACAGCACCGATTTTGTTGTTTGTTTGTTGAGTAGTTGGTTTTTAATAGAATTTCAAAAAAAATCTCATTCGACGTAGTAAATTTGAAGAATTTTAAAATCGATAAAAAAAAGTATCTTGCTCAAAATAGATCTATTAGGAAAAGACATAATGTTCAAATCGCACCGAACCTCGAATTCATTTCCCGACATGATGATTTTCGGTTAATTCACGAATCAGTGGACTTCGCGAAAAATTCACCTGCACGAAGGAGCTGTGTATACCTGAAATATTTCGCGTAGCATCATTTTGAAATACATGTATTTCACAATTCAATACTAGACTCCTCGAACAATTCCCGAATGCGAAAATTACCTTGATGCATTCTTTCATAGACAGAACGAAGATTACCCCAAATCCACAGGGATTAATCGCGCTTCCCGGTTGCTTGATAGTACTACGGGTATATACTCATACTCACAGTACCATCAAGCAACCGGGAAGCGTGATTAATCCCTTTGCCCAAAATGTAACGCCTTGTTGATAAAACCGCACAATTTTGCCCAAACGAAATAGTGGTAAACACGTATACAGTATAAAGTTCATGGTTTGTTCACTGCATAAAGAAAGTAGCATGAAATCGATCAGAATTAATTGATCCTAAGTTTGGTTTTTACGACTCATTCGATCATTCCACCCTTAGCCTCATTTTAAAACATGTCACCGAATGTACTTCTTTACAAGTCCATAGTGGGAGGGGAGTCTCCTGGTTTTGAAAAAAAAAATAATATACTGACTTATAGTCTAAAGACTTTCATTCTCTGATCGAAGTGATTGAATAACTTTTATAAATTTCATTTTCTTGTTTCATTACAGGAAGGTAATGTTTCAGAGGATTTTAAGAAAGGTTTGTATTATTTCACTTTATAAAGTTCTATAATATTGTATTTTTAAATTTGTAAAAATGAATCAAGAAAGTCTCCAAAATCAGTACTATTTAATTTAAGTCTGAAAAAATTATAGACAGATTCTTCAGTTTTGTTTTGTTTTATTTGTTTTGTTTTGTATGTTTGTTTGTTAGTTTGTTTTTGTTTTTGTTTTTTGTTTATGTTTGTTTTTACGAGCACTCAAAATTGAGCGTACATGCAGAAATCAGAAAAAAAAATGTTGGACTTTTTCCAACACTGTATGAAGACGATGAATGTATGAAGTCTTGTGAAAACAGAATTATCTCCGCTCCTTAGGGGTTGGGGGTGGGTGGGCACAGATTCGGGATACTACATGTATAATGGATTTTTCAGATACATTGTAAATTTGATGTCTTAAAAGACTTCAAGACATAGTTTTTTTTCACAGATTTTTTTTCTAATTCTTTAAAAATGTCTTTAATCTTTATTATAGTGTTCATACACGTTAGTTCTTTTTTAGAAAAAAAAAATTTCTAGGATCCCTCCTACACCGAGCACTATGTGTTAGTGTCCTGTGGCAAATTCGAAATATTGAAAAAAAAGTAAAATTTTACCTAGTATTAACTAGGTATTTGACACAGAACTCTGGCTTTTCTCCCTACTATCGATCATAAATTTATTTTTTCACTTTATTTAGCATTGAAAGAAACATTCAAAGTGTTCGACGCAGATGGAGATGGGAAAAGTAACAACCAAGGAACTCTCTACAATAATAAGGTCGTTGGGTATACTCTCATCAGACTGTGAGATCAACGCCGTGCTGTCAACGTTGGACACAGATGGTACTGGAATACTTTAAATTAATTCACTTATTTCTTAAATCTATAATTTAATTATATCATAATTACTATAGGAATTATATTATACAGTAATATAGCACTTTGATGAGGTCGATACCTGGAATTATAGACCTGACAAAATCATATTGACCGAGGACGAAGGTCAATATGATTTTTTCAGGTCTGTATTCCAGGCATCGACCGAATCAAAGTGGTACAATTGTTTTATTATTTTTGTAGTTTTCAAAATCAGCGAGTTAATGCATTGTACGGCAATCGTTCTTCGTTATGACGTCAATTGTTCTAAAATAGGAATCTGAATAGTCCTTTTGCAACATTTTGTTACTATTAATAATAAATCTGATCTATTGGAGTTTTTACAGAATATCACGCGACGCGCTTTTGGCCAATAGAAATGAATAAATGATATAGAAAAAATAATGATATAATTTATATAAAAAGAAAGGAGGGGATCTCCAACAGGACTCGGTTGCAGCACCAACAGCAAAAACAAACACCAACAACAAAACCCCAACACCAACACCAAAACACCACCAACAACAACAAAACACCAACAACAAAACACCAACACCAACAACAAAACACCAACACCAACAACAAAACACCAACACCAACAACAAAACACCAACACCAACAACCAAACACCAACACCAACAACAACAACAAAACACCAACACTAACAACAAAACACCAACACTAACAACAAAACACCAACAGCAAAACACATACACCAACAGCAAAACACAAACACCAACACCAACAGCAAAACACCAACACTAAAAACAAAACACCAACAGCAAAACACCAACACCAACAGACAAACACCAACACCAACAGTAACACCAACAACAAAACACCATACACAACAACAAAACACCAACATCAACTTCAACAACAAAACACCAAAACATCAACACCAACAACAAAACATCAACACCAACAACAAAACATCAACACCAACAACAAAACACCAACAACAAAACACCAATAGCAAAACACCAACAACAAAACATCAACACCAACAACAAAACACCAACACAAACAACAAAATACCTGAAACACCAGAATGCAAAAACACAGAGTAGACAAACACAACAAGTGACACAAAAGAGATAAGGAAGAACAAACACCAAACACTACATCAAAACACAAAACACAAAAGACAACACATAAATCAACGAAACAAATGGACAATCTCTGCCGATTTAGGTGGGCCATTTGCCACATTAGTAGCCAATAGGGTTGTTATCCGGATGCACACAACCCTCCCACTTGTCTGGACATGTGATTTTGAAGCTAATGATAAGATGTCCATATCAGTTCCTAATGACGTCCCTTATTTTTATAGATTGCAAGGAGATAATAATTTCTGAAGGATCCGTAGCCTGGGATCCGTGGCCCTTGAGTGTTTGTTTTTTGGCCCAAAAACAAACACTCAAGGGCCACGGATCCCAGGCTAAAGGATCCGCCACCGCATTGTAAGACTAATACAGTGAACCCGTACTTCATTTAAGCTTAAAAAATACAATGAAGTTGATATATTTTTACAAATATTTGAATTCTATTTCTTTTTTCTAGAATTAATTTGAATATTATAGGAAATGGAACAGTTGAGTACTCTGAATTCGAGGAATTTATGCTAACAAGAGATCACGTGATAAATATGGCAGACGATACGGACGTGGATATGATGAACGCATTCAAGCTGATGGACAAAAACGGAGACGGATTCATAACCAGAGACGAGCTCAAAACATGTTTAACCAAAGTTGGTGGTACGTTGTTCTTTTTTTTTTAATTACATGAAGTAATAGCTGGTGACCAATATTGTTTTTTTTTAAACTGACTCTGAGCGAAGTTCAATCTAGCTACATGTATTGTCATGGCAATCCGTCTGTAGTCCGTTCGTCGTCGTCCGTCCGTCCGTCCGTCATTTTCGACTTCTCCGGAACCGCTTTAGGGATTTTGTTGAATCTTGGATGTACATGATGTACTCAAAGTCAACTACGAGGCTTAAATTATTACTTCTCAAAAATTGTCCCCTCTGAAACCGCCACAGATATATAAAAAAAAAACCACTGTGCAACTACAACAAATATTTGTGGATGGATGAGCAAAAACTGTGTTCGGGATGAAGATCTGACAAATAGGAACATTAAAATCATTAACGTGTTTTTGACATTCAATGATGTGCATTTCCAGTTCATCCAGAACCTCTCGAAGAATTTTGATGAAACTTTTAAAAAACTTAAAAATGAAACTTAAAAAACTTGAAAACTTTTAAAAAATTGCTCTGGGATCCAGATCTCCTTATTTAGCTTGAACATCAAATGATTAAAATAGGGGGATGGTTATTTCATACGTTTTATCTTCTCCTGGACATACAGATAAATCAAAGTTGAAGAGATAATTGAAGAGATGCATGATATGATTTTCCCTTAAACTTTCTCCTATGCTGGCAGATAAGAACAAATATCAGAACATGATTTGTCACTATGCCAGGCGCGTAGCCAGAGTGCTTTTAAGTGGAGGCACAGATTTAGGGATTCAGAAGGAGTTGTTTTTTTTTTACACATTTGTAGGGCAGTTTTCATAATTATGAATGACCCTTTGTACAATTTTTTGTCTATAGCATTTTTGTTTCTTGGAATAACGCTATGGAAGCACGTACCCGCGTATTTGCGTACGCCTGGCTATGCGCCTGTATGCTAAGGCTGCAAATGGGTACAAAGGTGAGCGCTTGGCCTCTTGTTTTTATTTGAAATGAAATAATTTGAGATATACTAAGTAAATGTACGTACAGTTACTGTTCCTTCATTCCGTAAATTTTTCATTTCAGATGATCCAATGACGGACGCAGAAGCAGACGAATTGATTAAGGACTTTGATAAAGATGGCAACGGCAAGATAGATTACTCAGGTAATTAGAAAATTGAAATAATTTCAAAATGATGTTTTTCTATGTATAAATTTTGTACATTTTCTTTTATGCAAACTCATTCTACCCCTAGTTCCTCGCGAAATTTAGATTGATACCGGTATAAAATTCGATGTATATGAGAAAAAATTTTGTTTAGGCCATAGTAATTACATATTTGTTTTACTTTTGAGGAAACTTGCAACCCCCTGCCCCACAAAATTTGTGCTCCAAAAATTTCCACAAGTTCATTTAAAATCAAATTACATCTCAGTAAATGATCTTGAATACCACTGATGTTAAACCGATGATAGTAACTTAGTTACTATCATCCGAAAATGGCGGACACAAAAAGTCAGAAACGATTTTTCCCTTTTATTTCACTTATTCTAGTGTACATTAACAATCTGAAGCGATGGAATGTTATATCAATTCTCCGCTTCAAATTGGCCACTTCAACTTTTTTTTTATATACATTGCATAAAAGACAAGTTACAACATTTGGAAAAAATCGGTTCTGTCTATTTTTGCGTCCGCCATCTTGGGATGATAGTAACTAAAGTTACTGTCATCGGTTTAACACCAGTATAATGCCTATACCATCAGTGGTATCAGGATATAATACGGAAAGAATTATCCATCTCACTCAAAGAAAGAAATTCTCTTCTTTCCTTTCCCAATACATGGCTTGTTTTTGTGGTTTATTATTTATTTATCTATTTTTGCATGCCTGGCTGGAGGGTAACTTTCAGAAATAGTTCCGGGCGTAAAACAAAATACTTATTTACTATGGCCTTATCCTGTATGTATACCATTAGAAAAAAAATAGTCAGTATTATTTATATATTGTGATAAAAGAGAATACATAGAAAAATTATTTTATTTCGTTTCAGAATACAGAGAGCGCATGCAAATGCAATTGTGATTATTCTTATGTGACTCGACGATACAAAGGTGGACAAACATGTCAAAGGAGTGTGTCTTGAAGAGAAACAGTATTAGACCAGTATTTAACAAATGACATAAAGTTGTAGAAGAACTGTTTTAAAAGGACGTTATTCTTCGAAAAAAACTGTATGAAAAATGTTAAAAACTGTTTGAAAATAGCACGGATTTTGAATGAAATGAAATGAAAGCCATTATTACTCAAGTCGAATGTAGCTCTAGTGAGTATGTTACATGTAACAAAGAAGGCACGAATATGTACGAAAAAAGGTAGAAAAAAGGGAGGGGTCCAAAAGTACATTAGATTAGGATTTAAACACGTCGAAGAATTGGAAAAAAATTCTAAATGTGATATCCTTACCGAAAAGTACTCGATACAAAAAGCAACATGGGCCTCACATGAAATTCATATGAAATGAGCATCATGTAAATTTCACATGAAAGTTCATATGCAATCCATACAAATTATATGAAAAATATTTCACATGAATTTCACATAAATTTGATTCACATGAATTTCACATGAATTTGTGACCTCCATGCGAAATTATTTATACCTGCCATAGAATTTATGTCAGAAACTTCACATGAATTTCATGTAAATTTCATGTTCGTGCTCGTTTCACATACATTTCATGTGAACTTTATGTAAAGTTCATGTAAATTTCAAATAAATTTCATATGAGGCATTATTGGTTGTGTCGGTTGGAAAAAGGTGTCGTGGGTTGGGAATTATAGCCTGGTTATGATTTTTAGAAATTTACAGTATACGCAAACAAAAGTTGAATTCATTTTTGAAAAAATTCAAGAGATTAGGTAAGAGGGGGCTCGTGGCCCTGTCTATATCCATAAATATCTTTGATGCACAGCGTTCAAATTCTGATCTAAGAAAAAAAAATCATCCATATCTTTAATTTACAATTTTCTTGTATGAAATGAAAGATTTTGATTTTGTATTGTATATATATTTTCTCAATATGTTGATGATGAGAAACAAAATAAACTTGTAAACTTGTAAACTTGATAAAACAATGTTCGAATTTACAGTAATAGTAAATATTATTTCTAAAGTATGCCTCTAAGATGAAACGTGTATATTTCATCATGCATCTTTTTTATCTATTGACATGTATAATTCTTTTTTATATTTCATCGTGTTTTGAAATTTAATTTTCATCATTTACATGATTTATGATAAATTATATTTGTGAGCAAATAATATGATTGTTATCATTAAATTATTATTTTATCCTGAATTTTCATTCATTTACATTCATATACACTATAATTATATGACCGGTACAAGAGAGAGAGAGAGAGAGTCAGAGAGAGAGAGAGAGAGAGAGAGAGAGTCCCAGAGAGAGAGAGAGAGAGATTTTTGTTATTTACATCTCATATTATATATTTTTTCATTGTTTCAAAATAAATTGAACATAAAATAAAATCTAATGATTAAATTTAATTTCTTCGTTACTACAGATACAAATGTAGCTCGTACAGTACAGTACAGTTACACTTAGTATACAGAAGACTGATCTTCAAAATTTCAAAACTTTATACGACTTAAGTATGAAGAAGAATATAAGACGAGGAAGATGGGAATTTGCGATACTTACTCCTAAGAACGTGACACGAAAGGTGATGAATCAATTGTCGTCGACAATATCAAAATCTTATCGATTTTAAAAAGTACTTTCGATTACGGTTATCGATTTCAATATCTATAACAATCGATTGTCCTTGAAAGACGAGAGATACTTTCGATCTTTTCATAATTTTTTATGTAAACAGTACAATGCCCGGCCGACTTGCAAAACTCAGAATTGATCTGAAACGGCGACCGGGCGTCTGGATGGGCATCAACAATTAGTTTCCGGACTATAAGTCAGTCATAATTTAAGTGCCAGTGTAATGAATCTTCATACACTTACTCCCCATGGGTCAAGGATGAACCCTATGTATTTCGGTGTCAAGAGGTCAATGTCGTAGGACTCTTAATATTGAATAAGTTCCGGATCATTTATGAGTGTGTATTGCACCTATTATTATGAAACTTGCCAGAAATGTTTCTCAAGAATCAAGGGTGACCCCAATTGATTTTTGGGTCAAAAGGTCAAGGACACTGGACTCTGGTAATTAAAAATGTTTTCCGGATCATATTGGAGTATGTATTATACGTATCATCATGAAAATTGCCAGAAATATTTACCATGAATCAAGGATATTAACCCCTTTATATTTTAAGGTCAAAAGGTTAAGGTCATGTAGTACTCTTACTGGTTGAAAATAGTTTCCGGATCATATTACAGAGTTTGTTGCGCTTAATATCATTAAACTTGTCAGAGATATTTACCATGAATCAGGATGACCCCTATTTTTTTTTAGGTCAAACGGTCAAGGTCATAGGATTCTGATGATTGAAAATGGCTTCCGGATCATATTTAAGCGTGTATTGCACCTATTATCAGTGAAACTTCACAGAAATGTTTCCCATGTGTCCAAGATGATCCCTATTGATTTTTGGGTCCAAGGTTAAGGTCGTAGCTAAGGACTCTGGTGATCAAAGATATTTTCCGAATTTTCCGTGTGTTGCGCCTATTACATGTATCATTAAACTTGCCAGGAATATTTTTAAGTGCTAGCTACAGCATCTTCATGAGCCAATATGGTATAGATCCGCCGTGCTCCTCAAAGTATTTGAGGAGCACGGCGGATCTATACCATTGGCTCGCGAAGATATAGCATTGAAGTATCTCAGGACGGCTTTCGGAATTAACTGATTATCTGGTGTCTATGGTGGCATATTTCTGCCTCCTACATGCGAGATATTTTTCTTTAGAATATGTCGAAATGCGACTTACTTATGTTAACATGCTACTTATTTATGTCAACATGCAACGTATTTATGTCAACATGCAACTTATTTTGTCAACGTTCGACATGATTATCTTGCATGTCAACATAATCATCTTGCATGTCAACATATTTATCTTGCATATCAACATAATTATCTTGCATGTTGACGTAAATAAGTTGCATGAGGACATAATCTATAGAAAATATGTCGCATTTAGGAGGCAGAAGTATGCCACCATGTGTCTAATCTAGACAACAAAGATTTATTTTTTTTTTCAATAACGTGTATTTATTTATCCAAATATTTATTTATATGGCCCATTATCATTTGAGAACATGCTATGCAAATAATAATGAGTCCCCCCTCCCTCACACACAAACACACCCTCACTCACCCTCCCTCTCAAACACACACACACACACACACCCTCACCCTCACCCCCTCTCACACACACTCACACACACACTTACATACGCTTACTCATACGATTGATCTAAAATCACTACGCTTCGCTTCTAGGACTTTGCCATAGTTGGTCATAGTTCAATTAGCGAACAGCACTATGCAGCGAAATACACATCGATTAGAAGAAGGGTACGGAAGCCCGTTAGTGCCAAATATGAATAAATAAAAAAGAGGAAATGCGAAATATATTTAGGAAAATGCGAAATATATTAAGGAAAATGAGAAATAAATTTAGAAAAACGAGAAATAAATTAAGAAAATGAGAAATATATTTAGAAAAACGAGAAATAAATTAAGGAAAAGAGAAATATATTTAGAAAAACGAGAAATAAATTAAGGAAAATGAGAAATATATTTAGAAAAACGAGAAATTTATTAAGGAAAATGAGAAAAATATTTAGGAAAATGAGAAATATATTTAGAAAAACGAGAAAAATATTTAGGAAAATGAGAAATATATCTAGGAAAAAATGAAAAATATATTTAGGAAAATGAGAAATAGATTTACAGAAAGTGGAAATATAAATGAGGGAGTGGACATGGTGAAATGGGGGGGGGACGAAGGGGGAGGACAGGGGCGGAAGGTGGGAGGGAGGGCAGGGGTTGGAAGAAGGGAGTGGCGGGAGGGAGGGTAAAGGGAAGGGAGGAGGAATTCAGGGGATGGGAGCAGGAAGCTTAGGGGCGGGATGGAGAGGAAGGGGCGGAAGGGGTACTGTTCACTCCCCATAGATATAAATGGAAACCACAAAAGAAATACGATATGTATATAAACATTAAATTCCCCCACTACACTCTCCGTTTACCAATCCCAGAATATTAATGAGATTATCAGGAGATAAAGACCTTCTTGTATTTCTTCCACTTCTTCCCCGACCCCCGCTGCTTTTACGAGAGAAATAAACGATTGGTACTGGTCAAGGTGCATCATAAACTAAACAGTCTTCGAAATGGATGTTTGCAAGAGCTGCAATGCCAAATACCAGACAGATAATATTACACATGCATCTTTGCCCGTATACATAGGATTCATTTCTCGTGTAAAAGCAGCGGGAGTTGCGGGGAAGTGGAATAAATACAAGGAAGTCTTTATATCTTGATAAATAGATACTGTAATTCATTACTCATTAATCGAGAGCTTGAATAAATTGTAGAAAAAGAAGTTTTAATTATTTTTCTGTCGTTTGAGTGGCTACGAATTAGACAGAAATTACTCATTAATGTTTCGGGAGTGGCAAGGTCAAGCTTTAATTATTTGTTGTGGTTTCCCTGTTTTTATATTTCCACCTTCTGTAAATATATTTCTCGTTTTTGCTAAATATATTTTTCATTTTCCTTAATATTTTTCTCGTTTTTTCCTAAATATATTTCTCATTTTCCTAAATATTTTTCTCGTTTTTCTAAATATATTTCTCATTTTCCTAAATATTTTTCTCATTTTCCTAAATATTTTTCTCGTTTTTCTAAATATATTTCTCATTTTCCTTAATTTATTTCTCGTTTTTCTAAATTTATTTCTCATTTTCCTTAATTTATTTCGCATTTTCCTAAATATATTTCGCATTTCCTCCATTTTTATTTATTCATATTTGGCACCAACGGGCTTCCGTAGAAGGGAAACGAACAGCACTTTATCATGTTTGTCGACTCGAGAAATAAATATCGTACAGTTTATTGAAATGAACAATGATAACCCTCGTGTTTTTCTTTTCTTTTTCTTTTTTTTTTTAAGCTCACCTGAGCGAAGCTTCACAGGAAGCAAGTACTCAATGCAGTGGCGGATTCAGCCGGGGGGCACGGGGGCACGTGCCCCCCCCCCGGCAGTGCCCAAAGAAGGGGCACTTATGACATGCTTTTGGAAGCATTAAACTACTGTTTCCGTAATAAATCTATGAAACTAGTCAGAAATAGCCCCAAAACACCCCAGAAACCACCGATTTGAGTAAATTTTCCAAAAATTTCTGGGGGATAGATAGTAATGTCCATTGTCTGTACGTGGACGTACACACATTCGGAAACAACCTACATTGAATCTTGTTCATATCGAATTTTCTTTATCTGAGGGATGACTCGGGAACTTTATATCCTATGCAAGGCATATTTAACACACATATTTCTTGACCAAATCTTCGATACAACCTTCTATAAAACTTACATTTTTAAACTCTGAATTTGAGGTCGTGATCAATCCTTTTAAAATGAACAATTGAAATTGTTTTGGCAAGATTTAAACCGGCTACCTTCAACAATTTTGAAAAGATAAAAATGCATGTTTTTCTTTATTTTTAGAATCGAAGTTATCATGATTACATTTTTGGTTAAGCCCCTAGGTAAATCAAAAATATAATCATGATAGAACTGCCAAGAAATAATTAAACCTTTCAATCTGGACGATGCAGGGAATGGGGCACCCGTGATCTCTAGTTTGTCAAGGAAATTTATCATTGAACATGTTGAAGTCTGCATGCCGTGCAAGAACAGTACAGCATAAGAAAATTTCGAGAATTTTCAAATGTATTCTATATAAATAATAATTATTGTTACTGACACTGACTGAATCATGCGCGCCAAATCCCTTCTAAATTCAGTTCAAATACGCTTCAGACGCCACCAAATCGCTTCATTTTTTTCAAAATTTTCTCGGGGGAGGCCCCCCGTACCCCCACCAATGGGAGGGGGAAACCCCCTCCCATACCCTCCCCCACTCGGCCCTTCGGGCTTCGCAAGTGATTTCCATAAAAATCGTATGTGCCCCCCGGCAATTTGGGTTCTGGATCCGCCCCTGCTTTTTTTAAACCCCCCCCCTCTTTCTCCGGTCCATTTTGTCAAATCAATCTCTTAGAACTATTATTTATCGAATTATTTAACAAAAACAACATTAAACATTAATTGACAGTCCCAAACATGTATATACATGCTGACAATAACACATTTCTTACAGTTTCCCTGTCAAAAAATCCCTGTCATTATACCTTTCGGAAATCCCTGTCAATTCAAACCTTTTTATTGTTTAGGCACGGTCCATTTGATATTCTGGGGGGGGGGGGGCTTGGGTTTTTTTTCGAAAAAAATAATTTTGCTCTGAATTTTGATGAAAAAAATAAATTTGCTTATGGTGTGACAGAAAAAATAATCTTGCTCTTACAAATAATCTGAATTTAAAGAATTACCATAAAATTTTGCTAAAATTCTTGAAATTTTTCCGGCTCGCTTCGCTCGCCACAGTTTTCAGTCTATCAAAAAATTTTTGGCTCGCTTCGCTCGCCATAGTTTTCTATTAAACATTATTTAATAATGTCAAAGTTCATATATATGAAGATATCAAAAGTGTTAGCAAATATTTATGTATTACTATTAATACATGTTGCATGTATCCCATAGACATGATAGAGTCCTTTATGTTCTTGTAAGCTTGAAAGGAGAACTTCAATTATTCACCAATTTACAATTCAACATTTAAAAATTTGTCTAGAAGACCTTCCCCACAGACCCTCTTATATTCATGCACCTTTAAAATATATAAATTTTGTTTATTTAGAATTGTATTGTAAAATCTACTTTTATCTCTCTATTTAGAATTGAATTGAATACTTGCATAAAAATAAAGTATATATTAATATTTCGAGTTTTGAGTAAATAAATATATCATTAAATCATTTCTATTGATAAAACACAAACATTCTTAATTTATTTGCACATCACTTTGTTAAAAAAAAATTTCCTTGCTCCGACTTTGCAAGAAAAAAATAATTTTGCCCCGGTCCGAGGCGAAAAAAATAATCTTGCTCCGACAAAAAACCCAAGCCCCCCCCCCCCCCCCCCAGAATATCAAATGGACCGTGCCTTACAAGTAAATTGAAATAAATTTATTTTATATATGTTTGCAAGATCATATTTAATTAGAAAATACTCAATAATATACCATGCATCCCTTAAAACTTATTCTATACACCAAAAACCTATTTCCCTGTCGTCCCTGTCATTATATTTTCCCTGTCCCTACCCAAACCTTCTTTCTTTCTTTCTTTCTTTCTTTTTCTTGCCTTCTTTCTTTCTAGATGTTCACAAAAGCCTTTTCTGTAATTTCACATTAATCAATTCAAAAAAAAAAAAAAGGTCGATCCGTTTGTCCGTAATCTCGATACCGGTGTAGGCTTGGATATTACTTTCCGCATCATGGCGACGAAAAGTACGCGCTCGGGCGGTCAAAGTGCAAACGAAGAAGGAACATTGTCAAAGACTTATATGGTTGCTTACAATGTAGCTCAAACTCTAGGGTATTATTTATTTTTTCATTCAATGTGACGTTTAATCCCATTTGACAAGTGCGATTTTGACAAAATTCATTGTGAATATCATGCCACAAGAAAGGGGTGCAACCACAGGCACCAGATTCCTAGAAAGAAAATTAAAACTCATTCTTCGACGCCCTTTTCTTTTCTCTTTTAACCTTTCTGCATGACAGCTTCCATGTTTTAAATGGAGTCGAAGCCTACAATTTAACATTAGCGACACAGTGTGACACAGACGACGGGGGTTCGAATCACAGGCGATTGTTTCATGCGAGCTCACACCCCCTACATACACCCACACCAAAAGGTATTGAACTATATCTTAGTCCATGAAAATCGTCTTTTCCACTGGTTATTTAATAAGTCACTATTAAATAGTCATCTGTACATTGAAGCATAATCGTTTTACTAAAGCCATATGAAAAAAAAAATTCCATTGGTTACTACTATCCCCTTTTATGACCAATTTTCGAGCACACTTGTAAATCTATTTTAATCGTCCTTGGCAATCAATCACAGCTTCCGGTAAAAATGAACACACGTTTTGTTTTGAGGCCTCTGATTGGCTGATACTGAAACTCTACCTGAAATGAAAGTAGATGGAAAGTCTAACAACCAATCAGATGCCTTTTTCTTTAACGCATTCGTCAAACCGGATGTTGTGATTGATTCAGAATGCCAAGGTCAAGAAAGGTACAGAAACAATCAAAAGTTAGGGATTTCTGGTCATATGAGGTACTTACGGGAGAAAATAAAAAAGTAAGGTCAAAAATAAAAGTACCCATCATCGAATGATAGTACTCATATGGGATTTAAATGGGATATTGATGTATTCTTTTCAAATCAAAATTGCCGAAGTCGAAATTCTTAGTTCAATACCTTTTGGTGTGGGTGTATGTAGGGGGTGTGAGCTCGCATGAAACAATCGCCTGTGGTTCGAATCCTGGTGTGCTCATATGAGAGTTGAAAGTCATATCCATTTGTTCGCCCCTACCAAGTCTCTGACCGGGGGGACTATAAAGGGCCCGGTTGGGTATCCACCTTCATGCTGCGGCAAGGGTATCCAGGTGTGGTGGCACCTTATAAAAAGCCGTTGAAGGAAATACGGACCATCCAAGCAGTACATAATTATACAACCCTCCTGCATACATGCATACACCACATACACAAGTGGAGGATGGGCATTAAAATGGGGTAGTACTCTGCCCCTTAAATAATAGAAGGGGCTATGAGGCACCCCAGAGGGGAACGGCCTGGCTAGAGTACTCTGTAACGGGCAGTTGGCGAATGAGTTCCCTGCGATATAACATCAATACAGCCAACTGACCCAATAGAGGGTTGCCAGGTGCCCAAACAAAAAGAAAGAAAGATGAAACTCAAATTAACATACTGCACGTGGCCATGGTAAGAATGGCGTACTGGTGTCAAAGCAGTAACTGAACGATTTTGAAGGTTTATTCACGATAACTTTGTTGTTTTGTTAAATTATGACATAAAACTTGGAACAAATAATGGTTGGCATATGTCTCAAATAGTTATTGGATAATTATCTATAAATTTCAGACTTTCATCATCTTTTCTGTCAATCTTTTAACCACAAGATTTTCTCAATTTTGCAACTTTGTGAAAGCAGTAACCAAACGATCAAGTATTTGGATGTGTTTTATTGATCGATTTTCAATCCTATGTTGATAAATCTGAAGATACATCTTCTCTTAAGACCGAATTGCAGAAAATGAAGGAAAATTCCCACAAATGTAGTCCTCACTGAAAAGTTTTGGAGGCTACCTTTTCCCAACCGTAATATCTAATCTGAAACTATCATTGCTTTATAAATGACCAAAAAACTAGTCTTCAAGTCACCCTTTTATGACACTAATGAAGATTTCTAGTCAAACTTTTTAAGCTTCCTTAATTTTGATCATTTTTGTTAATTCACATACCCCCTACAACGCAATTGTTTGGTTACTGCTTCCGTTCGGTTACTGCTTTGACACCAGTAAAGTGCAGTGTAGGTTTCAACTCCATTTCGGATATTTGGATTAATTGCGGCTAAATGCATGAATAATTAAATCAATGATAAGTAGGTTACGATCGTGAAGGAAAATATTTGTAGAAAATACTGATATGCAGTTTTATGCAGAAATCCTTTTAAAACTTAAGGGGGTAAAGAGGGGTGATGATGTTTAAAGATTGATTCACTGTCTTGCGTTAAAGAGAGAGTAAAGAGAGAGTAAAGAGAAGATAAACGGGTGTTTAAGATGCAGTTTTAATTTTCCTTTCTAGGTATACATGTAGAATCTAGAACCACTTTGAGTTCCAGATAGAAAAATATCAGTTTAGGGTGAAATGGATCAACAAGTCCGAAATGGGTTGGGACATTGATCCATCTCACCTGAGCCTGACATTTTTCCATACGGAACTCAAATGTTGTTGTGCTTGATTTTTTCTCACACATTGAAACCTTCAAATTCTTCTTATTTATGCATCAAAATTACTGAACGTCGTACTAAATATATGTGAAATAACGTATAATGTATGTGAGGTCATAAAGCAGCAATCAACAGTGCCAGATGGAATTTTCCCACAGTGGTAAATAATGAGATTAATAGAATCTTTCCCCAGATGTGATCACACGGGCAGGAACACGTTACGTCGCCTTACAGTACCGTTGTCAGAAGTATTTAAAGTTCTGCACTTAAAACCGTCCGTTGACATTATGCCACAGGTGAGGATATGTTGGAAACCATCCGTTGTCATGAAAATTATCGACAAAATTTCAGTAAAATCACAAATAAATCATTAGGTAACCGGCTATTTCTTTTAAAAAGCCAACGGGGGGTAGCCACACGCTTCAGTAATACATTATTACCATGAAATGAACAAAACTCCTTTTATGTTAAGAGGAGATCTAATTGGCGATGACCTACTGTCAGCAACGAAAACGGAAATTTGAACAGGAAAACTATCCTGTCTCTTAATTATTTGAATTTATATACCAATTTTATGTAGAAAATTATCGACAACATTATACAAACAATATATGTGAATGACCGCCTTTTACATTGTATATTTATTGTATACTTTGATTATTTGATAAAGAATGTCCGTTGTTATGACAAGACAAGAAGATATGGTTCGTTGTCATGACTCTTAACGGTATTTGGGCATGAATGGGGAATCGAATTGAACAGGAAAACTGTCCTGTATATTGCACCCGTTTATATTGCAATCTCTATTTCGAATCTAACGCCGAGCAATTAAATTAGCTTAGTTAATTCTTAAAGTATTCAGCTCTCTTTTTTTTTTTTTTGTAAAGCTTTAAAGGAGGATATCATATAATTTTCAGGTTACGTGAACATAGATCGTATAGAATAGATTTAAAATTGAAAATATGATTCATGAATTTGAAGAGGTGTAGGATGAGTTCATGAATTTATACATTGATCAATTAAACAACAATTGTTAAAGGGATTTTGAAGTCATATATATAGCGTTAAAAACAAAGACATCAAATATCGGTCATTGAAGACATTTTGATAGCCTCAGCCTTTATAACGTTATTGTTCCGAACGTTCTTCTACAGATAGGCTATTAGGCACCGTTTTATCGAAGGGACAAAATAATATCAAATGCACAAAAATGAATATAAACGTACAAAGTAATAAAATACTTGTAATAAATGGCCATTATAATTTTGCCCTTAGTAGCTCCCTATAACTGCTATACACTTACTGGAGACCCCCCCCCCCCCCCCCCCGCGAAAAAAAAAAAAAACTTTATTGTAGTCTTTGAAGTCTCCTAAAGCAGATTTCCCTCGCCTACCATTAATGATTTGGATTTTCTCTTTGAAATATTAAATTTATAATTTTGCATTCAATAGAGATCTTCGATGGGGGTATGATATAGACCTTACATGTATATCTCAGGTGATGATGAAAATTGTAGTTGATATGTTATTTACATTTGTGTGTGTCTGTGTGTAAGTTCGTGTGTTTTTTTATGTCAGCGTCGATATCGGTGTCTCCGTTTGCCTGCGAGGGAATTCTTTTGTCCGCATTTGTTAGCATGTGTGTCTGCATGTGAGTGAGACAGTGCATCTGTCTGTGTCTTTTGTGTGTATGTCTGACTATATACATGCCTGTCTGTCCGTTTGATTTTGCGTATGTCTGTGTATACCCTGTGTCTGTCAGTCTGTCGTTTTGCGCATGTCTGTGTATGTCTTTCAGGATGTTTCTTTCAGGATGTTCATGTCTGTGTTTTGATCAGTGTCTGTCTTTGAGTCTGTCTGTGTGAATCTCTTTTTGTTTCTCCCTGTCTCTGTTTTTCTGTGAGTGCTTGACTTTGTGTGCCTATCTGCTTGACTTTATGAAAGGTATTTTGTCAAGAAAGAGATATTGGCCTAGCTAGTCTGATTTTTCGTCTGTCTTGCATGCTGTGATAAACTGTGGATTTACTGAAATCAAAGTCAATATATTTTTTTGTTTGTGTGTGAGGGTGAGTACATCTGTGTATGTCTGTCTACCTGTCTATCCGTCTGCCTATGCATATCTTTCTGTATGAGTGTGTCTGTTGATGAATGTGTTTGTCTGTATATATGTATTTGTCTGAGTATATATGAATTTGTCTAAAACCCCATATATGTGCGAGTGTCTAACCCTCCCCCTCCCAGAAACCTCTTACATATTCTACAAAAGAAAAAATAGGAATAGGGTCAGGTGTCCGGGAAGAGTAATGATATCCTGCTCTGTTGAAGTTTTGTGATTTTTTTAATTACAGCACACCATCTGTCTTCCGCCAGTCTGTAAACTTTTCAAAATGTCGCGTTCGTTCTGCAGAACCGATGATGAAAATCAAATTATAAAGTCAACTTTTCAAGAGTGATAGAGACTATTGGTGGGTAAAGAGGAGACATGGGTGCAATAAATATATATGTAAGACCTTGTCCCTTTTGAGTCTCTTTCTGTGGGTGCCTGTTCTGTGTTTTTTGCATGGGTGTTTTGGGATTTTGCTGTGGGTGCTGCAACCTAGTGTTGTTGGAGATCCCCCTCCTTTCTTCTTCTCTATGGGGAAAATCCATGCTAATATGAGGAAAGTCTAATATATAGCGGAATATCTCCAAGGAGAAGAAACCTCTTATATAGCAAATTTTCATATGAGAAAACTACTGCATTACACCAGTTCATAATACACTTATAAAGTAAAATACTGTATACATTCAAATTTTCGCCTCCATTTATATTTTACCCTTTTCACCCATAGCCCAGAAGATGAATTTAAGACGGGACGAATAAATTTAATGTTAAGGATAACTTAACAAAACGGATGATTCGGCGAATTCAATTCTGGGCAAATCAGTCTCCATTCTAAATTGGTTGAAAATTAAATTGTGCGTATTGATTGATGAATTTTAATGATTAGTACAGGTATCATAGTATAATTCCATCCATTAAAATATAAAAGTAGACAACGGACATCTGACAACGGACAGAACTTTCGCAACATGGATTGACAACGGACTAATTTTAGAAAAGTCCCAAAAAAGTGGTCCAAAATTGAATTCGTCATCATGACACTACCAGAGGAGCATTATATAGACTTGATATTTATTATTAGTATATTTCTGGAATAACATAACCTGAATATTCAAAGATTTCAAGAAAGAGGAAGAATAACACATGTGCAGGACGTGGTGATCAAAGGACGCCAACTCGATCTCCTCTTTTCAAACTGTATATCAGTACCAGAAAAGCATATAAACCAATAGCTTAGTGTTATGACTACCCCCCATTGAATTTTCGAGTGTATTACTTCTAAAATTTCAACGTTTAATAGAAAATCATACTTTCCACACATGCTCATTGTCGCGACAACGGATGGATTCCTTCATATCCTTACCTGTGGCATAATGTCAACGGACGGTTTTAAGTGCAGAACTTTAAATACTTCTGACAACGGTACTGTAAGGCGACGTAACGTGTTCCTGCCCGTGGATCAGGGACAGGAAATCCAGCCGGAGTGTCAAGGATTTGCTTGTACCACGACGAGGCTTGCCGAGTCATTGACAAAATCAAATCCTGGACACGAGGGTTGGATTTCCGTGTCCTTGATCACATTTGGGGATTGATTATTTTTCTCTCACTATCTAAAAGAGCTAAAATATGAAGTTTTTATGTATTCTTTTTCATATTATTACTGGCTAACACTGCAATCATGTATGATGTCACAATGACGTTACATTAAAAAGCACTTCCGGAATGGGCATATCTCACCCCGCAGGGTGAGACAACATTTTTCCTGACACCTTATTTCACGGACAAATCAGTCTCAAGTGAGAGAGCAGTCTATGCCATGTGCAAGATTTATATTTCACGTCTTACTTCCAGTGTTTTTCTTTCCTAACATTTGGCTATATTCGGCCCTACATTTTTGTATTCCCCCCTCTCTGGAGTATATATTTTTCCCCTTTTGTCAAAGAAATTTCCCCCCATGTAAAAGATTTTTTCTTTGGCAAAAAAATTGTTTTAAATTAATGTGTAAAATTAAAAAAAAAATCAGAATCCAAATAGTAGAATATGGTTCTTTTGATGTCCCTGTTTGTATTTAAAGCCATTCCAGTTATATTGATGCTATCTAATACAGTTTTTGCTAGAATTTAATTTTTAATTTATTGAAAATTCCCCTTTTGAGTAGTTCAAGTGCATATTTTCATCCACACATTTGCCCTGACCGGCCTCTTCCCCCTAAAGTGAGAAAAAACACTGGCTTCAGATCGATTCCTGCTCATTTCAAATCACTTTTGATATATAGCTCAGTGATTTTGTCCTCTACTTTTGCAAAAGCGCGGAGAAATTAATACAGTCCCGTCAGTCTGTCAGTCACAAAAACTTTAACCTTGTCAATAACTTTTGAATGGTAAGTGATAGGGCTTTCATATTTCTAATGTGTATTCCTTGTGACAAAATCTTTCCATGGATACCAAAATTTTTGACTTGTGACCTTGACCTTGGAGTTTGACCTACTTTTCAGAAACTTTAACCTTGACCATAACTTTTGAATGGTAAGTGATAGGACTTTCATATTTCACATGTGCATTCCATTTCACAAGACCTTCTCCCTGAAAACAAAAGTTTGGACCTTTTGACCATTTCTTTTGATATCTAGAATTTTGACAAATAACCTGGAAGTCAGCATAAAATGTCCTATTTCTAAATTTTTTATGCATCCGTTGTTCAGTTCTAGTATGACCTGTCATACCCAAATGCAGATTTGGGTATGATAGTGATGCATAGACAAAAGTTGACATTATATTCAGGTCTTATATTGCATGTAAGTTGAAAAAATATGCATCACCAAGGACGTTCGGAATTCCGTATTCTCAACTTTTGCCTATGCATCACTGTCTGACCCAAAACGATACACAACAGTAACCAACAATCATTCAGGGTCAATTTGTCAGACTAGTTCAGTTCAAGCAAATGAGTGGATTAGCAGTGTTAATAAATGATACTTCAGGGTTATACCTTTGAGAATTTACATGTAAATAAAAATTTTACCGATTTCAGCGAAATGTCACAAATTTTCCCAAATGGGACAGGCACAGGCACCCAATTCCCAGAACAAACAAAAAACCCTTATAGCTAGACGACATTGTACTGTAGTTATCGCCAAGCATAATCCCCTTTGTGATTTTGACACAGGCTGATTTATTATGCGGCCGTTGACTGATTGCCCTTACAGAATCCCTTACCAACCATTCATATGCTTATTTGGGGAGCAGGCACAGATCATAACCGCCTGCTTTGCAAGCTTCAAGCATGATTATGACATAAATACCTTTGCATGGGCAGAAAGAGGTCATTCCCCATTTCCTGACATATTTCCACTTTAGATAGAGCCTATTTAGGACAAGTCAGAGCAAAATACTCCTTGAAAATGTGGAGTTTTTAGCGATGTCGTTGGGTATCTCATTTCATGTATCTACGTATCTACCGTACCTCTGAGAACAATTAAGTAAACGTTGAAACATATTATTCGTTACCAATCATTTCCTTCCAATTTTCTTTTTTTTTTTTTGGTGTAGTTATAGTTACACTAGTATGATTTGGTCTTCTGTACAAGGATCACCATTTTGCTTTGCTTGTAAGAGATATACATGTGGAAATGAATATCTTCATCAACTTTCTTTTTTCAGTTGGAGTGCCATTTTGCTAGCTGTATTGAACCATGTTTTTTCAAATCAAACACTATCGGGTGTATATGAAGTTATAGGCCCATTGCTCAATATCTTTCAAACAGCTGCTGTTTTGGAGGTAAGAATGGTTCTAGTTCATGGTTAAAGAGTTCTTTATGACTCTAAGGTTACATCTACATTCTGCTCTGCCCTCGTGGGCTACTTTCTTATCAGTATATACATGTATATTGTATACTACTATACGTGCACTTTCACTTTCAGATTCTACATTGTGCCTTTGGTCTTGTCAGGTCCAGTGTCGTACTTACTGCCTTCCAGGTCTTCTCTAGAGTTTTCTGTACCTGGGCTATAGCATATAGTGTAACATCGGTAAGAAACATATCTTTTCGATATACAGAGTTACTTCCCATTTTCGACAGTATCTGATCTGAAATAAATGTACTATTTTGAGGTAATGAAATTCGTATATATAAACTGCTTATTTCAATAATGCTTTCTCTGAATTTGATGCTGTTTCAATCGATAGAATTTGATGATATGTTATGGGTCAGAATACCCCAAAACGCCAGCAAAAATCAGACAAAGACAGAATATAAATTTACAAGTTTAATTATGTACAAAATATATATTTCAAATGATTACAACTTACAATACAATGTCCGGATCAAAGTGTCCGTTACGGTCCACAAAGTCTATCGAATGTATGGTTTCCGGTAATCACAAACGTTCTCGAAAGATCGGTGTCCAAACGTTGTTAAATGGATTAAAGTCTCAACAAATAAAGTGTCCCAGTATATCAGAATAGATGAATGAATCGTGTCTACGAATGTGTACGAATGTCCCCCTTAACACAGTTCCTCAGAGGTATTTATACTTAATAACAATGAATTTACCAGAAGCTTCTAGAACAATGACTCATTACACATGATTAACAATAGAGTAAATTCTAGAAATCACAGTCATGTGATGATAATGATGTAACAAAGAACATACTGGAATATTCTCTAATGAAATAAACATGACATAGTAAAATCTAGAAAGAATTATTATGAAATCATTAAATAACATGACTAAGTACATGTGTACCTACACATAAAGTAAAACTAAAATAATACATGACCCACAACACCTCCCCCCTTAAAAAAGTTTGAATGTCAATGAAAACTTAGGTGGTAAATTCTGCAAAAATCACTCATGAAACTCTCGATAGTGCATCTGCAATCACATTGTCTTTGCCCTTGATATGGTTAATAATGATATCGTACTCTTGCAACAATAAACTCCACCTTGTAAGTCTTTGATTCTTGTTTGACATTTTGTGCAAAAATGTGAGAGGGTTGTGGTCAGTATATACAAGAATGGGATGTAAAGTAACATTCAAATAAACATCAAAATGTTGTAAAGCTAACAATAATGCAAGACACTCTTTTTCAATAGTAGAGTAATTCTTTTGACATTTTGTCAATTTCTTTGAAAAATAACAAACAACTCTATCTACACCATCATCATTTTGTTGAAACAAAGCAGCCCCGATTCCTACGTCACTGGCATCAACAGTAAGCTTAAATTGCTTATCAAAATTTGGAGCTGACAGGACAGGACTATTCATAAGAACACATTTGATTTTCTTAAAAGATTCGTCACAGTCATTGGTCCATGCAAAATTCACTCTCTTTTGTAACAGATTGGTAAGTGGACCAACAACTGACGAGAAATTTGGATAAAATTTTCTGTAAAATCCTGCCATTCCTAAAAATCTCATTATCTCTTTCTTATTGGTAGGAATCGGGAACTTTGAAATAGCTTCCACCTTGGCCATGATAGGAGTAACAAAACCTTGACCTACTTTGTGACCCAAATATTCTACAGTCGCATGACAAAATTCACTTTTCGCAAGGTTCACTGTGAGGTTTGCTTTCGCCAGTATGTCGAAGAAAGTACGCATGATTCGGAGATGATCATCCCAGGTGTCGCTGTAGATGATGACGTCATCGATGTACGCCTCGCATCCTTCGAGATGATTTAGGAGCGAATGAATCATCCTCTGGAATGTGGCTGGTGCGTTTTTCATACCAAAGGGCATTACTTTATATTGGTATAGCCCATCTGGAGTCGCAAATGCCGATATTTCTCTGGCTCTCTCTGTAAGTGGGACCTGCCAATAGCCTTTAAGCAAGTCAAATTTACTGACAAATTTTGCACTGCCAATTTTGTCTATACAGTCATCGATTCGTGGGATCGGATAAGAGTCAGTTTTGGTGACTGAATTGACTTTTCTAAAGTCCGTACACAATCGGTAAGTTCCGTCTGGCTTCGGAACCAGAATACATGGGGAACTCCAATCACTATTGCTGGGTTCAATAATGTCATTTTCAAGCATGTATTGAATTTCTTTCCGCATGTATTGAAGCTTTATCGGGTTTAACCGATAGGGATGCTGTTTGATAGGTGACGCATCACCCACAATGACGTCATGATGAGATGCATTCGTCTTTTTTGGAACGTCCGGAAAGATGGTCGTATATTCCCGCATTAATTGGTGCACTTCCTCTTTTTGATGCACGGTCAGATGTCCGAGTTTCACTTCCGGACTGGTTAGAATTTCAGAATTCTTCAAACGGACACTTTGAGCGAAGTCTTTTTCGACAGTCTCTTCATTACATTCAGGTTCAACACAATTTTCTAATGTATTTACATTGGCCAAAGTGGAAACTGGTTTTACAAAATTTCGGTCACTTCTATCAAAATACTCTTTCAACATGTTAACATGACACACTCTTTTTTCTTTTCGCCGACCTGGTGTCTTAACCACATAGTTAACATCACTAATTTTACTCTCAATCTCATAAGGACCGAAATATCTAGCTTGCAAAGGATGACCAGGGATAGGCAAAAATACAAGAACTTTATCGCCTGGTTTGAAAACTCTGTTTCTAGCATCTTTGTCATACCATGTTTTCATTTTCATTTGTGATGTTTTGAGATTTTCTTGAGCCAATTTGCAAGCATTATATAATTTCTCTTTGAAATTAGACACGTAGTCTAAGAGATTCAAATCGCTAGTCTCAGTCAACCATTTTTCCTTCAATAACTTCAATGGCCCTCTGACCGTATGCCCAAAAACTAGCTCAAAGGGACTGAACCCCAGGGACTCCTGAACCGCTTCTCGTGCCGCAAACAACACGAGGTGAACCCCTTCATCCCAGTCTTTTTCATACTGGTGACAATATGTTTTCATCATAGTTTTAAGGGTTTGATGAAAGCGTTCAAGTGCCCCCTGGGACTCAGGATGGTACGTAGAAGATTTATACTGCCTGATACCTAGCTCATGCATAGCCTGCTGAAACAATCCTGACATAAAATTCGAACCCTGATCTGACTGAATAGCCTTGGGAGCACCTACGAAACTGAAAAACTTTGTAAGGGCCTTAACTATGGTCTTTGCCTTAATATTCCTAAGAGGTATGGCTTCAGGAAACCTAGTCGAAGTACACATAATTGTCAGTAAGTACTGATTACCTGACCTAGTCCTAGGCAAAGGACCTACACAATCAACTAACACCCTACTAAAAGGTTCCTCAAAGGCTGGAATGGGTTGGAGGGGAGCAGGTGGTATAACTTGATTGGGTTTACCTACCATCTGACAACTATGACAAGACTTACAAAACTCAGACACATCTTTTCTCAACTTAGGCCAGTAAAAGTGACTTAAAATCCTATTATAAGTCTTATTAACACCTAAATGACCTGCCATGGGTGTGTCGTGAGCTAAACTCATGATGTCCCCGCGATACGCTACTGGAACCACTATCTGGTGAACGACCCGCCACACGTCATTAGGGAGTGCATCGGGTGGTCTCCATTTCCGCATAAGGATGCCATCTTGTATGTAGAAGCACTCACCGACTTTGTCCGCTTCTTCTCGGGGAAGGGCCCTCTTGCTTAGTCGGATGATCTCCGGATCTTTAGTTTGCTCGGAGAGGAGCTGCTCACGGCTTAAGGCATCTGTATCTCTGTCTAATGGCGGATGGGAATCATCACCAGGTACTGTCGGAGACTTGTCAACATGAAGTGGTACTGACGTCTCAGGTACGCTGTCATCAATGGTAGACATGAATGTGTCAGAAAGGTCTATACTTTTGGAGGGATGGTCCTCGTTAAGTGCAGAAGTACTCTCAGCCTCTTTTAGTCTGTTCCTGGCCATCGCCCTGGTAACTGCGCAGGCTGGGTACAAGTCGTCGTCTTCATCATCGGACACGACATCGGACGTGATTTTCTCACAAACAATCGGATCGGCTACAACTTTGCCGCCAGCTAAATCGTTGCCAAGCAACAAGGAAACGCCTTGAACGGGAAGAGTAGGTCGAACACCTACGATAACAGGTCCAGTAATTAAGTCTGACTTCAAATAAATTTTATGAAGGGGAACATCAATGACGCCTAGCTCCACACCCTGTAATAAAACTGACCTACCAGTAAAAGTGTGCTCAGACAAAGGCAATGAACCCTCTAACAATAAAGTCTGGGCAGCACCAGTATCTCTCAAAATCTGAACAGGCAACGCTTCGCTAGAATCACTGAGTGAAACAAATCCCTGTGACAAAAAGGGCTTATAATGATCCTCCACAAAATCATCAGAACTGGACTTAGAACCCTGAATCTCAGGAGTGTCAGAACAAATCGAATCTAAGGCTTTCCTATCATTTCTAACAGACGCACAGGCCTGTGACTTAAGTTCTTTTTTCTTCTTAAGCTTCAAACACTCACCAATAACATGACCTTTTTTCTTACAATAATTGCATGTAGGAAGCGACCCCACCCCTGGGGATGCCTCAGGACGCTCGGACCTAGGTCCGGACGTAGAACCACCTTGAGATGGTGACTGGGAACTAATGGACGACTGAGACTCTTGTAAATTTTTCTTTGGAAAATCTGACGTTTTGGCACTATCGCTAGATTGAGTTTTTGACACAAAATTTTTCTTATGAGTGAGAGCATACGTATCAGACAAAACAGCGGCTTCTTCAAGAGTTTTAACATTTTTGTCTTCCAAATGAGTTCTTAAATCTTGATGTACACACTCTTTGAACTCTTCTATCAGAATTATTTGACGCAAATTGTCAAATGAATTGGGAATTTTCTTAGATCGAAACCACTGATCAAATAAATCTTCTTTTTCTCGAGCAAATTCAACATATGTTTGATTTTCAAACTTTTTGTACTTTCTAAACTTTTGTCTGTACGCCTCAGGTACTAACTGATATGCTCTCAAAATCGTGTCCTTGACCTTGTCATAGTCTGAACTCTCAGCAATACTGAGCGCCGAGTACACTTCAGCCGCTTTGCCAATAAGTACGCTTTGTAATAAAGTTGGCCAAAAATCACGTGGCCACTTCAGATTGGCCGCGATTTTCTCAAAATGTGGAAAATATTTGTCCACGGACTTTTCTTGAAATTTTGGTACTAATCGAATGTTTTTGGCGGCGTCGAATTCAGACTTGACAAGCGAAGGAACAGGATTTTCCTTAGTGCTTTTCTCTAATTTTAACTTTTCTAACTCAAACTGGAGTTCTTTCTCGTGCATACGTTCCTGTTTCTCTCTTTCTTTTTCTTCTTTTTCAAATTGTAATTGAATTTTCATTTTCTCTAATTCAAACTCATATTCTGACATTTTGGTCTCGCTTGAAACAGGTTCAACAGGAAAATCGTATGACGAAAAGATTTCCTTAGCTAAAAGCTCTTTAGCCACAATATTTCTAATTTCTTGTTTTCTCATAGAAGATTTTACATCTAACTTCAAGTGAAGACCTAAACCAATCAAATCATCTTTTTTCAATGATTCGAACTCACCTACAGTCGGCGATTTCAAAAATTCAGTGACCGAAAATACCATGATTGATTTCTGCTGGCAAAAGTTTGGAGAATTTTCCTTTTGTCAAAAAACGAACTTTTACGTAAAAATGCAAATATGCAGAGATTACTATCCCGGACGAGCCCCCAATTCTGTTATGGGTCAGAATACCCCAAAACGCCAGCAAAAATCAGACAAAGACAGAATATAAATTTACAAGTTTAATTATGTACAAAATATATATTTCAAATGATTACAACTTACAATACAATGTCCGGATCAAAGTGTCCGTTACGGTCCACAAAGTCTATCGAATGTATGGTTTCCGGTAATCACAAACGTTCTCGAAAGATCGGTGTCCAAACGTTGTTAAATGGATTAAAGTCTCAACAAATAAAGTGTCCCAGTATATCAGAATAGATGAATGAATCGTGTCTACGAATGTGTACGAATGTCCCCCTTAACACAGTTCCTCAGAGGTATTTATACTTAATAACAATGAATTTACCAGAAGCTTCTAGAACAATGACTCATTACACATGATTAACAATAGAGTAAATTCTAGAAATCACAGTCATGTGATGATAATGATGTAACAAAGAACATACTGGAATATTCTCTAATGAAATAAACATGACATAGTAAAATCTAGAAAGAATTATTATGAAATCATTAAATAACATGACTAAGTACATGTGTACCTACACATAAAGTAAAACTAAAATAATACATGACCCACAACAATATGTCACATTAAATTCACATTAAATATGTCCTAAATTGGAATTATTTCTTTGCCCAGTATATTGAAAACACTGAACAGATTTTTCATTGTACATGTACACGAGGGTATCTCCCAACTGCTCTTCTGCCTTACCTTGAAGTCTTTCTTTATTTCGCTATTGTATTATGCACAGTGGCAGATCCAGCCCCCCCCCCCCCCCCTTTGCTGGGGGGTCAAGGGGAGAAATTTGCTGGGGGTGGCGGATGCCCCCTTTGCATCACCCCTGAATCTGCCACTGATGTATGTAGCAATATGAAAAATGAAAAACTTCATGTTGATGATACTGGTAAAAATTTAGTGTTTTTTAAATACTTTGTATTATCATGATTATTACATGTACACAATTTCATATTTCACCTGTGTATGCCCATTTTGTAGGTCCAAGGCCATTACAGTGTAGGAATCTTTGTATTAGCATGGGCCGTCACGGAAGTCATCAGATATGCTTTCTATTTCTTCTCTCTGATTGGAGGTGTTCCGTACGCTATTCAGTGGTGTCGGTAAGTTGTTAAATATTTACAGCAATTTATATAAATATTTCTATGGAAATCTATATTATGTTCAAGACCTGAAATCTAAAGAAATTATATTTACAAATCAAGTATTTTTCAAATTTTAGCATTTCGTCTATTTTTAACATAAAGTGAATTTCTGCAATGTTGATTTTCTACCGTATTCAGGAGGACGAAATTGTTTTATTTTCATTCATATGTCTTATTTCTTATTCAGCATATGATTAATAAACTTTAAGGTTATACCTTATACATAAACTATGATCATCTGAATTTCTATCTGATATTTCGATATACTTGATTTAATATACAACTATATTTTGTACTTCAGATATACCTTTTTCTATGTTCTCTATCCATTTGGAGTAACAGTAAGTAGTAGTTTTGTATTGTTCATTTTTAATTTTTCGCAAAAGTTTTACCCGAACTTTTAATCATACAACTAATAATTTTAAAAATGGAGTCGGACTACCGGATGATGTACAAATGTATCAAATATGTGTAGGTATTCTTTTCTCAACAAAGTGAACAATTTTCTGTTTTATATAACTTTTAAAAAAAAATCCTAAGAGGATGGAAAATTTATGATATCTGTCTACAAAGCGCACAAAGGGAATTAAATCTTACAACTGCTTTTCTTCACAATTTTATTGCTTGGCTAGAAAGATTGCTCTGAGGTTATGTAATCAATTATTTGTCATTTTTGGCAAGTCACGGAGTGGTTAAAAATGTTTTTGAGAAGATTGGTAATGTCTGTTGATTTGTTTGTGTTGTCAATGAATTCAGCTCAATGAAAGGTTTCTAGATACATGTAGCATCTGGCATGAGTATAGTACAGTATGATTTTTGAATTTTCATTCTTACAGGGTGAATTATTAGCGGTGTACCAAAGTCTAGCTGAAGTCAAACAGAAAAAGTTGTACCATTTAGAGCTTCCCAATGCGGCCAATTTTTCATTCAATTTCTACTATTTCCTCATATTCTTCATGCTCATGTATATTCCGGGTAAGTATGATTGAAAAATGGGAAATGTATACACTGCTGAAAATAAATTAAGGGAGCAAGGTTTCTACTTGCATGTTTCAGATTTTTGCAGTTGGTAATTCTATGTAACATGTGTAATGAACAAAATTGCATTTAGACATGTTTTATGGTCATTTCTTACTTACCTGTGTCTTCAGTGTTTTTTTGTCACTTTTGGGGGAAGGGGGTCAGGGCCAGTGTGTGGGGTAAAATATGCGCGTGAACTACTCAAAAGGGGAATTTTCAATATTTAGAATTCTTGCAAAAACTGTATTTAGATAGCATCAATATAATTGGAATGACTTTAAATACAACTAGTTCAAAG
This sequence comes from Pinctada imbricata, assembly GCA_033119305.1. NCBI lineage: Eukaryota > Metazoa > Mollusca > Bivalvia > Pterioida > Pteriidae > Pinctada > Pinctada imbricata. Next base: position 43,673,225 of record VSWD01000011.1, read on the forward strand.
GAACCATTTTCTGCTATTTGGATTCAGTTTTTTTTTTAGCTCTACTGGTCTCTGACCAGTCGAGCTTATGCGATACCCCGTCGTCCGGCGTCCGTCCGTCTGTCCGTCTGTCCGTCTGTCCGTCCGTCCGTCCGTAAACAATTCTTGTGCTCGCAACTCCTCTGAAACCATAGGAGATAGAAAGCTAATTCTTTTTGCATCTTACTTGATATGTGGTCTAGTTGTGCACCTGACATTTGGTTTCAGCCCCTGACCCCCAGGGTCTTAGAAAATGGGCGTGGTCATGAAAATCTATGAAATCTTGTGCTCGCAACTCCTCTGACACTATAAATGCTAGAGACATGATTCGTTTTGCAATATGATGAGTCTGTGGTCTAGTTGTGCACCTGATATTTTGTTTGAGCCCCTGGCCCCCAGGACCTTAGAAAATGGGTGTGGTCATTTTCTCCTATATAACTCTATGTAATCTTGTGCTCGCAACTCCTCTGACACTATAAATGATAGAGACTTCACTCTTTTTGCAATATGATGGGTCTTTACTCTAGTTGTGCACCTGATATTTTGTTTTAGCCCCTGACCCTCAGGGTCTCAGAAAATGGGTGTGGTCATTTTCTCTTATATAACTCTATGTAATCTTGTGCTCGCAACTCCTCTGACAGTATAAATGATAGAGACCTCACTCTTTTTGCAATATGATGGGTCTGTAGTCTAGTTGTGCACCTGAGATTTTGTTTGAGCCCCTGACCCCCAGGGTCTTAGAGAATGGGGGTGTGGTCATTTTCTCCTATATAACTCTATGTAATCTTGTGCTCGCAACTCCTCTGACACTATAAATGATAGATACTTCATTCTTTTTGCAATATGATGGGTCTATGGTGTAGTTGTGCACCAGAGATTTTGTTTGAGCCCATGACCCCCAGGGTCTTAGAAAATGGGTGTGGTCATTTTCTCCTATATAACTCTGTGTAATCTTGTGCTCGCAACTCTTCTGACACTATAAATGATAGATACTTCATTCTTATTGCAATATGATGGGTCTTTACTCTAGTTGTGCACCTGATATTTTGTTTGGGCCCCTGACCCCCAGGGTCTTAGAAAATGGGTGTGGTCATTTTCTCCTATATAAATCTATGTAATCTTTTGCTTGCAACTCCTCTGACTCTATAAATGATGGAAACTTCATTCTTTTTGCAATATGATGGGTCTGTTTCTAGTTGTGCACCTGATATTTGTTTGAGCCCCTTACCCCAGGGTCTTAGAAAATGGGTGTGGTCATTTTCTGCTATATAAGTCTATGTAATCCTATGCTCGCAACTCCTCTGATACTATAAATGATTTAAACTTCATTCTTTTTGCAATATGATTGGTCTGTGGTCTTGTTGTGCACCAATATTTTGTTTGAGCCCTGATCCCCAGGGTCTTAGGAAATGGGTGTGGTCATTTTCTCCTAGTATATAACTGTTTGTAGATTGTAATGTTGTGCTCGCAACTCCTGACACTATAATTGTTGAGGCTTCATTCTTTTTGCAATATGTTTGGTCTGTGTTCTTGTTGTGCATCTGATATTTTGTTTGTTTGAGCCCCTGATCCCCAGGGTCTTAGAAAATAGGTGTGGTCATTTTTCCTATATAATTGTTCTCTTAACTCTTCAAAGCTATTAATGAATGAGAGTTGTTGTAACTCTTAATGCAATAAGATGGAACTGTAGTTTTGTTATGTCATTGATAGTTCATTTGAGCTAGCAGTCCCTGCCATCCTGGGATCTTGGAAAATGGGTGTGGCATTCTTTTTTTTAAATACTTTATCTTGGATATTATGAATTATATGAGTGATATTCTAGTTGCAGTCTATTCGATATGTTGTTTTGTTGTGCTACTTTTAATTTGTTAGAATGCCTGCTCCCTATGGTCTTGAAAAATAGAAATTGATATTTATGTGTATGTATCTTATTCACATGTCAATGAGTAAATAAAAAACAAAACAACCAGGAGAGCTACAGTCTCGTCAGAGACTTCTGGTTATTTTACACATTAATTTAAAAAATTTTTTGCAAAAGACAAAATTTTTCATATGGGGAAAATTTCTGTGACAAAAGGGGGAAAATATATACTCCAGAGAGGGGGGAATGGGGCCGAATATGGCCAAATTTTTTCGGAAAGAAAAACACTGGTCAGTTTCGAAATGATAGACCATTACACATGGTTATACAGCTTTGCTGATTCCTAATGATTATTCATACTATGTACAATTATATTACAATGTTAGAATTGCTCCTTCAATTTTTTTGAGCAGTGTACTTTAACAAAAATTTTTCATAGCCATATAATATTATCCCTTTGAAACAAAGTTAGGGAGGGGATAATTGATCTTGCATTGTGTTCACATTCTGTTCAAGATGCACATACAAATACACAAACACAATGACACATGGTAGAGATGCTATTCTGACTTTTTGATGTACAGAGTTACGTTTCCATTTGGGATGGTGTAGGACAAATACTATTTGTGATGTCATCTAATATTCAAGGAAAGCATGTTTCAAATACAACATTTCTATAAGGATTTCACTTTCACATTATACTTCGTAATGAATTTACGTCAGATACCGTCCCAAATGGGATGTTTCATCGAAAAGTTGGAGTAGCATTTCTGTCATGTTTCCTTGTGCATCTTGAACCTTGGGAACACTAGAAGTTGCAGACTGCAAGTTTGGTTTAAATACAAAGTATATCAAGTAAGGTTCAGCCATTTGTACTGTGTCAATATAGGCAGATGCATTGACAGACAGCTTTGCATTGCAGGCAACATAAAAATGTATAATTATTTAGCGATAAATCCTTGTAGAATTAAATGTCTCAAGATTTTGCTCACACATCGTATACATGTAATTATTTATGTCATTACATTTGTAATATCCTCTTTCTACTAATTTTTAATTTAAAACTTTAATTTACCATAACTTCCTTTTCAGTGTTCCCACAATTATACTTCCACATGATTGCACAAAGGAAAAAGGTTATTGGAGGAGCAAAGAAGAAGATGCCATAAAACAAATCAGAACTTATCATTCCCGTACAGATCATTGCAGATGGATTGTACAAAATTTTATGATTTTTCAACATACTTCATTTTGTAATGCTAGAACAAACAATTTTTTGTAAAATTATAAATAAAAGTATCAGCATTGAATTTCTGCCTAACATTATTATACCCTTGCAAATAGTTGCAGAAAAATGTACGTAATATAAGTTAGTATTTCTGCAATATGTCGCTACATACTGATGTTAATTAAGTGTATTGTGTTGATTATTGGAATTTAAAAGTCAAACTTATTTCCCTATGATCAGGTAAAACTGAATGCATTTGTCAAAGTCACATATGAGATTTTATGAAAGGCCTTGTATAGCTTGACTGGGATTTGTATGCATCATTACATTCATTTAAAATGATCTTTTGTATTAGTTAAACCCAAATGGGATTCTACGTTTCTTTTCTGTCTGTCTGTTGTTGACACTTTGGTTTAATTTTTTGACTTCTCTCTATTGTGTTATAGATATTTAGATGAAATTTGGTGTAAAGCTGAAGAATGACGAATTGCAGGTCCAGTTTGACTGTAGCATGTGTAGTGTCTTTGTTCAGATTAACATGTTTAAGGAAGTTGGACTATATAAAGAGCTAATAAAACCAATTTTAAAGGGTAAAAATAATTATACGTAAGGCCAAAAAAAATTAAGATTTTGTTTGACGGGCACCGCTGCATTGCCTAAAAACCCGCCGCATTTCCGATTTTTATCGCGTGTTTTACCATAATTTTAAAGTAGTCGATTGAACATCGTCATGCTAATACAAATTGTTTGTTTACATATTCTTTACTTCACTAAATATATAAATTGTAAAGCTGTAACTCAATACTTGTTTACATAAAATAGTATTATTTACCCGAGCTGCCGTATTCAATTGTTGTTTGTACGGTAATCGCGACCACGCGTATATTCCATATCACGGACGAGGTAACGTAACGTAAAATGATACTTGACTCTGTTGTGATAATCTGCAAGAGCATTATTCTTTATTAAATTATCTAATTTATTAGAAATTTGAAAACGTTTTTGTTTAGAACTCACAGTCAGATTGATCAGCCGGGAACGCCGGTGACGGGATCGAGGGGAGGGGCAGAAATACTAAACGATCCTAATTTCGATTCGGATAAACTAAACCCTAAGCACATCGCAGATACTTCAAAATTTCCGAGGGATAGAAATTCAAATTTGCAAACAACTTGCTCAAGTCCGACAGTGAAAAGGGATGACGAATCGATCAGGATACCCTTGTGTAATCGTTGTTAAAATTCAAACTAAATTGTCAGACATGCTGTGATCGGGAAGGCAAACTTGCTCAATGGGACAACGGTCCCTTCCACATGGACTTTAATGGGCCATTCTCAAAAACAATGGGCCATCTTTCCTCACGAAAGGGCCATTCCAAAAATGATCAATTTTTGAAAAGCTATGCATATGCATGCATTATGCATTTGACGTTAGCACATTTTTTGTCGCGAGATTCCCAATTTGACCTTTCTAATGAATAATTTACAGTATATTTTTTGCATGGATCACAGAACAGCCAAGACCAAACTTTCAGCCACCTTTCCTGAATTTTTTGTGTCAACGGATGGGCAGCTTCATTTTTTAGGGAAGACATTTTGTACAAATTTTATTACATCAATTTGTACCCATTGACTGACCACTTTTAAAAAATGACATGATAATTTTACGGACGAACGCATACACAAGTACCTTAACGTAGATAAGATACGTAAGTGGACGTTGGAGATTTAAATCTCAGGCGCAGATGTCGGAGAAAAATCAATATTGTATCAAAATAGCAAAGGACCTTTCAATTTTCAGTGAACAGAAGAATTTTGTGCCTTAGAGTTCTGACTGGCCATGTACAGAAAGCTGTGATCTCTGTATTACTGCTCCTGGTGTAGATCTACGTTACAACGTAGATACGAGAACAGAACTTTTAATAGATTTAAAAAACAAAAAAATGGACGCCGTAGAATAATGGCACCAGGGCGCAGCGAGTTGCCTATTTTATGGGCCATTTTCTATCAGAATGGGCCATCCCAATCCCTGGACATGTTTCTTTGTATTTTCCCTACTATTTTGCCGACGACAAGGGTCAAATTTTCGGTCTAAGCACTGAGCAACAATTACGAGTTTCGCTCACTTAGTTGCACCTGAAAGTAGTTCACAAAATGTTTACGTCATTTGAAGTTTTAACCTTACACAGGGCAACGGTTAGAGATTGGTGATCCTTTTTAGCATAAATAAGATGTACACCATACATGTATTTAGTCTACATCTTCATACTGGTCTGCCATAGGACATCGTCTGTCATATGATACATATAATAAGTGTGACCAAATCACAGAATATCTAGCAAACTTCAGGTTTGGAAATGCAATAAGTATATTACAGGAAGACGTTGGGTTATCTTGTTATGGGTTATCTTGTTAATCAATGTACTAAACATTACCACTTCATACTATACATAAGTTTTATTGTATTTTCAGCATCAAAACACTTGAATTAGAAATTTGGTTAAAGATAAATTACAAAAAATGTACATTCATCATATTTCACGTTTGCAAAAAAAAAAAAAAAAAAAAAAAACCTGCCTCCCTCACTTTTTTTTCTAAAAAAGTGCCCGTCAAACTAAACATTAATTTTGTATGGCCTAAGGCCTGTTCCTTTGTCCATGTGTCTTGGGTCACAGACCCTCTGGGAAGAGGGAGAGCAATGTTTTTTTTTTTAAGATGGGAAAATGTACTAATTGTGTACTATTGAATGTGAGGAAGATCGTTAGTGGTTGTTAAGGTCAACTTTTTAAATTTAAAGGTCAAAGGTTAAAGGGACAGATGAGAGTCATTTGCACAAAAAATGAAAATATATGGATTTTGAATTGTAACAAAGTTTGTAAATGAAGTATGAATAAACCAAGGGACAAGAATAAGGAAGCTGTCAGTTGCTCTTCTATCACATTTTCTGATTGACCAATGATGACATTCGTAGCAATTAGCAAATGCTTTAGATCTGAATGCAACACATTTGCAGATTGAAGCAATAGTATTGAATCCTTATTGTAACAAGTTGAACAGGATTTGCAGTAATACCTATTTTAGACTTCAACCCCCATTCCTTTAAACAGCTATACATATTGATTTTATTATTACTACACGGCATTGAATAAAAAACACACCAAAAATAATGATTTTGGTATGTTAATATAGGAGTGACCTCTGCATGTCTGTTCATCAGTTGTGTGGTCGATACATCTGAGGATGGTTACTACAATGTGTACTTTTTAAATTTGTTAGTGGTTGAATAATATTGCTAAGACTTGTTTTCAATGTCCCAATGTCAAGGTCATGTCCTTGAATCAAGGTTAAATCTGCAAGGTTACTTTTATATCATGTAATGGTGACATTTCTCTGTGGAATTTGCTGATACTAAATAATTGTTGCCAAGGATCTTACAGTGTGTCATGACCTTAAAACATAGTACATGTACATGTATATGTAAAATACTTAATGTTTCCTCACTGACATGGAAAATGAACACTGATAGAATGTATTCATGTATTTCCCTTCCCTTGCAGTTGGATGATGTTGAAGGAGAGTGTAGAAATAGAAGAAAAATTTATCCTTTTATAAAATCTACATGTAGATAAAACCATACTAAGTAGTAAGGTCTCCAACTGGACTCGATTACAGCACCCACAGCATAACAGCGGAATACTCTATGACAAAAAAAAAAAAAAAACAAAGAGGTTAGACAAGCACAAAAAGAGGAACAACAGGGACTGGAAAACCAAACAAAAAAAGACTACATTAAAACATTTAACTTTAAAAGACTACACATAAACACAGGAGACTGATGCGCAGTCGTTGAAATCTAAGGAAGGTCAATTGCAATGTAAGTAGCGAATGTTGTTTATGATGAAAATCACTTTTCCAATGGCCAATCATAAAAACTTACCGGTAGGTCATACAAATTACCTTGAACACCATAATAAAGAAATCCATTTTTTTAAAGATATTTATTCCACTTTTACAGAGATAATTTCATACTTATGGTAATGTATATAAACACTGCGGTATATTTCTGTTAGAATAGCGGGAATAAAATATTTATTTATGAAAACCTTATTCTTCAGATAGAAGCATCAATTTTTCCGTTGTAATGGTAGAGGCCTTCTCTTCTTTTGCCATACTGTAAAAATCTTTTCCTCATCATCATCTCTGTTTCTTCGTCCAGCCATACCAAAGATATTCTTACAAAGACACAATGAAAAACCCAAAATTATGCAACAGATTGCAGCTAGCATCATTGCTTCTAAAATCTTCAGCCACCTTGGAAGCACCCAAATTGTTCTCCCGTTTCCCGTTTCTGCTGAACCAGACAGAAGTTGCTTCCCATGGGAATATTTATTCGCTGCACCTTGGGTAGGACGGCTGACAGTATGGTGATTCATCATTGTGATCGGGGATATTGCACTATGGTGATGACCCTTAGAAGAGGCTAGTGTTGTCGTTGTTTTGCCAGAAGCAGCTATTGGCTTTTGGATTGTTAAGGTTGGTTTATTGGTTGAGACAAGAGATGGTGTATTCGCAGTGGAAGTGACCGCCAATGCAGTTGGAGATATTGCTATTGCACTGCGACGGTTACTGTTAGTGGGGGTTTGCGAAGTTGTCGTTTTGCTAGATGCAGCTTTCGGCTTTCGATTTCTTGTTGTCTTATTGGTAGACGCAGAAGGGAATGTTTTTACTAAGTGAGAAACCACTGTGCCAGATGATCCCTGTTGGACCGAGATTGAAGTTTGAACAGCAGAAGTGGTAAACTTAGGATCTGAAAATAAACAATCATATATTCGCTATTTTCGAAAACCAAGGTTACTTCCCATTTAAGACGGTATCTGACGTAGACTTATTATGACGTCGTCAAATTCTATGGAAACAGTCCCAAAGTCTGGGAAATGAGGGTATAAAATCGACTTTACCATACCATTTCCATGACGTAACAATGGTTTTACGTCAGATACCGTCTGTAAGGGGAAAAAACTCTGTATTCCGCAAAGACTCAATATTCTTTGAATTATTTGGATTAATACATTACTTGGATTTCCCCTATTTCGACCTTACTGATGATACACTATTTGTTAAAATACGCTTATTTTGCACCGAATATTAATTCGACGTTATCGCATATAACATTTCTATAATCTTGCGACTACATGTAAACATAATTATATTACCTGTTGCTGCACAATCCTCATCGATGCTGAAATCTCCATCTTCATCTGAAAAAGGGTTAAATTATAGAAATTACGAGGGATGATTGATATGTTGTGAGCCTCGGTTTTCTGGGATGCAGAAGGTATTATGCTGATAGATTATCTCCAAAAAGGACAAACAGTCAATGGCACATACTATGCTTCACTTCTGACACAGTTAAGGGAAATATTAAATTCAGTGCCGCGGAAAGACTGCTTAAAGATCCTGTTCATAAGTTCTTTGTCACTTCCAGGTTGTCATTAATTAATTGCGGCTTTAATTTGATTGAGCATCCGCCTTATTCACCTGATCTTGCTCCATCAGACTTTCATCTATTCCCAAATCTAATCTGAAAGCAGCTATTTCTGGCATCCACTAAAAGTCCGATGAGACGTCATATCTAGTGGATGGCTTTCTGACCAGTCAAGATAAGGAGTTCCTCAAAAGTGGTATTGCAGCCCTTAAACACCGGTGGCAAAAGTGTGTAGATACTGAAGGAGATTCTGTAGAAAAATAATCCAAAATGTATGATAAAATTCAAATTCTTCAATACGAGGCTCACAACATATTAAATAAACCCTCGTACATTTATGAAGATCATGAGGATGTCAAATATGGACACGAATCATATCCCAATATAGAAAACGAAAATGAAAATTCGAAAATCATTAACCGAAGGAAGTACGAAATCATGATAAAACCAGAAACAAAGCATACAAACAAAAAATTCCACAGTTGACTATACAAACAGAAGCGAACTCCGACTTGGGAGTGAGACCAGGTACACAAGAGTTCAGCATCCCCAGCCTGCTTGCACCACCCGTCGCTTCAATTCGGAAGACATGTCACATCAACGTGCACTTACTTCCACAAAGGAAGATTCAAGTATATTCTGTGATGGAATGATTACAATGATCTAAGAAGGATATCATTATTGATATAAATACATGTACATGTATATCCAGACTTTCTTTGATTATCTCGATGTAGTCCATGTTCAAAGCTCAATTAATATTACCATCCAACTCAGAATGAATTTCATTTGGAATTTTTTTTGTTCTTGTATCAATTAGTGAAATGACAAATGTGGATATTGATCATATCCCTGTATAAAGCACAAAATCGATAATTCAGAAACCGAAGGGATAGAAAAACAGGATAAAACAGGAATTCTGGAGAGTGGGACATCATAGTGTATGACGAGTTCCCCATATCGACCGTAGAACTTCCTCAGTGACGATGTTAGTCGGTCACAAACATATCCCTGACTGAGAAGCTTATCTGAAAGACGCCTAGCTCTCAGAACAAAATCCGTATATTTGGTACTTGCTCTGGCATAGCGTATCAACTGAGATATGAACACGCCATAAGCAGGCGATGAAGGGATGTTGCTACTCAGAAAAGGAAAGTTTGTAATGCTGAAATTGAAGTCGTCACGTTTGTCATAGAGTGAGGTGTTCATGTGACCATAAGGATAGTCACATGAATAGGATGTATGAACTCAATATATCAAATTATCACTTATTTGCTATACATCGTATTTTGAGATTTTGACTTAAGTCAATTCTTAGTTTATGATGCCGGGCCCAGTTGCCCGAAGAGAACAAGCATACATGTACTTATTTCAATAAGGCTAAATATATACGTAAACATGCCCTCATAAAATAAATATATATCGATTATCTCTTCTCACGAAATGGAAAACATACAGCGAATCATCTCAAACGAGAAAATGTAATTTAGAAATAATAACAATTCTTTAATTTTACTCCCTACACGCACACCGTTTTTTATCTTTTCGACTTCTCCTCTTCAACCACTGCAGAGAATTTCACGAAACCTTACTGGAAGCAAGTACTCAGGGTCCTCTACTAAGTTTGTGTTTTTCGTGCCGATTGGACAACAAATATGGCCACCTAGAGCTCTGATTGGCTGATGCATTTTCGACTTCTACTCTCGAGCACTGCACAGAATTTCACGAAACCTTACAGGAAGCATGTACTCAAGGGCTTCCACCAAAATAATTCAGAAAACCATAAATCGAATATGTTTCCTCTATGTTCGCTTCCATTCCTTGTTCAACCTATTCTACTCATTCATAATCCGTCCATAACTCCAGACCTACAATCATTCCATATCAAACATCCCGTCCCTAAATCCAGATATTAAATCCCTCTTAAGCAGGAGCTAGATACTTACTCTCCCCGGGCACCTGATTTCATCTTCATTGGAGATTCACTTGTACTTCTTTGCAGACTATTTAGACTGGTTTGTATATATTCTTTCCCAGATGTTGTATGATTTCGGATCCTGAGCTTGGATTTTGTAATTGACTTTCATTCACTGATAATTTATTTCAGTAACAAACTATAAAGTTTAAAATACATACCCTTTCCGTTGCAGATTTCTTCGTCTATGAGTCCGTCACAGTCGTTATCGAGACCGTCTGCTACGGTCATTCGGGAGGTTTTACAAACCTGAATGTTTACAAAACTTTTTAAAAGAGAATTTAATTACACCCGTCTTTTATAATCCAAAGTTTTGTTTGTTTTTCTGGTGTTTTTGAATATGAGTTTAACATCATTACGCGGGAAAATATAGTGGTAAGGATTTGTAATTAATCCCTGCTTCATGTAACAATTGTCCTAATGAAGATGAGAAAATTAACACCGAATGGACGCCAACGAGTGTCCGCTTCGAGATAAGAATTGAAGTAAATTAATGGTGTTTTGTAAAAAAAAAGTCAAGAAGATATATGTATGAGACATAATACCTGATTTATTGGAGCAAGTCTGAGACCCAAGGGAAAGGAATAAGATTCATAATAGGCACCTCCGTATGCCACAGCTCCAAACACAGAGGTGGAGGACTTGTGCTTGATTGTGTGTGGTGCAGTATCGTTTCCGACGTAAACGTAGCCCCCGACAAGGTCTGTTCCATGTATTGATTCAAAACTTGCTCGAACACTCTGAATATTCTTTCCATCTACGATGAGGCCATCTTTCTCTGCTGCTTTTATTATGATCATGAAATAGTTAATAAAAGGTGTATTTGTGGCAGGTGGTGAGCTGATGACGTAGTCAGCTGCGTATTGCTCTATTGGTGGTACTATGAACATGGACGGGTCAGAGAGAATTTTGCCATCTGAACTTTTTGAAAACTGAGCAACCAAAATAGGTTTAGACGAATTGATTGTAAGAAAACAGCTCGAATGAGGAATGTTCTCTTGTCTAAAGGCTCTCTTATAGAGGATGAAAGTTTCCGTTACACAACCAGCGATAGATATGCTTGTGTGATCTTCTGAAGTAACAAATCTCAGAAGGTATCCATCGCTTCTGCCAGGAAAAGGGAAAGTTACGAAATGTTTTCCCCAAGTCAAAGTTGGCGGAATTTGCTCAACTAAGTGATCGAAACCATTTTTTCCTCCATCGACATGAATGTCAGTTTTCTTATTACCAGTGAGAACTGCGATAGGTTTATCCGCTTGTATAAGGCTCCCTGTTAAATCACCATGCGTCTCCAGTTGCAAAGTTTCATACGCATTGAGCGTTATATTTATCCATTCATCATGGATGTAGGTTCTACCTTCGAATGTAATTTTTACTTTATGGTTCCTGGACAGTTGGATAGTAAGCTTTGTATTGTCCTCAGTCCCAACGACGACCAAATTAGAAGTGAAGACTTTATTTCTGTCGTAGGAATAACATACAGCGTAATGAGTGTTTCCAAGGACGTCAGTAGGGAAAGCCAGAAACCCGTCAGTTGACGTTGATTGTCTGTTTATACTAAACACGATTATCTCATCAGTTGCCGTTATAAGAATTCCCTTAGAACTTCTTTTTGATCCCTCATTTATAACAATGTAGTCAAGTTTCAAATGTTCAACTTTTCCGAAAGAAATATGAAAATTCTCCTTCAGTTTTGCATCAGGAAGTCTTGGAGCAGAAACATTGACAAACACGTTGTTAACTGAAGCCGTACCTATGAAAAGGTCTACAAATTTCCAGTTTGATCCTTTGTTTCCGTCATTTTCAATGAAGCTTATAATGAATTCTGTTCCTCGATTGTCAGGCCTATATTGTATACCTTTAAAGAAAGCATAACGAAGAAAGTAAATGTGCGTATGTTGCGAAACATCCAAATTAAAACTTGCCTGAAAGGAGAACGAGAGGGCTATTTTTGAAATATAATCTATTTTTCATCGGACTTGTTACAGCCAATCGGAATGCGTAAATCGCGGTACGTGCACGCCGTCTAAAAATATATAGACTGTCAGTAATCCCGCAATTTTGTCATATAAAATGTAAGAAGTGACTTTGGCCATGTTATTTTGGGACAATGTAATGTGAAACATTAGTCCTGAGAAACAACATTCTAAAATACTAAAATATAAAATAATTTGCAATAAATCACCACTAAAACGGTATGGCCGGGTTGCAAAGTGAGTTTTTTGGCCATTTTTGCTTGTTTCCGATTAAATTTGGTTGCGCTACAATAAGGTCACGTACAGTATATAATGATTATATATGAATAGCTTACCCATGGTTGCACGAAATAGTATAACCATCCATATATACGCTAGTCGGCAGAGAGAATATCTGTAAAAATCATTGTAGCAAATAGTATAAAATGAAACAATGTCCACAGATGGATTACCAAGAATAGAATAATAAAAAGAGAAATAATCTTCAGTAAATTAATTACTTAAGTACCTCTTTGCTTTGCGATCTTTCCACATTTTATTCTTGACTTAAGATTGAATTTAACTTAAGCAATCCTGAGGTATTTATCCCAATAACTAGGATTAAAATACTACTTATATTAAAGATAAGAGACCTCCTTAAAAGAAAGTAAAACTGATATATTTTAAAGAGTATTAGATGAGAAATCTTTAAGATTGACACGTTAAAGATAAAAAGCTTCTAGATTTTCTAAGTGATCTATCATTGCATTGGAAATCGCAAAAGATGAAAAATATGCCAATTAAGATGATATGTAAAGTTTTCATAAACTACGACCAAAAAGAAAGTGAATGGTAATGACAACGAAGGATTATAAATGACAAAATTAATTGATAGAATTGAAAAACGATCCTTATTATATAATTGTCGGAAGATTTATAATGTCAATTTATTTCGTAAAAAGAATTATGTTCAGTTCCAATAGTTAAATCAAAAGAGGGAATTCACTTTGAATAAAAATTCCTACAACGAAAGAAGGAAACATAAGAGATTAGAAGGACAAAGGAGATAAGAGAAAATATTTCTTAATTAGGAACACAACATCAAGTGATAGCGTTTCTGGAATGATAAGACGAAATACTTCAAAATCTTCTCTGAAACTTAGCTACATGTTTATGGTAATAGTATATATTAATGATAAATTTCCTGATTTTATCTTCATTTGAGTTTCACTTTGTTCTTACGCATACTGCCTTTAAAAATTGTATGTTTTGTACTTTTCAAGGCTCTTTACACCCATGTTTTGTGCCTATTGAATTATAATTTTTATTTTTGTCTTTATTGGAAGTTAGAGCAAACTTCCAAAGAATCCCTTTATCAATTTGACACCATGTATATATACTGACTCCCAAAAGACATGGTCGCCATAGTGCCTTTCTATATAGACATAACCTCAGACAGTGGAGTGCATGTATTTTATATAGTGTTTTCATTTTCGTGCATGAACATCGTACGGCGGGTGCGGCTAGCCAACAGGGATGCTTACTCCTCCCGGTTACCCTGATACCACCTTTGGCTTGCTTGGGGTCCGTCGATGCTTAATTTGGTGCTATATTGTGAGTGCTGTTGAGATTATCGTCAGGATATTCTTTAACTCATTTGTGTCGCACTTATGCCCTTTGCCGTGGTTGACTCGAAAAAAGGTTCCCCGCGAGGAGTTTGACAGTAAGTGTTTTGAATATTTTTCCCTGACATGGTCGCCATGATCCTACCTTTGGCTTGCTAGGGGTCCGTCGATGCTCATTTTGGTGCTCTATTGTGAGTGCTGTTGAGACAAATATTGCCACCGAGGGCTCTAATTGGCCGACAGATTTCCGACATCTCCAAAACTGATGCTCATAATTTCATGAAACCTAATAGGAAGTAATTACTCGATGGCCTCCATCGTATTGTCCAATATCATTCTTTTGTTTGCAAATCAGGTGAGCGATATGGACCCCTTGATCCTCTTGATTATATCCATTTGCCTATTCATCTGTATGTTGTTTGGGCCCCTGCATTTTGCTGTCTTGTTTGTGTGGATATATTTCAATGAAGAGACTAATATACACAAGAAATGATGTTTCTTCGAGATCTCTGGTTAAATGGAAAAGTGGTAGGGTTGTGCTTACGTAATCCGGATAACTTCACTTTGCTACTTGCGTGACAGATGGCCGTCCTAAGTTGGAACCGATTACCGATTGCTCTCGTTGATTTATGTGATTTTTTTGTGTTTGGTGTTTTGTGTAATTGTTGGTGCTTTGGAGAACACTTAAACAGAAAATTTTGTATCTGTCAGTGCACCATATCATAACATGTGGTGAGCATTGAAAAAATTATGTTTAAGTGTTCTCCGAGTACACTTCTATTCTTGACCAGAATAGATAACCATCATATCATTGATGATAATGACCATATGATAGGCCTAAAGTAAAATCATATAAAGAAGATTTTAACAGTATTTCCTCGGTTTAATCAAAGGGGATTCCCATGGAACATATCATTTGCGTATCACGTGATACGCCACAGTATATCAAAATACTTTTACTAAATTAAGGCATTAGATATATAATGAGGGATAGTTGGTTCACCCATTTATTGAGTTTTAAGTTCTAAACTTATGACAGTTATAAGTTATAATATAAAAACTTATTGAAAATTTTTCACCGATGCGTTTTTGAAAAAAAAAGGTTAGTTCCTTTTAGAGTTATTGGCCCTCAGAGTTTACATTCAAGAAAATGATGGGGCTCAAATACGGATGAATGGAAAATTTCTTAAAATCAATATTTATCAAGTTTCACCGAAAAATCTCAAGTCCACCATGTAGATCTTCCGCAAATGTTCTTAAAAGTAATATCTATCAAGGGGAAATAACCCCTAAAAGTAACCCTACTAAGAAAATTCCCCTTTCCGATGCCTACTATCATAGTACAGAAGTTTTTGCAACATCAAAAGCGATAGAGAAATATAAAAATAATTCATACACACAATTTCAATATTTTGGACGTGATTTAATTCATTCATTATACATCTAATACCTTAACACTTCAGACTGCTCATTGTCACAGTACTTATTCAAAGTTGGTATAACGATCAAAGGTCACAAGCGTAAAATGTATTTATCTATTTATCTATTATGTGAGTTAAAGAAGTGTATCAATAAAACATCTTCATTTTGGTTTACCTATAGATTACAGCCATCCTTTTTATGATTTTTAGGTCAAAAGTTAAGGTATCGGATCTTAGATAACTTTCAATGAGAGCACTTTCGCTAAAATACTAAAACTATATCTACAGTTAGATTTGTTAATCATATTTGAAACAGATAATATAACAAGTAGTGTAAAATGTCTATTATGTCATGAACATGCTTTTCTAAGGTTTTAGTAACATAACTGTTGCGTGTCCTTGTTATTCTTATACACAAGGAAGCTTATGGATCTTCTTTAACTCATTATGGTTCCTCATTTTTAAAGATAAAGAATCAATGTTTTCGTTGAAATGGTAGGGGCCTTTTCTTCTTTTGCCATAATGTAGAACACTTTTCTTCCTCGTCGTCTTATTTCTTCGTTTAGCCAAACCAAAGACCTTTTTACAAAGACACAAGGATAAACCCAAAATCACGCAACAAACTGAAGCTAATATCATTGCTTCTAAAACCTTTAACCATTTTGGTAGCACCCAAATAGTTCTTCCTTTTTCTATTTTTGAACCAGATAGATGTTGACTTCCTTGGAAATATTTGTTCACAGAGCCTTGTGTAGAATAACCAATAGGTAATGTCGCTGTATTTGAAGATTTTATACTATTCTGTAGACCCGTAGAAGAGGCTAGTGTTGTTGTTTGTGAAGAAGCAGTTGAAACAACTGTATCTGTTGTTGCTTTTTGGACACCAATTGAAGTCTGACTGGTAGTAAATTTAGGATCTGAAAATGAACCATCGTATGGAAAGTGGAAAATTTTATAGATACAATTGTTTAACGTCTTCAAATTCATTAGCATCATTTTAGAGCTGTTAAATCTACAGCACGGACCAGGCATGCACGTTTTGGGTATTTAACCCTCGTCAGTGATCCTCAATCTAAACAATGTTATATGGCCAAAATCTGTAAAAATTATGTCCTAAATGTACCGAAAGACGTAGCAAGATGTAATGTATTTTTAAAGTTATACATGTAATAATAATAGCAAAAGGTACATGTACAGAAAAGAAAGGAAGGGATCTCCAACACTCGGTTGCAGTTCCCACAGCAAAACCTCAAAACACCCGATGCAAAATCCCAGAGCAGATACCCACAACAAGAATACCTTTTCATCATTGCAAATGGTGTAGTTAACAGGGGTGAAAATGGAGACCCTTTACCTCCCGGGTTTCAAACTTGCAGGCAAAATAACGTGCACACAACATAATACATTGCTATAAAATTGTTTCCCTTATTTGAGAGGGACTGCACTGAAGATGCCATCTTATTCTATCAATTCTATATTTCCTATATTTTCAATTTTATGAACTAGTATGTAAAATTACAGTATTTTAGAGAATGGCATAAGACATACTTACCTGATGCTGCACAATCCTCATCGATGTTTAAATCTCCATCATCGTCTGAAATATAAATTAAATTCTAATAATTTCAGTAAAAACGATGAGAGCCATGTAGACAAAAAGTCTCCAGACTCTTGGTGAGTGTCACTGCTGGTGAACCAGGAGTCCCCGAGTGCACAACTTCGGTCGATCGTTTCTTCATACGCATTCGAAAAGTTCTGTTTACTCAATTTTTTCGAAATTTCTGAAAAGTGGGTCCTGTAGCATCATATCCCACTTATTCTGACACGTCTTTTGGTATTTGTTTTACATAACATTCACCGTCTTTGGCCATATTTCATTTTTTTATTGATGATCACTGAGTCGGCACGTTTGTCATATATTGAAGAATTCAGGTGACCATTGTCGTCTAAGGTAATATGAGATCTGAATATGAGGCACAGTTAATGATTTCATTGGGGTTTTTCACCTCTAGTTCGCTTTGATGATTTGTGCAAAGGTAATCAGCAAAATTCTGATTATTGAGAGCATGCCATCGATATATCTCATATATATTTCAAACGGTATTTACGAAACGGATCTTGTCATCTTATCTAATAATACCGTACGAAATAGAAAATAAATTGAGTCGCCGTATCATAATGCCATAATCGATCTTCAGTGTTTAGTACAATCAGAATGCTCCGAGCTCGAGGGGATATTTTTTTTTTAGTATCTAAAAACAATGTATAAAAAAACTTTGCTATATATCCGAATATTGTGATTAAAGGATTCATGAGAGAGAGAGAGAGAGAGAGAGAGAGAGAGAGAGAGAGAGAGAGAGAGAGAGAGAGAGGTCCAATGAAGTTTAAAACATATTCACAGTATAAATTATTGTATTAAAAGTTGTTTTTCGGTCATTTTTAAAATCGAGCTTGTTCGTTCATTTTTCCTGTACGGTCGCAGTAATATCAGCTTCTTTATTAATAATACGTACCTAAATTCGTACCTTTACCTACTTTTAAACATACTGTCCTTAAACCCATATTTTCATTTAATCTCCCTGTCAAACATGAGTTATTTCTTCTATTTTATAACAAGTATGAAAAACAAACCTTTTCCGTTGCAGATTTCTTCGTCTATAAGTTCATCACAGTCGTTATCGAGACCGTCTGCCAGTTTCATTCGAGAACTTTTGCAAACCTGAAAATATCATCACAGTACAGGACAATAAGGATGTTTTACATGTAGTGTAGTTGGATGAATATCATTGAAACTTCCTTCCTTCTTATTAAGCAAGGCTTTCAGGAAGAGTCTCCGATATTTTCTTTATTTTCAATTATTTTTTTCTATATTCGATGTCTTATAAAGTTGTCTGTTTATTTTTTCTAAAATAATCATTAAATAAGGTCGGGACAGACCAATTTATATTTCTGCTTACATCAACCTTAATTTCAATACTTACTTTCATTTCCTTAGGATAAACTTTGAGGTCATAAACGAAACGTAAATTTACAGAAAATTTAATGCTTAGGGACATAGTAATAAAGATTCTTTTTAGATCACATGAGTGAAGTGTCATAGCATGCACTTCGTCCGTTGTCTATCGTTCGTCCATAGTCCGTTGTAAACTTTTTTCACATTTTAGACTTCTTCTCCAGAACCACTGAAGGGAGTTTGATGAGACTTTGTAAGAATAAAGTAATGCTCAGATATAATGCTAAAATAAGTGACATAAAATAATCTCTGTCATACATTACGAATCTGTTGAACAATGAAAATGTGAGATTAGAAGACGTCTTGTAAAGGTCTTGTCAGCCGAACATGCCTGGTCCATGCTGCAAATTTATCTGTTCTTAAATGATGCTATTTAATTTGAAGACGTTTAAAATATATTGATGATTAAATAAGGTAAAAAAAAGTTACGCCGAATTGACGTCGTCGAATGTTTGTTTCGAGTTAAGAATTATATCAGGTAATAGGTGACTATACAAAATTATACGAAGATGTACATGTAATAATAAGATATGTAACCTGATTTATTGGAGCCAGTCTGAGACCCAAGGGGAAAGAATAGGATTCATAATTGGCGCCACCGTATGCCACAGCTCCAAAAACAGAGGTCGGAGACTTGTGCTTTATTGAGTGTGCCTTCGTGTCTTTTCCCACGTAAACGTAGCCACCGACGAGGTCCGTCCCATGTATTGGTTTAAAACTTGCTCGGACACTCTGAATATTCTTCCCATCTACGATGAGGTCATCTTTTTCTGATGCCTTAATTATAACCATGAAATAGTTAGTAAATGGTGTATTTGTTGCTGGCGGCGAACTGATGACGTAGTCAGCGGCGTATTGTTCTATTGGTGGTACAATGAACATGGACGGGTCAGAGAGAATTTTGCCATCTGAACTTTTTGAAAACTGAGCAACCAAAATAGGTTTAGACGAATTAATGGTAAGAAAACATCTCGAGTTAGGAATGTTCTCTTGTCTAAATGATCTCTTATTGAGGATGAAAGTTTCAGTCACACAACCAGCGATAGATATGTTCGTGTGGTCCTCAGAAGTCACAAATCTTAGGACATACCCATCGGTTCTACCAGGAAAAGGAAAAGTTACGAAATGTTTTCCCCAAGTCAAAGTTGGCGGAATTTGCTCAACTACGTGGTCAATGCCGCCATGTGATCCTTCATGTAAATGCAGGTCAGTTTTCTTATTTCCTGTCAGCACTGATATAGGTTTATCTCCTTGTATGAAGCTCCCAGTTAAATCCCCGAATGTCCGTAGCTGTAATGTTTCATACGCATTGAGCGTTATGTTTATCCATTGGTCATGGATGTATGTGTTTCCTTCAAATATAACCTTTACTTTATGATTCCTGGAAAGTTGAATAGCAAGTTTTGTATTGTCCTCAGTCCCAACGACGACTAGATTAGAAATGAAGACTTTGTTACTGTCGTAAGAAAAACACACAGCGTAATGAGTCGTACCAAGAACGTCAGTGGGAAAAGCCAGAAATCCGTCAGTTGACGTTGACTGCCTGTTTATACTGAACACGATGATTTCATCTGTTGCTGTTATGTGAATTCCCTTTGGACTCCTTTTCGATCCGGTATTTACGACATTATAATTTAGTTTCAAATGTTCAACTTTTCCGAAGGTGATACAGAAATTTTCATGGAGTTTAGCCGCCGGATATCTTGGAGCCGAAACGTTGACAAATACTTTGGCTAATGACGCCGTACCTATAAATAGGTCCACGAATTTCCAGTGTGATCCTTGATTTCCCTCATTTTCAATGAAACTTATGATAAACTCCCTGCCTCGACTATCAGGTCCATGTTGTACTCCTTTGAAAATAACAGAAACAAAAATGATTTTTTTTCAAACAATCAGTAAGAACCTGCCTAAAAAGGAAAAAAAATCATTAAATCAAGCTATCCTGTCATGCAATATTTATGATTTCCTTGTAATATAATTTTTATTTTCTCGTAGAAGAAGGGAGGGGATCTCCAACAAGACCCTGTTGCAGCACCAACAGCAAAACACGAAAACACCCGATGCAAAAACACTAAGACGAGCATATGAAGTAAGTATTTCATCTTTTTTTTTTATTTTTTTTTTCATTTTAGCTCATGAATTATATATTCAACTCCTTGACGAAAAACTCGTAAGGCAGCTTCATAATCATCGTAACATTTGTTAAGTTTGCAAGCTCGATTCAATCTCAATATTTACATTGACCTTGCTATTCTCAACTTCGGTTAATCGTCTGTCTCTTCAACGCATTTGAAATTTAAATTGCGAAACGTGCATATCTGGTCCATGCTGCAAATTGATCTGTTTTTAAATGTCACTGCTGGTGGACCAAGAGCTCCGAGGGCACATGAAGCCAAGTTCGATCAACTTTGGTTGACCGTCTGTCTCTTCAACGCATTTGAAATTTTCTGTTTCAAAATTTTTTGAAAATTCTAAAATGACAAATATGGATAATGACCATATCCCTGTATACAGCACAAAATCGATAATTTAGAAAATCAGAAACCGAAGGCATACAAAACCAGGACAAAACAGGAACCAAAGCAAAAAAAAAAAAAACCTCCACCACATGAAAAGAAGCGAACCCCCGATACGGGAGTGAGACCAGGTGCCCAGGAAGAGTAAGCATCTCCTGCTTGCATGCAACACCCGCCGCTTCAATTCGGTAGAAATGTCACATCCGGCTACTTCCATTTCGGAAGACATAGAGTACAATCTTTGGTTGGATGGTTCAAATGGTCTGTGACAGAATATCATTCACCATTCTGGAGAGTGGGACATCATAGTGTATGACGAGTTCCCCATATCGACCGTATTAAAAGGTTGGTCCTGTAGCATCATATTCCACCCATTCTGCTACGTATTTCGGTACACTTTTCGACAAAATTTAATTTTCACACTTTTTATCCATATTACATTGTTTAGATTGAGGATCAATGATGTGGGTTAAGTACCCTAAACGTGCGTATCTGGTCCATGCTGCAAATTTATTTTATTTTTAACATTTGTACCACTTGGTGAGTGTCACTGCTGGTGGACCAGGAGTCCCCGAGGGCACATGTAGCCAAGTTCGATCAACTTCTGTTGACCGTATATCTCTTCAACGCAATTGGAATTTTCTGTTTAAAAATTTCTTGAAATTTCTAAAACGTGGGTCCTGTAGCATCATATCCCACCCATTCTGCTACATTTCGGTACATTTTTCGACATAATAATTTTCACACTTTTTGTACGTAGTACACTGTTTAGATTGAGGATCACTGGCGAGGATTAAGTATCGTGCATGTCTGGTCCATGCTGCAAATTTATCTGTACTTAACTAACTGATGATATTGAATTTGAAGACGTTTAACATTTGCAATGCATAGACGCCCTAGGACGGCCTCAAAACTGTCACGAGAAAGGCGTTCCAATGATTCAAAAACTTAAGAGTTCGATGAGATTGTAGGTAAGGGCTACATACATTTGTTTTCTTGCGACTATCTCAGGGCAGCTGAATAGACGTATTATGGTCGTGCTTTGTAATAAAAGTTTGAGTCTGTGACGAATGCAACAGGGTTGGTGTCTTGGCGATGCCTACTAATTTTGTGAGAAAGTCAACAACAGAGAGCCGTACGATTGCCACATAGCTGGTTTTTAATACCTTCCTGAACATTTCACAGCGGATTTTTCTGCGATCTCTTTGCGGCCATCCGTCCTAAAATCTTGCTTACAAATGCTTGCGTACAAAACATTTGTACGAATAAAGAGAAACAGTTTTTACTTGCCGAGATGTGATTGACATTGTTAGTTTAAATTTTCTTCCAAAAGTCTTTAATTATGACCATTGTTATCCTGGCAAACGTATTTTTCATATTTCTCCTTAGGATCCTATTTTACCAAATCCAATGTAGCTTATACTTACCTGTAATGACTCTAAGTACCAATGTCAGCCATAGGATAATACCTTGCATGAAACAATATCTGTAATGGTAAATATAAATCTTTGATTTAAGCAAATGGTTTTTAAAATTTTATAACAAACAGTAGAAACAAATGGATACACACTAGAGAGGTTATGCAAACCGAACTTGTTCGTGCAGGTGTACGTCAAAAAGTTGTTTATGACGTCATCACATTTGCGTTCCACGCACCTGTGCGCGTTTCACATTCAGTTAAACGTGTAAAGCGGTAAGTACACGTTTATAATTACTTGTAGATTTAATACGCAACTGGATGCAGATAACCTATGAATACCTATATTCAATTTCTTCGGACACGTGTGTTTTTCCTGAAAATTTGAAGGAATTGCAAATAAAATGCGTCACATTGTAAAGAAGAGCCCTAAAAGTTTACCCACTAATTTATCCACGAGACCCAGTAAATCGGCCCTCGATTTTATAAAAGTTTACCCACTAATTTATACACGAGACCCACTAAATCGGCCCTCGATTTTACTCTAGAAAAAAATTTTATGAGAAATACTTTATATCTCTCATGAAAAAACATGAATGTTTACCGCGTTTAATGAAAAGAAAAATTTCACCAAACAAAGTGTCATTTAGCTGTAATGACGTCATGAAATGACGATATTGAGATAAAATGGCGAACATTGCTGGGAAATTTGTCTTCGGTGGAATAAATCAATGTGGCCGCATATGTTAACTGAGATAAAACGTTTATGACAAAAGCATATAATGATAATCTTTCACATATAAATTTTTCATCTTAGTTAACGTATCCAATGTACAAATGAAGATCTCGCGGACGTCTCGTCCATTTAAACAGTATCAAAATTATCTCGGTAATCTTCGGCAGTGTCTCGATAGTTTCCGTGGCTTGAGTGACGGTCAGCATGTTGACCTTTGTTGATAGAAACCATTATTTATGTTGTATTAGGTATATTTAGGTAAAATATGCCATGATTCTAACTATATAATACATTTGATATTTATTTGTACAACGGATACCTTAATGCATGCGGTCATTGCTCATTTCATAGAAATATGTAGTTTTTGCATCAATTTCGCGGAATATGACCTATTTTTTGTGTTTTCAAAGGGCTTAAAGCTATTGGTAAACGCAATAAGTAAAGAACGTTTCAAACTGTGACATCACACTTAAAAATTATAAGAAGTGCAATGTTAAAAATTAAGTCCATATCGGGCTTCGTGGCCCTACTCCTTTATCCTTGAAGATTAATTTTGATGTAATATATCCGATTACTTTGAATAGAAAAAAATGATTCACCGTCTTTGCTGAATGCCCTTTACCTTTACAATCTAGACGCCAAGTTCTTGACGAATTACGTCACAAAAACGTATGTACGATTTACACGTACCAGTACGCGATGTGATATCTGCTCAACCGCATAACGTCAACGTGTAAAGTTTTAACGTGTAAATACACGTATAAGTTCTCGTACACATACAAGTTAGGTTTGCTCAACCTCTTTACTGTCATGTAGATGGATGGATATATCCGGCAATTGCCCGATGACGGATGGCGGACGGCGAACTTTCATGGGATCGTCCAAATACTTAACATCCTATTCATTTTTATTCGCGACTATTCAAATAGAAATTCTAATGATTTTGCATTACCTTCTCAATTTTGAGACTGAATAACTGATGGGTACTTCTTCGATGTTTATTAAACTGATTCGAATTGAGGTTTTTATCAACGCTGCTGCTGTTCTTTGTAAAATGAAATATTTTTCTTCCTATATTATTTTGATTAATCTCTTTTTAGACTTTCCAAAATGTCCGCCTGCCGCAGTCCGTCTTCTTTTATACAATACTTAGCCATGCTCTTCAGTTTATTAAGAATTATTCTAGTACCTCTCTTTTTGGCTATTTTTCCACATTATGTTCACTTGGTGAACTAACATTGCTCAAATTCAAATGAAATCAAACTATGGTATTTTCGAGTTTTATCCAAAATAACCAGGATAAAGAAATAATCCTGTCGAACACAAGGGACCTCCCTAACAGAATGTAATACTGATAAATATGAAAAAGGTATTGATTAGAAATCGAGAAAAACTGACCTGCCAAGTACGAAAAGCTTCTAGATTACATCTTATCTGTCGTTGAATACGAAATCGTAAATAATTTACAAATAGAGAATAAGTGTCTTAATTTGCGTTTTGTTACGGGTACATGTATGCAAATGAGTTAAAGAAGATCCTGACGATAATCTCAACAGCACTCACAATAGAGCACCACATTGAGCATCGACGGACCCCCAGCAAGCTAGAGGTGGGATCAGGTGCCCGGGAGGAGTAAGCATCCCCTGTTGGCTAGCCGCACCCGCCGTCGATGTTCATGCACGAATTCAAAATGGAAGTATATAAAATGCATGCGCTGTCTGAGGCCGTCTATATATAAAGTGCTATGGCGACAATGTCAGGGAAAAATATTCAAAACACTTACTGTCAAACCCCTCGCACAGTAAGTGAATTTATGCATGCAATGCGCGTTAATAGATATTTATTCCATATATATGCACCATAGTCTGTTTCATTCTTGTTTTCTGAAATCGCGTTTAGTAGACAAAAGGGTGACATTAAAATTCAGGTCACCGCGGGTTCAGTTTGCAGATTAGAATAGCCGTCGCGGCATGTTTCTTTAGATCTTATGCATTGTGATGTCACGAGCGTTACCATACGAATTGCAGCACGTTCCTTTCAATAGTTACAGGCAATTGCATTGATTGTGCAAATATATTTCATAATAATAATAATTATATCTGAAGCAAAATGAAATTTGAATGTAAATCAATTATATATTATATTAGTGAATAAAAGTCAAACACAAGGCTTACAAATTCTAGAAAAAAATGTATCTCTATTTTTTCTCATGAGCAAAGAAAAATCGAACAAACAATTTGAGACAATAACACAGCTCCATGCTTGGTATATTTGATTCACTGTATGAAGATTTGTGAAGAATGTAACTTATGACTGTTTTGAGAACAATTTACAATACCGGTATATATGAGTTAAAGAAGATCCTGACGATAATCTCAACAGCACACACAATAGATATCATTATAATTCAGTGAGTGGAAGAAAGGAGGGGATTTCCAACAACACTTCATTGCAGCATCCACAGCAAAATCCCAAAGCACCCAATGCAAAAATAAAAACACAGAACAGACATCCACAGAAAGAGACGCAAAAGGGACAAGGAACACCAACTCACACCATAGACAATGAAACACAAAGTGTTTCATGTTTCTATGGTGTGAAGTGTTCACTTGGCAGTCATGCTGAACCCCCAAAACCACAGTGCTAATTGAAATATTATTAGAAGAACAATCATTTTAGATAATAGCTAAGGTGAATCCCTTAAAGGAGATAAGTTTAGATATCCGGAATACATAAGCATCTTCTGCTGGCTAACAACACCTATCAGTTAAGCTGTGTAAGTCAGAACGATGAGTGAAAGAATTCCAGTGTTAAGAATTGATGCAAAATTGTAAAATGACCTGAACATGGACGTAAGATTATCATGAAAACAACAATTGAAGCTTGCATTATCTGTATCACATTTATTTCAGCTTATCTATTTGATTAAGCTCAGTCTAGATTTCCTTAGACAAATATGAAATGTATCCAAAAGCTTCATAACTCTTACATAAGTATTGACACTTATTTAAAACAAACAATCACAATTTGAGTCCGGGCTATATCTCACGGTGCACCATAGTGCATATAGATTAATTTGATACTTCATTACCCTAAAGAAAATAAAAAAAAACCTTTTTCCATCACACAATTTAAAACTTGTCATGAAACCTATTTACTTTCACTCAATCTGCGAAAATTTCAAATTCCTAAAGTGCACTTGTTGAGACTTTACGATATTTATCTAATTATGATTTTCCAAGACGATTTTCATTTAGTTATTTCTTTTCGATATGTATTGTAAATTCTAGAATATGTATAAAGATGAGGAAAAACATGATAAGGTTGATCTTTAACACTATGACGGATTCAATCTATATGTCAATAAAGTAGTTCAAAGAACTCAGACCTTTATGTCTTTAAAATCGAATATTTGGCATCCATTAGGTAAGAGATCAATGTTTTGATTTAAAACTGAAGCATGATTAAGATATTCTTTGGTAAATAATGTTTACATTTAAGATAAAATTCACCATAGGCTAAATACATTTATCAAAGGATTCAGAATCGTCATTGGCAAAAATGTATTTCCGAGGGGTTTGACAGTAAATGTTTTGAATATTTTCTTCTGACATGGTCGTCATAGCACTTTCTATATAGACATACCCTCAGACAGTGCATGTGATTTAGATATCGTTTTCATTCTCATGCATGGACATCGACGGCGCGTGCAGATAGCCAAACGGGAAGCTTACTCCTCCCGGGCACCTGGTCCCACCTCTAGTTTGCTAGGGGTCCGTCGATGCTCAATTTGATGCTCTATTGTGGGTGCTGTTGAGATTATCGTCAGGAACTTCTTTAACTCATTCCAATATCTATAAGTCAATATAGAGGATTGCAAAAAAGGAAACAAAGCTCATATACGAGGGCTGATTGATATACGATTTAAATTTTATCGGACATTTTGCATTACTTTCCTACATAATCCCCTTCAGTATCTATACACTTTTGCCACAGATGTTTAAGGGCCATTTTTAAAGCACTCCTTATCTTGACTGGTCAGAAAGCCATCCACTGCAAGTATGACGTCATCATCGGACTGAAAGAGGATGCCAGAAATACCTGCTTTCAGATTTGGAAATAGATGATAGTCTGATGGAGCAAGATGAGGTGAATAAGGCGGATGGTAAATGGAACAACAAACCTTTAACTAGTGAGTATTTTCCAGCAACTGTGTCAGAAGTGAAACATAGTATATGCCATTGATTGTTTGTCCTTTTTTATATATAATTTATCCGAATACCTTCTGCATCGTAGAAAACCGAGGCTCACAGCAAATCAAACAGTCTTCGTAAGTTCATCTTTATCTATCACACGATACTAGCTTTGTTCCATAACATACATATAGTTGTGTTACGGCACATGTTATCTTTGGCCATATAACACTGTTTAGATTGAGGATCACTGACGAGGGTTACAACATGTTAGTACCCAAAACGTGCATGTCTGGTCAATGCTGCAAATTTTACCTCTCATATCGGCCCTATAATTTCGACAAAAATTGCTTTTAATTAACGAATTATCAATTATCACTTTTTGCAACGTTGAATGCACGGCATCATAACTTTGAGTCCTCGTAACGTCACGCGCTTGATATATGACATCACGTTCTGACGTCCTTTGTCCTTAATATCGCAAAACAAAGGAAAATCATCGTATTTTACACACAAATCTTCAAAATTCATCTATGCTCCAGGCGTCGCCCACAATACTTTTTATGAAAATTAAAAGGCCGATCAGAAATCCAAAAATTATCACGGACAAGGCCTTGAGCGCTACTTGATTTCATATATTTGTATCGAAATTTCGCTCATTTATTGATATTTTCAATTATTTTAACGTTTTTAGACGTTGTTTTTGTCGTAGTATTCATTATAGGACTTTGAAGTAAAAAAAGGGGCCTTCCTGATTTGGATTCACCATACATTTGACATTTATAAACTAGAATGTTAAACGTCTTCAAATTGAATAATAACATAATTTAAGAACAGATAAATTGGCAGCATGGACCAGACATGAACGTTTCGGGTACTTAACCCTCGTCAGTGATCCTCAATCTAAACAATGTAATATGCCAAAAAAGTATGAAGTTACTATGTCAAAAAAGCTGTAACGAATGACGTAGCGGGATGGGTGGGATATGATGCTACAGGATCCACATTTTAGAAATTACAGTTTTAGAATGCGTTGAAGAAACGATCAACCGAAATTGATCGAACTTGATCACTGACGAGGGTTTAGTAATCGAAACGTGCATGTCTGGTCCATGCTGTAAATTTATCACGGTTTTAAATGATGCTATTGAATTTAAAGACGTTTAACATTTGAACTACTTGGTGAGTGTCACTGCTGGTGGACCAAGAGTCCCCGAGGGCACATGTAGCCAAGTTCGATCAACTTCGGTTGATCGTCTGTCTCTTCAACGCATTTGAAATTTTCTGTTACAAAATTTCTTGAATTTTCTAAAACGTGGGTCCTGTAGCATCATTTCCCACCCATTCTGCTACGTCTTTTGGTACACTTTTGGACAATCATAATAATTTTCATACTTTTTGGCTTTATTACATTGTTTAGACTGAGGATCACTAACGAGGGTTTAGTACCCGAAACGTGCATGTCTGGTCCATGCTGTAAATTTTAAGGTTTTAAATGATGCTATTGAATTTAAAGACGTTTAACATTTGCTACATGTGCCCTCGAGGACCACTGGTCTACCAGCAGTGACACTCACCAGTGGTATGAATGTTAAACGTCTTCAAATCGAATAGCATCATTAAAGAACAGATAAATATTATGGATATATTAACAATTTTGAAAATAGGGCCGAAAGGACATGTAGCCAAGTTCGAGTCAGATTATTTATTTCAATGGCCGGATTTTCCAGTAACCCAAGGTCAGAATATTTATTTTTTACCTTTAATTATCCCGACAAGCAAACTAAGAAGAAACTAGAAAACATGCACACACTGGGAATGTCATATATTAATTCGATCAATTTCGATTGGTCGTTTCTTCAAACGCATTCGAAAATTTCTGTTAAGAAAATATTCTAAATTTCTGGAACCTGGGTCATGTAGCATCATATCCCATCTATCTTGCTACAAACATGTACGTCTTTCGGTATATTTTGATCATAATTTTCACAAATTTTGGCCATATTTCATTGTTTAGATTGAGAATCACTGACGAGGGTAAATACCTGAAACGTGCATGTCTGGTCCATGCTGTAAATATATCTGCTTTTAAATGATGCTAACGAATTTGAAGACGTTTCAATGCATTACTTTCAGAGACGAGACTTCATGAACACTACAGTTAATCTTTTTACATATGATATGTACAATTATCACCTGCATACTGTAAACGTGGATATTTTCGCAGGGGGAAAATTTTGCGATTTTAACATCAAGACATTGTGCGTGGGGGAATTTTCGCAATAAAGATTTCCATCCTATTGTAAGAATGCAACGGGGATATTTCTGCATGATGGAAATTTTCGCGAAGTCCCTTGCGAAAAAAAAAAATCGAAAATTTCCACGTTTACATTATTTTAAATGGAGTTTTCACGGCACGATATGCCAAGAAAGTCTTGTTATGTCAAGTACAAAACGAAATGAACAAAAGTTGCTTATTCTAAAAAAAAGAATGAATACCAAATTTGAATACCAAATTTGTTTAATTGTGCTTAAAAGGAGTATCATTCATTCTGATGACATTAAGAAGAAAAATAACTTTATCAAGAGCTACCAAATCTACAAATGAATAGCTTATTGTACATATAGCATAAGTGAACAACATTTATTTATTTTGACTGTTTATTTGTGCATTCATTTAATATTGTGTTTTGGTGGCGACTGTGTTCGACTTTATTCTTTGCGAGGTTGTCATGTCTGTCGCCCTCTCCTGATCTTACTATCAATGATCACCAAATTTGACAAATTCAAACTCATGGAGCTGTTGCGATGGGTGTTGCATGCAATCTCCCGGGCATCTGGTCTCACTTCGGAATGTCATTCATTCCGAGGTTTGAAAAAGTTCCTGTGGAAATTCTAACAATGATGCCTTGCCTTCTCGGCTTGAGACTGAAGAAGTGATAGATACTTCTAGAAAAGTTCCCCGCGCGGGGTTTGACAGTAAGTGTTTTGAATATTTTCCCTGACATTGTCGCCATAGCACTTTCTATCTAGACATAGCCTCAGACAGTGAAAGTATTTTATATATTGTTTCATTTTCGTGCGTGAATATCGACGGCGGTTGAGGCTAGCCAACAGGGGATGCTTACTCCTCCCGGGCACCTGGTCCCACCTCTAGCTTGCTAGGATTCCATCGATGCTAAATTTTGTGCTCTATTCTGAGTGCTGTTGAGATTGTCGTCAGGATCTTCTTTAACTCATTCTTGATATTTATTAGCTAACACAGAAAAATATCTGATTCAATTTGATTACTTTCAACATGACCAATGTCCCTTTGATTTCAAATATAAATACATTTCTTAATCATTCAAAAAAGATAGAGCGTTTGTAATGTTGTTAAAACTTTTGCCCGATCCCATTTCGTTTTCGGAAATAAAACACATGTATGTTTAAACTAAATAAAAAAAAAGATGTATTACTGAAAATCATCTATACTGTAGTATAGTCGTAAACCTCTATTGCTGGGAATTTATAAAATGCATGTTGCATTGTCATTGTTAAATCTCCAATGGTTGCATTGTATTAGTTTTCAAATATTAAAAATACAATGAGCCTTAGACATCAAATATTCTACTGTAGATAAATAAATCATTGATATCGATGTACGGGCAGGGGCCTTTTTTTCTTTTGCCAAGCTGTAATACCCTTTTCCTCCTCATCATCACTATTTCTTCGTCCAGCAATGCCGAAGATATTTTTGCAGACACAAAGGGATAATCCAAAAATCACACAAGAAATGATGGACAGTAATCCTGCCTCTAAAGACTGAAACCAATTTGGCAGCATCCCCTTTTCCCCATTTCTTGTCTCTGTTGATTCAGGCAAAAGTTGTTTCCCTAGCGAATATTTATTTGCTTTTTCATCGGTAGAATGGCCAGTAGGGAAGTGATGATTTGTTGAGATTGAAGATACTTTACTGTGGTGGTGGTGATCCTTAAACGTGACAACTGAAGTTTTCGTTTTGCTAGAAGATGTTGCTGGTTTGGCTGAGACAGAGGTTTGTTCAGTCGTTGAAGTAAACGTAGGATCTGAAAATAAATTCGATTTTTTATGTTTGTCAAAAACTTTCACCTATTATCCGAGAAGCAATAAGTACATAAAAACAAGAAGCCTATACCCAATGAAAACATTCACTTGATATCATGATGAAGAGTGAAAATCCCTCCCTAAAGTCAGGATACATAGAGATATATTGTTTTAGTTTTAGAATATAAAACCTTTATCGTTAACAGTATATATAACTTTCGGAAAAAAAGAAAGATACCTTTGTAGTGAAATCATGCGAACAATTCGAAATCATTTCGTTATTGTTGGTTTCTGTGGTTAGCACTAAAATACTTCACATTTTTGTTCAATTAACTTGAAGAATTCGTATCTTTAGTATTTTCGAATTACATTCACGTACAGATATTACCGGGGTTTTCATTCGGACGGCAGCACTTCCTGAGATGCTACGTCTTTTGGTACATTTTTGGACATAATAATTTTCATACTTTTTGGCCATATTACATTATCTAGACTAAGGATCACTGACGAGGGTTTAGTACCCGAAACGTGCATGTCTGGTCCATGCTGTAAATTTATCAGGTTTTAAATGATGCTATTGAATTTAAAGACGTTTAACATGAGACGATACAAAACATTTTAACTGTCTCATTTTGGCTTTAATATATGTTGCAAACAGACATCGGTATGTGACGCTAGGCTTCTTACGACGCTGTAACCTGATCTCATTCAGTTTGCTGGGGTCTTACCTTCTGATTTTAATGATTTGATATTTTCAAATCTACTGAGAAGAATTCTTATAACCTTGATAATAATGTCAGTTGTAGATATCTTTACCTGTTGCTGCACAGTCCTCATCGATGTGTAGATCTCCATCCTCATCTGAAAGTATATTAAATGATTTGTAAATGTCTGAAGTTTTATATTCTATTATTTTTTTTTTCAATTTCAACACTAAGATACTTGATACATATGTACAAAGGGTATCTTTCTATTTTATACGGTATTTATTAAAAGTGTTATGTAATGTTTAAAAGAAAGGAGGGGACCTTTACTAGGATTCGGTTTATTATCACCGAATTTGACTAGTTTTCATGGACCTGTTGCGACGGGTGTTGCATGCAGACAGGAGACGCTGACTCTCCCCGGAAACCTGGTCTTACTTCAGAATGTTGTTCGCAACTGTTCCAATAGAAAATCTAATGATTTTGCCTTACCTTCTCGATTTTGAGACTGAAAAAAACTATGAGTGTTTCTTTGATGTTTATTGCAACACCCACAGCAACACACCACTTCATCCAAATGCAAAAACATAAGTAGACAAGGCTGTCCAAAAATCACACAATGAGTTCCAAAAATAAGATATGAGTAAGAAACATTATTTGAGATCCTGCTTTACACATGATGCACAGATGTATTATACATACATGTATGCACTCAAACTATATTTCCTAGTTAAACAGATTGTGTGATAGTTAGAGGTATTACACTTATTACACGTTTTCAAATTCATAACATCATTAAAGAACAGATAAATTCGCAACATAAACCAGACATGCACGTATCAGGTACTTAAATCTCGTCAGTGATCCTCAATGCACATCATTTTCATTTTCAAATATTTTTTCAAATGCCTTCATAATGCAAATTTGAGTTATCTTTCTTGTAAGTTAGAAAGAATACAGAATATTTCCAAATAATAGCCGTATCTTAGACATGTTTTAATTTTAAAAGAAAACTCAGTACCTTTATGTAATATAATAAATTCATAATTTGACTTTATAAATATCTTAAAAAAAAAAATATTGCAAAAAACAATGTACTGTTCTCAGGTAAGAATAAACAGGTACATCCTATCCAGTCGGTAATATTATATAAACTAACATTATTTCTATATGACTTTACATGTGTATGAATGTCGGGAACTCTTCGATGTGAATACTCAAATGTTTTGGTGCCGGATATGTCCTTAAGTCCAAAAATACCGAAAGACGTAGCAAGGGTATACATGTACATGTTATATTGCCAAAGTCCATGCCTAATTATCTATTTGAAATATAAGTTATATCGTATAACAATTTAGTGCACAGTATGCGCAATTCAACAAATAGATCAGATGAAAAATTTCCAACAAGCAACCAGGAGAAATACAGACCATGACAAAACGAATACAAAAATGGATCAACAGAGCAGACACATTTAAATATGAATACATATACAGAGGAAGGTCAGAGAAACGAAAACTGTTTATTAATTCTGTACAACATTGTTCGACAGGATCCAGATATATAGTTGACCAAAACTACATCCCTAATACTCCCCTCAAATGTTTTTTTTTTCCTATAAAACAAGATAATCAAGACACTCAATTACACCTCTAAAACATTTCGAACTTTTATCAAGAACTGTATACCACCTCTCCCCTCCCTCTTAAACAGGGGATGCTTACACTCCCCGGGTACCTGATCCCATTTGTACTCCCCGTAGAATATTTAGGTTCTTTTGTTCTGTTTTGTATATTTTCAAGATTCTGTATGCGCATAGAAAATGTAAATTGGATTCTGATGTTGGGTATTGTGTTTGACACTCCTATTTATCAGTCGGATTAACCCTCTAGTGCCCAACGTATCATATATGATACATTGGATTGTTAAGTCACCATATAACTGATTTTCAATATTATCGGTGTTACTTCCCTTAGAATATTATTTATAGCACATAGGCTTTTCTTTGGAGTTTCGCATTTCAGGCTAGCTCTAGGTCATGTGACTTCTGAGCCTGGAACAAAATGGCTGCCTCCATGAAATAAACACATGTTCTGTGTGGCGATATTTTACTGATGAACATAATATACAAACCTTTTCCGTTGCAGATTTCCTCATCTATGAGTTGGTCGCAGTCATTATCTAGACCGTCTGCTATGGTCATTTGAGAGGTTTTGCATACCTGAAAATTACCAAACAGATTTTGCTGAAGGAGAGATTATCTTCTCCTGATTAACAAGAATTTGATACGGTGAAATTTCTTACCGCTTCAAAAGTCTATCATATTTTCCGAAAAAAAGAAAAGAATTTGACTGGAGGTTATTTTATTTATTGTTATAGTATTAATAAAATTATAATAAATTTA
The DNA here is from genome assembly GCA_033119305.1 of Pinctada imbricata. Taxonomy (NCBI): domain Eukaryota; kingdom Metazoa; phylum Mollusca; class Bivalvia; order Pterioida; family Pteriidae; genus Pinctada; species Pinctada imbricata. Next base: position 43,707,843 of record VSWD01000011.1, read on the forward strand.
TATCAATTGAATGAGAAACCTGATTTATTGGGGCCAGTCTAAGACCAACAGGAAAGGAATAAGATTCATAATGGGCGCCGCCGTACGCCACAGCCCCAAACACAGAGGTCGGAGACTTGTGCTTTATTGAGTGTGCCTTCGTATCTTTCCCCACGTAAACGTAGCCACCGACTAGCTCCGTCCCATGTATTGATTTAAAACTTGCTCGAACACTCTGAATATTCTTCCCATCTACAATGAGGCCATCTTTCTCTGATGCCTTTATTATAACCATGAAATAGTTAGAAAACGCTGAATGTGTTGCAGGTGGAGAACTGATGATATAGTCAGTGGCGTATTGCTCTATTGGAGGCACAATGAACATGGACGGGTCCGAAAGAATTTTGCCGTCCGAACTTTTTGAAAACTGAGCAATAAGAATAGGTTTAGACGAACTGATGGTAAGAAAACAACTCGAATCAGGAATGTTTTCTTGTCTAAAGGTTCCCGTATTGAGAATGAAAGTTTTAGTTACACAACCAGAAATAGATATCCTAGTATTTCCCTCAGAAGTCACAAATCTTAAAACATATCCATCGCTTCTTTCGGGGAAGGGAACAGTCGCGAAATGTTTCCCCCACGTCACAATGGGCGGGATTTGCTCCACCAAGTGATCTCTACCTCTATCACCCCTCCCTCCACTAAGATAAAGATTGGTTTTCTTGTTTCCAGTGAAAACTGCGATTGGATTACTTCCTTGTATGAGACTTCCTGTTAAGTCACCAATTGTCTCGAGCTGTAACGTGTCATACGCATTGAGCGTAAGGTTTATCCATTCTCCATACCGATATGTTTTTCCTTCGAATCTAATATTTATCTTATGATGACTAGAGAGTTTAATAGAAAGTTTCGTGTTATCCTTAACTCCAACCACGACCATGTTAGAAGTAAAGACTTTATTACGGTCGAAAGAATAACACACAGCGTAATGAGTCTTACCGAGTACGTCGATTGGAAAAGCCAAATATCCGTCAGTAGACGTGTCCTGCTTGTTCATACTGAACACGATTATTTCATCAGTTGCCGTTATGTGAAGTCCCTTTGAACTCCTATTCGACCCCTCATTTATGACGTTGTAACCTAGTTTCAGGTGCTCCACCTTTCCAAAAGTGACATTTAATTTCTCATTAATTTTTCCCACCGAAAGTCTTGGTGCCGTAACATTGACTGATACGTTGGTAACAGATGCAGTACTTATAAATAGGTCCACATATTGCCAGTTTGATCCATGGTTAGCCTCATTTTCCATAAAGCTAATTATAAATTCCCTCCCTCGACTGTCTGGACTGTATTGTGCACCTTGATTGAAGTGATCAGAAACGTGAATTATGGTTTCAGACACTGAAAAAGTAAGGTCCTTTCGATATAAATAGTTACTTCCCATTTCAGATTGTGTCTAACGTAACGAAGAATGCATACAATTATGGGTTTTCCTAATTCAATAATTATTGGACGCCACAATGAATTAATCATATAATGTATATCTTTTTGAATTTATTTGACTCCAATGGTCCAATATTTTTTTTTCGGTTTCGGTGAATTCTTCCTACTTATTTCTGAAATTTTTGTATGGTCCTTACCTGCAGGTGCATGAAGAATCATAATCAGCCAAAGAAAAGCCGGTCGGCTGAAACAATATGACTGTGTAAATGCATTTTCTGGTGAGATATTATAGGCTGAAATGTGCACTGAAATTACTTTCATAATCAGTGAACATAAATTTCAATATTGATAATGTTATTGTACCCAACAGATCTTAGAAGATTTTGGCAAATTAATACAAGATATATTAAAGAAATAGATGAGTATTAAAATTTATTTTAAATCATCATAATGTATACCTGCATTTTGAAGGAACAACGCTCATAATGTTGATGTTGTCCTATCAATTCTATCATGCAAGTGAAGCACATTAATTTTAAACTATCACTGGATTTTTGTCTTAATACCCGGGATCAAAACTTGACTTCGATCGAATTAAAGAGGCCACCCTTAAAGAAGCAGTGCGGTTAAACCAAAAAATCTATTGATTAGTAGTCGAGAAATCTGACATATCAAATATCAATAGTATAACTTCTAGATTACGTACGTCATTCGTCTTTTCGTACAAAATGCATTTAAAAGAATTGGAATTAGCGATTAAAGCTTAGATAAATAAAGAAAAGTGAAAACTTTTAAAGACACTGAAAAAACATCTCTGGACGATACAATAATATGAATCATATTTACATCTCAACATCTTAATTTTTTAAAAGTACGTGCTCTTAGTTAGAACCATAAAAGCCTTTTTCGACGGGTGGACATTTTTTGCATTACTAAAGTAAAAGGTGTTGCTAGCAACCAGAAAACGCTTACCCTCCCCGGTCACTTCATCTCATCTTAATGAGGGATTACATTATGCACCTATGTAGAATGTTTTAGTTGCATCGTTTGGTTTTCCATTTTCCTGCTGCATACTGTTTTCGTATGATCACTGGTTGTAATTATAAAATTCTGATTTTTTTTTATTTTACCTTATAAATGACAAATATGAATAATGACCATATCCCTGTCTACAGTACAAAATCGATAATTCAGAAAATCAGAAACCGAAGGCGTACAAAATCAGGATAAAACAGGAATCAAAGCAAACAAAAACAAAAACCTCCACCATATGAAAAGAAGCGAACTCCCGATATGAGAGTGAGACCAGGTGCCCAGGAAGAGTAAGCATCTCCTGCTTGCATGCAACACCCGTCGCTTCAATTCTGTAGAACTGTCACATCCGGTTACTTCCATTTTGGAAGATATAGAGTACAATCTTTGGTTGGGTGGTTCAAATGACAGAATATCATCCACAAAGGCATATGAGATCCCTATTTCCAGAATGATTAGTGACAATCTAGATTTAGATTAAATAGGTGTCAACATTACCAGACAAAATATACGGTACTGCAACCCACTTCTTTGACAATTCTATCCTGTCCTATTCACCATCCTACATCCATCTCCTATTCACTCTATGCTATCCCATCCTATCTCATCTCATCATATCCACCTCATCCCAACCCAATTCTATCCCACCCTATCCTACATCCTATCCCATCCTACATCCTATCCTATCCAATCCTACATCCTGTCCTACCCGCCTTTATTTACTTCTCATCACCTTTTGCGAGATTATCATTAAAATTAAATGACTTGATGCTAATTCATGCATAAGTAGTAAATTATCTGTAACTTTTACTGTTTTTCGATTTGATTAGAAGGAAAATTATTTCGATGGTTCAATACTATTTTTGCGCTTGCAGTGAACGAAACAAAAATATCACAACAAACCTCCAAGTTTGTTTTTTATTCAATCTAAATTTATATTACCCATTCAGTCAAGTATATGATTTATAATCTTTGACAATTCTATCCTATCTTCCATCCTACATCTATCTCCTATCCACTCTATCTTATCCCATCCTATCCTATCCTATCCACCTCATCCCAACCCAATAATATCCCATCCTATCCTACATCCTATCTTATCCGCCTTTATTTACTTCTCATCACGTTTTGCGAGATTATCATTAAAATTAAATGACTTGATGCTAATTCATGCATGAGTAGTAAATTATCTGTAACTTTTACTGTTTTTCGATTTTTTTAGAAGGAAAATTATTTAGATGGTCCAATACCATTCCTGCGCTTGCAGTGAAAGAAACAAAAATATCACAACAAACCTCCAAGTTTTTTTTATTCAATTAAAATTTATATTACCCATTCAGACAAGTAAATAATTTCAATGAATCGAATTTAATCAAATAAATATGTTTGTCTGCTAAAAACTTGAGAATAAAAAAAAGATTGGATTGAAGAACGAGGTGGATAGGATGTAGCATAGAATAGAATGTAGTATAGGATAGGGTGTAGGATAGGATGGGACAGAAATGGTAAGGATCAATGTGGATAGGATGGGATAGGATAGGATGGGATAGGATAAGATTCTATCCACTTTCTATCCTTCATCCTTTCCTATCCACCTTTTTGCCAAACAAGTGGGTTGCAGGACTGTATTATCCGTATGCGTACATCAATATGTACATTAACAACAACAACAACAACAAAATGCTTTATTCTTTAATACTTTAAGACAATGAACGAATTTGACGAGTTTTCATGCAACTGTTGTCATGGGTGTTGCATGCAAACAGGAGACGCTGACTGTCACCGGACACCTGGTCTTACATCGGAATTATGTTCATTATGAGGTTCGCAATTCTGTCCCGATAGAAAATATTATAATTTTGCCTTACCTTCTCGACATTGACACTGAATAAATAATTGGTACTTTTTCGATGTTAAGAACTGGACGAAATATCAGACCTCTTAATTACATTAAAAGATATGGTCATTCTCAAATTTTCAGAAAAGAGTATCAATCATCTAGGTCAAGGTCACTACGTAAAATCTGGTAACGAAAAGGTCTTATCAAAAGAAATATTAAAGACCTATTACCTATCAATTAAATGATATGTTCAACCTTAATTTCTAAGAAAAGAAGGTCAAAAGGTAAAAAATTATGGTATGTGTAGAAAGGCATTGTTACAAGGAAAATACATGTGAAATATCAAAGCCTTATCACCTACCAATCAAAAGATATAACAAATGTTAATTTTCTTGAAAAGTAGGTCAAGTATCTAGGTCAAGGTCACAAGGTCTAATATTATGGTCTGTGTAGAAAGGTCTTGTCACAAGGAATACACATGTGAAATACCAAATCCCTATCACTTACCAATCAAAAGATATATTGTGGCAGTCTGGCCGAAGGGGGTCGCTTCTCTATTTGTAGAAATAACACCTTGGAACATTTCAAAGGTTTATTAAATGTCGACATAACAACTCTAACAAATTCACAACATTTGAACATTATGGCTTGCTTCCCCTCTTTGTTCGTACAAAATAGCGTGAAAATGACAATGGCACGCTTAATCACACACAAATATGTTGGAAAATACCATGTGAGCCTTCGGACCTCACTGGGCCTCTTGCTTAAAATCAGTATAAAATTAGCCGTAAAAATTCATATTAATTCCCTAGCTCTGGTAAGGCATTGGTACTCTTGTTATAAATATTGGGATTATTTACTTTGCAGGGGGAGACTGTCGGAATTTCACTTGACCTTGAAAAATCAGTATAGTGCTCTCTCTATTATAATGTATTAAATTCTACCTTTAGCTTATTTACAGTATTTACATATTCTTTCTCATTGAAATTACTTAAGATTCATGTGTTTCTCGTTTCAATTTGTAAAAGTTATGATCATCAGTTTGGCTATTCATTTTGGTACCTAAGACTAAGCTGTTAGGAGATGTTGTCTCTACGAGCGTATGGACAAGAATGTGTTGATCGCGATTGCTCTCTTCCTTTCATAGATTTTGGGCCAATCACTGCCAGGAAAATTCCTGGCAGTGCCAGGAATATTCCTGGCAGGGGGAAATTCACTTCAAAACGTACATTGAACTTCATTAAAACAATTAATTTGACATTCTAATGCATAAAAGATTAAATTGAATACGATATAGTGACGAAAATCCCTAAAAATACTGATGCAAAATTTTGGGACTAGTTCTCAGCGTCTCTAGTCGCGGCGTAGGTACCTTAGCAACGGGCGCATCACATACCACGACCACATTGTAGTTTCTCAATAATTCACAGTGTTTTCCTTACCAAAAATGATTTAAAATACTAAAAACTATAGCCATCTTGAACAAATATACCCAGAATTTTATAATGCACAAGTTATTGTCAAGAATTTCAAATTATTGCGCCATGCATACTTAGAGATTACATAGGAACAAAATGGCGGCGCTCGCAAAATCTGACAGCTAAGTGCGATGGAGAAAAATGGAAATTTACACAGAAAAATCCATTTCCTAAAGAATATATGAATAATACTAAACTACATAATTGAATCGTGCATGGAATTTTAGCGGAGATGACCAGGTAAGAATCGTACTTTGTTCGAATCTGCTCCAAAACAACTTGTACTTGTCAACACAGGTGAAAATGAAAGCTGACAGCGAAAGTCTGTTGACAAAAACGATCAAATTGAGAGTAGCTTCTTATTAAACATGATAATTAATAGCATGAGCTGAAAGAGAAAATCTGTATACATATAGGCAATAGCATTTTGTTTCATGAGATAAAGCATTTTAGAAGAAAGGTAAGTTTTTCCATTGACAATCTTAGCCCAAAATGACACTGATCAAAATAACATGTATGAGGGTAGCAAGCCTTACAATATTGTACTCAATTGAATAAAAATATGATCATAACAGTCATCTCAATTCCTCATCAACAATGAGTGCCACTTCCTTCACATGACAATATAATCTAGATAGATAATTATTCTCTGCACTAAATTGCAAGACACACAATTTGAAAATCACCCCCCAACCCATACAAATTCTTGCGCAGCAGCAGTCTATTACACTCCCCCCACTTTAATTTCAAATAAATTCTCCTGAATTTCCTAAGCACTTTATTAAATTAGTCTTAACTTTAACTTATTCCTATCTAAAATGTCCATAATAAAATCCGTAGACGTATTCCTGGCTCTGCTGGCTGCTTCCAGAACTTCAAGGAAATTCTCATCTCTGTGGCTACTGACACCCGTCTGGTTCGCTGTGCTTCCAATCCTCCTCAGCATCTCGTAATTGTGGTACTGCAGCCCACGGTATCCATCCCTGTCAGGCCAGTCAGACTCTGGTAGTGTTAGCATATTGTATTTCGACAGCAGTACCTCTCTGTGAGCATGGGATGCTGACATGGTTGGATTCGCCTGCCGTTCCAGCATCATCGCTGTAAATTCAAGTTGTAGTTTCCTTTGATCCCTCGTAAGGTTCTGCCATCCATTCGGTGGCCAGCAAATCTGAGTAAATCCACATGGTATGGCAACAACGGTGGTCGCGTCCCATTCTCTTGGTGCAGGGGGAAACAGGGGCAGGCAACCTTTTGACAACAACCTCAAAGCCCTCTGTTGTATGTTGGTTGGCTTTGAAGCATCACCAGACATGGTAGGGCTGTTCAACGTTTGCGGAGGTGCCGGGGTTTCGGCTGGCTTATAGGCGGTCTCAAATCTCATTTTACTGGGAGGGCTAAATGCGCTTGCTCTTGGAACAGAAGTGGAGCTCATTACAGATGAAGGACGGCTTGCAAGGTTCGATGTTGGCGTGTTTGGTGAGGTCATCCCTTCGTTTGTTACTGAAAGAGGGCTGATCATCCTCAAACTAGCCGAGTTCCCTTCATAAATGGATGCTACCTCATTGTCTATCTGTTTTTCGTCTGCCTTTGTCTCTTCTGCAGTGCACCCTTGTGGTTTCAAATTCACCTGTTGTGGCATGGCCATCCTGCTTTCATCATGGACAGACGGAGGCTCCGAATCTTTGGGGGGGTAGGTCCTTTTCCAGATCGCTATCCTTTCTCCTATCCTTCTTCCTATCGCTATCCTTGCCCCGATCACTATCTTTCTCAATAGCCTTTCTATGATCGTCATCTATCTCCTGATCGCTATCCTTTCTCCTATCCTTCTTCCTATCGCTATCCTTGCCCCGATCACTATCTTTCTCAATATCCTTTCTATGATCGTCATCTATCTTCTGATTGCTATTCTTCCTCTTATTGCCATCCTTCTTCTTATCACTAACCCTGCTTCGATCACTTTCAGCCGTGTCCTTTTTGCTCGCTGTCTGGCTGGGTAGTGGCTCCACTGGGCCAAATGTTGCCCCAAATTGAAGACTATGCAAGTATCTCTTCAACACTCCCAACGTGTCCGCAATAGCACACAACAGTTTCCTTGTTGTAGTTGAGGTCGAAACATCGATGGAAACAGTCAACATCGTGATAGGTGGACTCACTCCTGCCATCTTTGTCGTCAATGCCCTCCTCATTATGCTTGCCACAGACTTTGGATCATTGTAAAGGTCCTTGGATAGCACGGCCTTATACCATACCGGGTTGTCGCCCTCAGTGTAAAGGAGTGCCTGCATCCCATCATCCCCATTTGACTGTATCTCCTGGATGTTTAGAGTGCCGATTTCTACTTCGGGGGTATCGGGTGCGTATTCTGTTCTGGGCCTCTTTGGCGTCGGCTCACGCTCCTCATAATCAGGAACGAAATGCGATTCGGGTTCCACTGATGGTGGCCTTCTCGAGCCTTTCTGCATGCGCCAGCCTACTTCCCATTCTGATAGTACATTGGCACTCTCCGGGACTCCCGCTTTCCTAATCCAAGCCTTTACCTGGTCTCTAGCCCTTAATGCTGCTGCAGCGTCATAACCATTAGGGATAATTAGGGCCCTGTAATCTCTGGGGTAAGCCGCGAGCCAGTAACCATTTGCCTCTGAGAAAAACTCCTTGTATAGGTCCTTCAGGCCTGCCAGATCCATTGGATGATATGTCCGAACATGGTCCCTCAACTCTGGGGTGATTCTTTTGAACGTCTTCCGATTTTGACAAAATGGGCAAATCACCGACATGCAACTATGGTCACTCGACGACATGTGGTTCTTTCTGTCTTTGTTACTTGAGAAGGATTGGTCGCACTTCCAGCACTTCACATGTACTGCTCTCTTGGACATGGTTCTACAAAGATAGGCTCTAATTAGGCACCAAAAAAATAACCCACAAGAATTTTCAACATACATCTGGCCGTGCCATCCCGACAGTCTCGTCATTTTTGTTTTAGTGTAATCCAAAAAAGGGGGGTGTTAAAATTTCCTAAGAAAGGGAAAACCAATGCCATGCCATCTTGGTGTTTGTAATGAAATCGCAGTATACAGTGGGGCAGGACAACTAAAATAAACATCACATCAACTTCATTTTTATCCGTCTCAATAACCGCTAGTATGCGGTATACTATTATCCATTTACTTATGGTCAAGTCAGGTTGATCAGGCCTTCCTTGATCCATTGCCCTCAGTAACCGGTTACTTATCCACGTGGAGGGGCGCGACCTCTCCAAATACCCTAAACATTCAACTTTATCATGATAAACTTAAATCTAAAACGTTGCTTGCATCCACTTCTGCTGAGATCATTTTGGTAACGATAAGCTGTCCCTCTCTTGGACCATCCAAGCTGGCATTTTGGTGCCTTTGTAGGTGGCTAACCGGTCTATGTGAGTGACTAATCCGGGACTTGTTTTAATTTTCTTGATTTTGTAGGTTACATCGTCTAGCCTTTTGATGACCAGGTAGGGACCTTTCCATGGGGATGTCATCTTGGGGCATATCCCCACTTTCCGGGCTGGTTGGTACACCCACACAGGCTGTCCAATTGGTATAGGCCTTTTTCTTGCCCGGAGGTCATAATTCCTTTTCTGATGATACGAACTTCTTTTTAGCTGTTTCCTGGCTAATTTATGTACTTCTTCTAATTTCTGTTGTAGTGTATCAACGTAAGCAGCAGTGCCTTCATACTTCTTGTCGCCAGCTGGCTTCCCCACCACTAGATGAATAGGCAGAGTGATATCCCGTCCCAGTGTCATTCTGTTTGGTGTTTGCCCTGTACTTGCGTGCACTGATGATCTGTAGGCCATCATTAATTGTGGTAGGAAAACATCCCATCTGTGCTGGTCGTTTTCGCAATACATGGTCAACATGGTAGCTAATGTCCGATGAAATCTCTCTATGTTACCATTACTTTGTGGCCTCATAACTGTGGTTCTAGTCTTGTCTATTTGCAGCATTTCACACATGGCCATGACGATTTTGGACTCAAAGTTACTGCCTCTGTCTGTATGCAACTGTAATGGAGTACCAAAGTGGGACACATAATTGTCTACAAAGGCCTGTGCTACAGTAGTGGCTTCCTGGTCAGGTAGTGGTACTGCTTCGGTCCATTTAGTAAAACTGTCGCACATTGTTAAAATGTACCTATTTCCACGATTTGTTCGTGGCAGTGGCCCAAAGATGTCCACCTCCACCCTTTCAAATGGCTCTCCTACCAAGTATTGGCACATGGTATGTGTTTGCTTCCTGGCTGCACATCTGTCGCACTGCTGGATAAACTGTCTCACATCATTTTTCATATCAGGCAAGTAGAAACTTTGTTGTATTTTGTGTAGCGTCTTGTCAAATCCCAAGTGAGCTGCCGAGGGAATTTCGTGGCAGCATCTCAGCACTTCTGATCTCATGTCACTGGGAACCACAAGTTGGTAAATCGTTTCAGTTTTTTCATCTACTTCAAATTCTCTGTACATAATTCCATTTTCTATTCTCAGACGATCCCAATGTCTCCTAAGGGTTTTCATAGATTTGGTACCGACCGAGACATCCTCCCATTTGGGGCGTTTACTGTTGGCTGTCAAAGCTGCATGGATAAGCCTAATGTCAGGATCCTTCTCTTGAGACTCTCGAATTTCGTCATTTTGATTTTTCAGGATGCTTTGATGTCCTCTCTCCATGTTACCTCTGGTGATGGCAGCAACCTTGACCTCGGACTCAGGTGTGATGGGATGTTCGTCTCTACTTTCGCCCTCCGTGTTATTTTGTTCCTGGTGTTTACATGATTTACATGGATTGCGACTGAGTGCATCAGCATTCCTGTGTTGTGCTCCCGGGCGATGGGTCACTTCAAGGTCATAGGTACCCAGCTCCTGTAGCCATCTCGCCACTTGTCCTGTTGGGTTCTTAAGTGACTTCATCCAGCTTACGGCTGCATTGTCAGTGCGAAGTACCACATGCTGTCCATAAAGATAGGAATGAAATGTCTTAAGAGCTTTAACCACGGCTAAGAGCTCTTTCCTGGAAATCTCATGATGGTTCATTGCTTTACTCGTGTAAGCAATGACCCTCTCATTACCGTCCTGGATTTGTGCTAAGGCAGCTCCAACTGCGTAATTGCTTGCGTCAGTGTCCAGTATGAAGGGTAAGTCTGGCTTAGGATAAGCTAAGATAGGTGCTGTAGTAAGAACTTCCTTGAGGCATTGGAATGCATGTTCACACAGATCAGTCCAAGTGAATTTTGCCCCTTTGTCACAAAGCCTATGAAGTGGACGGGCAATGTCAGCAAATCCCTTTATAAAGCGGCGATAGTAGGAGGCCAAGCCGAGGAAGCTTTTTACCTGCTTTGCTGACTTTGGTTTCTTCCACTCCGAAACAGCTTTAATTTTATCAGGATCAGTATGAACGCCTTTCTCCGAGACCATGTGACCTAGAAATTTGACACTGTTTTGAAACAGAATACACTTCTTGGGTTTCAATTTAAGATTTGCCTCCCTGAACCTTTGTAAAACGTGCCGCAGCCTTTGTAATTCCTGTTGTACTGTTGATCCTGGTACTATGATGTCATCCATATATATTAAACATTCATCCCATTGCAGGCCCCTAAGAATGTCTTCCATCAACCTCTGAAATGTGGATGGTGAGTTCGTCAAGCCAAATGGCATAACCCGGAAATGAAAGAGCCCCTGGCTGGTTGAGAACGTTGTTTTCTCCTTGTCATTTGGTTCCAATCCGATCTGCCAGAATCCGGAGTTCAAGTCGAGACAACTAAACCATTTCACCCCCTGGAGACTGTCCAGGCACTCATCAATCCTCGGTAGGGGGTACGCATCTTTCACTGTGACTGAGTTGAGGTCACGGTAATCTACACAAAATCTGGTAGAGTTATCCTTCTTGCGAACCAGAACTATGCTTGCACTCCATGGACTTGCAGATGGCTCTATGATGCCAGACTTCAGCATTTTGTTGATTTCCTCTTTTTCTGTTTCCCTTTTGCCCCAGGGGAGTCTTCGTAATGGCTGTCGGATGGGTAAAGCTGTCCTTGTATTTATACTGTGTAGTACTCTACTTGTTCTGCCAATATCGTCAGATGACCTTGAAAATACATCTTGGAATTCCATCAAAAGGTTTGCCAACTGGCTCTGCTCATTTTTATCTAGGTTGGTAGTGCTTCTTTGCCACAGGTCCAGCAGATGTTTAGGTATGGATTGTTTTGCGTCATTCCCCTCGGACTCAGTAACAGTACGGACTGCTGACACTTTTGGGGTGTTCAAATATAGTGATTGACATTCACCTATCTTGGTATTTTTGAATAGGGTTGCCTCCTCATTATCATGATTTTGAATTTGAATTTTCGTCTCTCTTTCTGTTGTATCAATTATTCCTGGCACTAAGTGGACCTTATCTCTACGGCTAGCAGGTTCTACCAATGTTAAACGTCTTTAAATTCAATAGCATCATTTAAAACCTGATAAATTTACAGCATGGACCAGACATGCACGTTTCGGGTACTAAACCCTCGTCAGTGATCCTCAGTCTAAAATATGTAATACGGCCAAAAAGTATGAAAAATATGTCCAAAAATGTACCAAAAGACGTAGCAGAATGGGTGGGATATGATGCCACAGGACCCACGCCCTAGAAATTTCAAGAAATTTTGTAACAGAAAATTTCAAATGCGTTGAAGAGACACACGATCAACCGAAGTTGATCGAACTTGGCTACATGTGCCCTCGGGGACTCTTGGTCCACCAGCAGTGACACTCACCAAGTAGTTCAAATGTTAAACGTCTTTAAATTCAATAGCATCATTTAAAACCTGATAAATTTACAGCAATGCTATCTTACTGAGTTGATCCTTGTGGGGTATTTCAACATATATATACACAGATGACAATGGAGGAATCTTTATCGTCTCTTTTACCCTCACCATGCATACCATTTCAGCCTCCCCTCCAATCCAGAATGAAAGTGATGAATTTCCAATGGTTACCTTTTGGTGTTTATAGTCCAGTTTGCATGAATGCTTTATAAGAAAGTCTTGACCTAGGACAGCTGGAGGTGAGATGTCACATACTATCCCAAAGAGGAGATAACTATGGCTGTCAAACATTACTTCAAAATCTGCCACTCCATGGATCTTTAATTCGTTCCGATTTACTCCCATCAGTACGATGTCTGTTGTCCTTAAGGTAGGTCGCAAACCTTCTTCTATGTTCTCATAGGTTGCCATGGAGATAAGTGTTGAATTGGACCCACTGTCTACCAGGAAGTTGATTTTTCTCCCACAAAGTTCTCCAGTCAGATAGATACCATTGTCCCATTTGCCTTCTGTCTCCCTGCATGTCCCAATCCTCATATGCTTCTCATCGCACAGAGAAGGCCTAACCTTACCCGGCACCTCACGGCCTATTGATGAGATGACGGGCGAAAGTTTCCCGACTGATTTTGTGTTTGGCTTCGTCTCTGCTGTAGGTTGACGTTATTCCATCCCCTTGGACACTCCCTCTTAAAATGATCTGGGCTACCACACACAAAACATGTGCCCCTAGGAAAATTTGTCTGTCTTCCGCTGTTCCAGGAGTTTGTATTTAGCTTAGCCTCAAGTTCGTGCATGTCTGGTCCATGTTGCCAATTTATCTGTTCTTAAATGATGCTATTCAATATGAAGACGTTTAAATTAGCCTCAAGTTCGTTTAACCTGACATTCAGTTTGCTGAAAGCATCGTCTAAGCGATGTTCGTTTGTCGTTTTCTTCTCTACCACTCGGGCCATTTTCTTCTTATCAGTGGGCTCCCCAAGTACAGCTTCATATCTCTCGACAATATCCACAGCCTGTGCCACTGTTGTGCAGTTCCTATCGATGCACCTACACTTCATCTTAAGGGAAATTGATTTGTATAATTGGTTTACTGCGAGCGCTTCCTGTGCCACAGAGTCCAGATTTGGGTAGGCCTTCTGGGACATCTGCCGTAAATCGTCCCCAATGCTGCCACTGATTCACCGGGCTTCCTAGTTCTGCTCTCAAATTTGGACAGCCATTTGCTTCTCTGCCTTGTACTCCCAAATCTGTTGCTCAACTGCTGCACCAAGTCCGCATAGAGTCGTCTCTCCCTGTAGGGTAAACTAATATAAAAGGTGCGTGCTGGGCCACGCAAGCTTGCTGCTAGAGCTAAAGTTTTCTCATTCTCTTGCCAACGTCCTAGTTCTGAGCATATTTCGAAATGAGACAGATATTCGTCCCAGTCATGGGTTCCATCATAGGTGTCTGGTTTAACAGGTAACCCAGCCTTGGAAAGCCGTACCCCGTGCACAGCGCCTGGATCTCCATCACCCTCGTGATTGTCACCCTCCTCGATGGTGTTGTCTGCCTCTCTGTCTTCATGTGCATTCTGCTCCATCTCGTCCCTGTCATTTCTTATGTTAAACTCAATTTCAGGATCATGTGCATCAGCCATCTTGACTACCAGTGTGATTATATCTAAGATAGTAAATGTTTGAAGTCAGTTTATTTAACATTGCCATGCCAAATTTACGTAAATCGCAATCCAGGCTCGGTTCGCATCACGGATGCCATAACGAAAATCAGGCATCCCACTTCTGACACCATTTGTGGCAGTCTGGCCGAAGGGGGTCGCTTCTCTATTTGTAGAAATAACACCTTGGAACATTTCAAAGGTTTATTCAATGTCGACATAACAACTCTAACAAATTCACAACATTTGAACATTATGGCTTGCTTCCCCTCTTTGTTCGTACAAAATAACGTGAAAATGACAATGGCACGCTTAATCACACACAAATATGTTGGAAAATACCATGTGAGCCTTCGGACCTCACTGGGCCTCTTGCTTAAAATCAGTATAAAATTAGCCGTAAAAATTCATATTAATTCCCTAGCTCTGGTAAGGCACTTGGTACTCTTGTTATAAATATTGGGATTATTTACTTTGCAGGGGGAGACTGTCGGAATTTCACTAGACCTTGAAAAATCAGTATAGTGCTCTCTCTATTATAATGTATTAAATTCTACCTTTAGCTTATTTACAGTATTTACATATTCTTTCTCATTGAAATTACTTAAGATTCATTTGTTTCTCGTTTCAATTTGTAAAGTTATGATCATCAGTTTGGCTATTCATTTTGGTACCTAAGACTAAGCTGTTAGGAGATGTTGTCTCTACGAGCGTATGGACAAGAATGTGTTGATCGCGATTGCTCTCTTCCTTTCATAGATTTTGGGCCAATCACTGCCAGGAAAATTCCTGGCAGTGCCAGGAATATTCCTGGCAGGGGGAAATTCACTTCAAAACGTACATTGAACTTCATTAAAACAATTAATTTGACATTCTAATGCATAAAAGATTAAATTGAATACGATATAGTGACGAAAATCCCTAAAAATACTGATGCAAAATTTTGGGACTAGTTCTCAGCGTCTCTAGTCGCGGCGTAGGTACCTTAGCAACGGGCGCATCACATACCACGACCACATTGTAGTTTCTCAATAATTCACAGTGTTTTCCTTACCAAAAATGATTTAAAATACTAAAAACTATAGCCATCTTGAACAAATATACCCAGAATTTTATAATGCACAAGTTATTGTCAAGAATTTCAAATTATTGCGCCATGCATACTTAGAGATTACATAGGAACAAAATGGCGGCGCTCGCAAAATCTGACAGCTAAGTGCGATGGAGAAAAATGGAAATTTACATAGAAAAATCCATTTCCTAAGGAATATATGAATAATACTAAACTACATAATTGAATCGTGCATGGAATTTTAGCGGAGATGACCAGGTAAGAATCGTACTTTGTTCGAATCTGCTCCAAAACAACTTGTACTTGTCAACACAGGTGAAAATGAAAGCTGACAGCGAAAGTCTGTTGACAAAAACGATCAAATTGAGAGTTGCTTCTTATTAAACATGATAATTAATAGCATGAGCTGAAAGAGAAAATCTGTATACATATAGGCAATAGCATTTTGTTTCATGAGATAAAGCATTTTAGAAGAAAGGTAAGTTTTTCCATTGACAATCTTAGCCCAAAATGACACTGATCAAAATAACATGTATGAGGGTAGCAAGCCTTACAATATTGTACTCAATTGAATAAAAATATGATCATAACAGTCATCTCAATTCCTCATCAACAATGAGTGCCACTTCCTTCACATGACAATATAATCTAGATAGATAATTATTCTCTGCACTAAATTGCAAGACACACAATTTGAAAATCACCCCCAACCCATACAAATTCTTGCGCAGCAGCAGTCTATTACAATATACAATCTTAATTTTTTGAAAAGTTGGTCAAATATGTAGGTCAAGGTCAATAGGTAAAAAATTATGGTATGTGTAGAAAGGCGTTCTTACAAGGACTACACCTGTGAAATATCAAAGCCCTATCACTTACCAATCAAAGGATATAGCGAATCTTTCATTTTTTTCAAAAGCAGGTCAAATATCTAGGTCAAAGTCACGAGGTCAAAAATAATGGTATGTGTAGAAAGGTCTTGCCACATGAATTACACGTGTGAAATATCAAAGTCCTAATACTTACTTATCAAAAGATATATCCATTCTTATGTTTTTGAAAAGTAGGTCAAATATGTAGGTCAAGGTCACTAGGTCAAAAATTATGGTATGTGTAAGAAGGTCTTATAAGAAGGAATACACATTTGAAATATCAAAGCCCTATCACTTACCAATCAAAAGTTATGGGGTGTGACACCCAAAGTGTGACAGACAGACGGACTGACAGACGGACAAAGTGATCCCTAAGTTTCGCTATGCTTCGCAGTCGACACAAAAATATTCTGCACAGGAGCAAAACATTTCCCCTAATGGAAAAGAGATCAAGTTCGCGGAAAGAGTAAGCATCTCCTTCTGCTAGCAATACCCGTAAATGAAGGTACTTCCTAGGTATATTAACGTCTGAAATTTTTTTTATAAATCCGATATTTCACGTAAAACATTATGACAAAGCTTAAAGCTTACCCATGTCTGGGAGTGTTTTTTACCAAAAACAAAAACAAATCAAAACAAAACAAATGACGAAATTCAACTTTGAGAAACCTCGAATTGAATATTAATGAAAAAATTGTTTTCTTGAATATCTATATATTTATTTGTACAGTCGATGAAAAACTAAATGCGAGGAAAAGATTCCGAATGTGATATATTCCAGGATAGGCACTCTAAAATCTCAGTGTCCATATACATCTTTAGAGTAAGTTTGTTTCTAACCCCTTACGACGACAGAGTATCACCCTGGTACTGAGGAAAAGTTCAAAACGGGTAAATATATCAAATTCTGTATTTAGGAATAGTCTTACATAAATTTGTTCATTCTTTAACCCCCATTCCACCCCTGCAATCAAACTAAAATGTTTATAATTACATTTTCTTTTAGATGTTTAATTTATAAGATTGTTGTTTGTATAATATCTATTATTATACCTAAACTAGTAGTAAACTAGATCATGGCCAAGGTAAGGCCGAACTTTTTGTTTTTCTTGCATGGCCAAAATTGTTAATGTGCCATCTTTTAGACTCATATTTGCACTTTCTGTGATTTTCTTGTATATGATTTACATGTTTAGAGTTTAGGTTTGGGGATCAGACAAATTAATTTGTGTTTGTGTTATGTGCTGATATTTTACTTCTTCATTTCTGTGATATTGGAATGTTTGTAAGTCTGATCCCCTTTTTCTAGCCAATTTTAGTTAGTTCGTCATTTTAATAAATGACATTTTCATCTCATTTTGGTGTTACTTTTCTTATATAAAGATTCAGCAAAAACTAGCTTCAGCTTGCTTGCGATCATTTTAAGACATAAATCATATTTCAACGATGTGAACAATGAGACGCTGTTATGTTTCATATATTCTTTCATTGTATCGTCCAAAAACATAAATTTTGCTGAAATAAAGTCAGCTGCTCCCTTTAATCATCCTGGTTGAGTGATTTATCTGCAACATTGCGGAAGTGTTTTAACTCTATATCTTCTTGAAGAGAATCTACCATGCAGCAGACACGTGTTTCGGATATTAAATCCCCATCAGTGATCCTTCAGGCAAAAGTATTAAAGTCTATTATGCAGCAGACACATGTTTCGGATATTTAATCCCCATCAGTGATCCTTCCGGCAAAAGTGTTAAAGTCTGTTATGCAGCAGAAACGTGTTTCGGCTATTAAATCCCCATCAGTGATCCTTCCGGAAAAAGTGTTAAAGTCTATCATACAGCAGACACATGTTTCGGATATCAAATCCCCATCAGTGATGCTTCCGGCTAAAGTGTATTTTATAAGCAGCCAAAATTCATTTCTGTAGCGCCGTCTGGTTTTATCTTTTCGTTCAAATTTGTGCATTTACTTTATAGAGAGTCGGCGGCTCCAAATTTCATGTAGGGTAGATTCTTTAGCATATCCAAATCTCTACGTTCAAAATAGCATTGGAGGGATTGTGCCAAGATGTTTACCTCCTTTAATTTCGATAATATTTTTAGATGAAATGACGAAGTTTCCTAAATAGCAAAATAATATATTTGATGTCAAATTGATAGCAACTCTTATATATGCACAACCAATGTAATTCCCTGAGATGAATCTATGGAAAGGAACGTGCTTGTATTTCGTATGAAAACGCTCGTGACGTCACAATGCATAAGATCTAAAGAAACAGCCGTGACGGCTGTTCCAACCTGCAAACTTGAATACCGTATCAATAGACCATTTTCCGATCTTGTTAAAAACCTCAAAATGTCCGAGCTAACATATTTTGGCGTTGTTTTTCATTATGACGTCACTGATAAAAGACGTAATTTCATTGAGAAGTAACAATGAAAAAGAGCGCAAAAATTGCCCACGGACATTTTTCGTAATTTTGTCAGCCATTATGAATTGGAGCAAGTGGTTTATTACGAGATAATTACACCATACAATAGGACTAAAGCATTGTTCCTTGTCATATATGGGAAATTTTAGCTTTTCATGTTGAAATAAAGTTCATGAAATTTGTGTACAGAACGTCCTCTTTTGATGACTCTTGATTTTCGGTTATGGACTACTGTAAAGATACTGTAAACGTGGTAATTTTTGCTGAGGGAAAATTTTGCGATTATAAAATCAAGACAATACGCATGGGGAAATATTCAATAAAAATATCTTTCCCTTTGTGAGAATGCAGCGAGGACATTTTCGCGTGGGGTAATTTTTCGCGTATAACGCGAAAATTACCCCACGCGAAAATTTCCACTTTTACAGTATCTTTTCACGTGTTATTTGACACACTAAATCCTGCACTCGTGTTTCTTGCTTTCATAAAAGGGTTCGATAGATATCGAACAAAATATGCAACGGTATTGTATATATTCTTGATAACAACACCATTTGCCACTATCGTGGCACATGACCGTCCTATATGTCGGCACCGATTGTCCATTGGTGTTGTTGGTTTATGTGTGGTCTTTTGTGCTTGGTATCTTGGTGTAATGTTTGGTCTCCTTTTTCCCTTTTGCGTCTCTTGCTGTGTGTGTTTGGGATGTTTCGGTGTTTTGCAGCGGGTGCTGCAACAAAGTCCTGTTGGAGATCCCCTCCATTCTTACATATCATTAAGGTTAGGGTTGCGACTGCAGGGAGATAACTCTATTTTCATATCACATAATATTTGAAACCGACATAAACGATGCATGGTATCAGCTCAGATTGTTACATTATTTTAGAAAAAAATAAAACTCCTTGAAACTTTTAATGCATATTTTTCAATGAAAAATCGCCAAAAATAGGAAAAAAATTGTCATTTTCGCATGAGTTCTGCTACAAAAGATTCAAACATTAGAATATTTACTATCCATTATACTCTTTAAAAGTGAGATAATTAGAAATTCGAACTTCAAGTTAAACTCTATGTTTTTGGGTCAAAATGTTGATTTTTTGCAGAAATTATTGTGCTATTTATAGAAACAGTCACTTTGCTCAAAAACGAATTCGGGTACATATTGATTTGACTGCTTTAGGATAAAGCAATACCATAGATATATATGTACAAAACAAATTGTGTAGCTGGCAACCTTCTAACTATTAATAAAAATAATGAGTTGTTGCCATGGCAACCAGCAACATAGATTTTATAAGAAAATACTCTCCTTAGAACTGATCATTTTATCAGAATATCTCAAAATAGCCTTTAATTCATCCACAAGCTATAAGAATTTGAAAAATAAGGATATATATGAATTTTTAAAATTTCATGCATTTCAGAGGTATGGAAAGTTATGATGTGGTATATTCTACAATGACAAAAATGTTAAAATAGGCCAAAAATGGAATTTATAGCCAAAAAACGAGACGGGCAAATTTTGAGTTTTTGGTCTGAATAGTTCTAGGAGATGTTCCTTTACATATGAAGCTATCCATCTTTCTTCTACCTCATTTCTATTAAAAGTCGCCATCCTGACCTTAAGCCATGGAATATAAACATTTTTTTGCCTCGAACTAGTTCGAACCAATCAGAGCGCGTAAATCGTGTCACGTGCACGTCGTCTAAATTTCTATAAACCATCAACATTTCCACCATTGCCGTATAAATGCATTCGCACGTAAAGGGAGTCGTGGAACGGCAATTTTCGTCAACAAAAAATTGAGATTATGGTCCTTGACAAAATAAAACAGTTATTAGGTTTGTTACTGACCGTCCACAGAGATTTGTCGGGTTGATCAAGCCAATAGAAGGCTCGGCTTCGCCTTCTGTTGGCTTGATCAGCCCGACAAATTTCTGTAGACGGTCAGTAACTAACCTAATAACTAAAAGTATCATTCGGTAAGCATAAAGAATTGTACGTATCATCCCATGATAAGTAAAGGGAACTTTTGGAGTTGTCTCTCTTATGCCAACAGTAATATTCATTATGTTTAAACTTGTACGAGGTCTTGCGTGAGTTTGAAAGCAATCCTTTCCTCGTCAATTGTGATTCTTCTTGGAAGTGATATACAGTCAATTATTTAGTTAACATTCTGTTTTAAGTGGTGATTGTGAAGTGTAGGTGTAAAATAATTGCGACCATACATGTAACTACAAAGAATACTTACACTACTTCACCTTTATATCATGTCCAATACGATGTACTCCAGTAAGGAAGACGTTGTGATGAATGAAAGAAAGGAGGGGAACTCCAACAACACTAGGTTGCAGCACCCACAGCAAAATCCCAAAACACCCATGCAAAAAACACAGAACAGATACCCACAGAAAGAGACGCAAAAGGGACAAGGAACACCGACTCACAACATAGAAACATGAAACATAAAAGACTACACATAAACCAACGAGACCAATGGGCAACCGGTGCCGACTTAGGACGGCCATCTGCCACGTTAATAGCAGACGGTGTGGTTATCCTGGATTACGTGCGCACAACCCTCCCACTATTCCGATTTCCAAAAGATCTCGAAGAACGCACAATTATGGTGTAAAACAACCTCCTCACTGTTAGATGACCACACACAAACAAGACCGTAAAACACATGGGTCCAAGCAACACAGATGAATATGTAAATGGATATAAAAAGAGGACGTGCGTAATACAGTCCGTGCTCTGCCGGCTGTAGCGAGCTCATATATGTTATCACCCGAGGAGTCCGACTGACATTCAGAGAGGACATGTGGTCGGGGCCCTGTCTTCTCTAAGGAGGTTTGGACAGGGCCCGTCATGGAGTCCCGTCGTCACAGTCAGTCAGAGTGCAAGTCTTAAGAATGCGCTCGTACAGGACTGTATATTGGTCAAGTACCAAGCATAGTGTCCGTCTGGTGACATTAGGATCATATCCACGGTATAAAAGGCGTTTGATGACTCTGACGCATTTTCGATACATATGCTACCTTTGATCCTTCTTATTTTGTTAATCATGTCACCATAAAATGCAGGTTGTGAAATACCTAAAGTAATATACTCCATTGCTTGTATGGGTCCGAATTTCAAAAGAAGTTGATCATAATTTTTGTAAAATTTCCAGAAAGTCTTTACTAGTTTGTGAAAGCGAAAACCTTGACCTAAAAGTTTCTTTGTAATTTGTAGATTTCTATTATGAAAATCCAAAACATCAGTACATGCTCTAGCATACCGGATGAGCTGTGAAATGTAGATACCGTATGACGGTAATCTAGGGACATCACCGTCAAACCAGGGAAAATTTACTATGTTGAATCCAAAATCATCTCGTTTGTCATATACACTTGTATGAATTTCTCCATTGACAATTTTGATATTTAGGTCCAAAAATGGTGTTTCTGTGTCTGTAAAGTTTGCCTTGTTTAAAGTCAATTCTTGTGGATAAATAACATCTTTATACTTTTCAAAAACAGGATTATCAATAGTAAGAATATCATCCAGGTACCTAGAAGTACCAATGAAGCATTTCACATCATCATGTTTTCTTTGCTTTTGAAGATTTTGAAAGTTAAACACCAAAACCATGATCCAAACATCATAATCAATAAACAAAAAATAAGGAAAAATACAAAACAAAGATAGATGGAGCAGTTAACCAACAGGATTGTGATGTTATGATCACTTTGAAGATGGCAGATAGAGCATATATTTCAATATTGACAATTTTAGCTATATGTCACAAAAGCTCAGTTTTGAATTTGGCATAACAACCTTCATGTAAAAGAGTATTATGATCGGATAAAAAATAACATATTCTCACTCCGTCAACTAAGTTTAAAAGAAATCTCTTTATAATTTCACTATCAAACATCGATAGATGACACAAAGGAGGGGGTGTAATGAAGTTACTAATAATAGTAATGAAGTTACTAATAATTCATAAAATGACAAATATGGATAATGACCATACCCCTGTATACAGCACAAAGTCGATAATTCAGAAAATCAGAAACCGAAGGCATACAAAATCAGGATAAAACAGGAACCAAAGCAATCAAACAAAAACCTCCACCATATGAAAAGAAGCGAACTCCCGATATTGGAGTGAGACCAGGTGCTATTTAAAATTTTAAAATAGCATACCGAAAAATAGAATATATAAAGTATGATTTTTTTTCAGTTCTTAAGAAGGATAGATCATTGCTGCAACCCAATTGATTGACAAAAAAGTGGATAGGATATGATGCAGGATAGGAAATGGATAAAATCTTATCCTCTCCCATCCCATCCTATCCTATACTAACCACGTCAATGCAATCCAGTTTTATTCCACACTATCCTTAATCCTATCCTATCCTATCTTACATCCTATCCACCTAGTTCTTCAATCTTATCTTTTTTTCAATTCTTAAGTTACTATAGCAAGTCTACAAACAAGCTCATTGGGTTTAATTCGATCTTTTGAACTTTTAAACATGTACTTGACTTCATGATTAATATAAATTTAAATGGAATTAGAAATAAACTTTGAGGTGTGTTGTGATATTTTGTTTCGTTCACTGCACGTGCGAACATGGTATTTATTCATGTTAAACGTCTTCAAATTGAATAGCATCATTTTAAAACAGATAAATTGGCAGCATGGACCAGACATGCACGTTTCTTAAATTTTAATAATTTTAAAAATCCTACTAATTTTCATCTTAACAAAATCTAAAATCAGCTATCATAACCGATTTACTACTTATGCAGAATTTCCATAGAGTCATTAAGTTTTAATCATAATCTCGCTAAAGGTGATTAGAGGAAAATCTGTTGTCAAAATTTCTTGAAATTTCTAAAACGTGGATCCTGTAGCATCATAACCCACCCATCCTGCTACGTTTTTCGGTAGATAAAGGTGGACAGGACGTAGGATTGGATAATACTTTGGTTGATCATTTCTTCAACGCGTTCGAAAATCTGTTGTCCAAATTTCTTGAAATTTCTAAAACTTGGATCCTGTAGCATCATAACCCACCCATCATGCTACGTTTTTCGGTACATGTTTGGATTTTAAGTACCCAAAACGTTTACGTATGGTCCATGCTGCAAATTTATCTGCTCTTAAATGGTGCTTTTGAATTTGAAAGCGTTTATTGAGATATGATATGATGTATGATAGGATAGGATGTATGATAGGATAGAATGTAGGATAGTATGGGATAGAATTTAATTTTAATGATGTGGTTAGTATAGGATATAGGAAAAAGTAGATAGAAGGTGGATGTAGGACGGTGGATAGGATAGAAATGTAAAACAAGTGGGTTGCAGTATAGTACTGTATATATTGTTGCCGAGTAGGTGCTGTCACGAGTGCGCTTCATCCAAACTACTAAAGAATTGTAATTGGAAAATTACATGTGCGCGTTTTCAAGGTGATTTCTTCTTCGGAATATGGTTCATTACTGTTCCAATGGAAATTCTAATGCTTTTGCCTTACCTTCTCGACTGTGAGACTGAATAACTGATTTGTACTTCTTTTATGTTTATCATAATATTAATTTAAGATTAATTTAAGAGATAAGAGTAAATCATACATTAGTATAATTAAAGGAGATCCTGACGATAATCGCAACAGCACTCACAATAGAGCACCAAACTGAGCATTGCCGGACCCCTTGCAAGCTAGAGGTGGAACCAGGTGCCCAGGAGGAGTAAGCATCCCCTGTTGGCTAGCCGCACCCGCCATCTTATCAGGGAAAAATATTCAAAACACTTACTGTCAAACCCCTCGCAGGGAATTTTTAACGAGCTCCACAAGGCAAAGGGCATAAGTGTGACACAAATTAGTTAAAGAAGATCCTGACGATAATCTCAGGTGCCCGGGAGGAGTAAGCATCCCATGTTGGCTAGCCGATGGCTAACAATTTGCTATCACTTGAATGATTGTTTATTCTACAACTTCTTCTATCATGCACTAATTTTTGGGTATTCATAGTAGAAATTCACAAATAATCAAGAAATTTTAAGGTCAAGGATTCCGCTTTCATAAACTAGGAAAGACGTTTTGGAAATTTTACAAAAATTACTATCGCTTCTTTAAAGATTCGGACCTTTAATTCTGTTTGGGTGTTTCAAAACCGGCCTTTACTGGTGACATAATAAACAAAAGGCAGACAGAATAAACATCGACAATGCTTCAGAATGATAAAACGCCTTTTATACCATGGATCTGTTCCTACTGTCACCAGTCGGACACTCGGCCTGGTACTTGACCAATCCACAGCCTTGTACCAGCGCATTCTTAAGACTTGCACTCTAACTGACTGTGACGACAGGACTCCATGACGGAATCTGTCCAAACTTTTTTTGAGAAGACAGGGTCCCGACCACCTGTCCTCTCTGAATGTCGGTTGGACTCCTCTGGTTATAACATGCTTAAGAACGCAACATCCGACAGAGCACGGATTCTGATTTTATCAAATAGAAAAAGAAAGAGAAGGGGAAAAATACCATTAGAGTTAAACATTTATTTTGGAATAAAATTCTAATTCATCAATTTTAACTTTTAATTTTACAAATTATACGACTTAATGTCTCACTTTCATATTTAATCAATTTATATTACGTCATAAAGAATAGACGGGGAAGTACGTATATATTATAAGAGGACACACATTAACCACAGAAAATTTCGGTAATTAAAAAAAAACATACTTCACGGAAATAAACAAAGAAGTGGTTCCGAATGACGCTATGATTGCGAAGATTAGCATATATTTTCAAGAACCTCTTGAAAAAAATGATTAAGTAATCATAAGTTTCCATAAAGAAAAAAAAAACTTTTTCCATTCCGAAAATTGTTTTGACATTCAAAATGTTTACATATTAACGATTCTGTTTTCTCAGTGACAATTATTTATGGTCAACAAAACTAGCAACCTTATATCATATATGGATCAAGGTCAACACTTAAAATGGACTACATAATGGACACCCCGGACGGTGTTGGTGGTCTGGCCGAAGGGTCATGTTGGAGACAAAATCAATGAACTATTCCATACTCCGTCATTATCTGTGAACATTGCCATTTATTACATAAGTTAAATAAAATCTATATGGATTTTATCTTTCCTTGTCATTTCAAAATCGAATACTTCCCTCAAAGCGCCCCATAGTAAAAGTCATCGCGACATTCGTAGGGCATGCGCTGAAAGATTTTTTAACTTATGAACATATTATTTCAGAAATGATAAGGTCAAAACATATTTTCGTCATTTAACAGTATTTTGAAGTAATTTTGATGAAGCATTACATTCAAAGTCATTTCTCGTCAAACTCGTACGAAAATGAAAATAAAAATGCAATGAAAGCTTTAAACATAGGCCTGACTTTTTGAAAAACCTAACTTCCGGCGCCATATGAAATGAGCTTTATTTGTCCGCTCGCTGAACTTGGATGAATCGGCGACGATTCAACCTTGAATATTGGTGCAGGGACTTTATCAAGGCAATCCTTAGATATGTTTTGCTTTGTAAACAGTGTTGTTTTTCGCGCATAAAAATGCGTCAGACATTCCTGTTCGTGCATATAAACTATTAAAAGTATGAAAAGGTAGATCTTGAATATAGGTTAGAGTCAATTAAATTGTAAAGGTAGAGGGAACGTGATTATGTAGTGATGTTTAAGCAGCTTAGTAATTGAGGTCACACCGCATCCTTACGAAATCGAGGTCGATCGATTTTTAAAGATGAATCGACAAGTCACTTCGAAGAAAGTGTTGAAAATAATTGTTCCATTCAAACTTAAGTTGCTGTGTTGAAAATAATTGTTCCATTCAAACTTAAGTTGCTGTAACCAAGACACATTAATTAGACATGATCCCATAATGATATTTAATGGCTTCAAATCACGAGAAGGGTATTGTTGATACAGGCTGATCCATCGGTGGGTCCAGACTATGATTTTGAACAAAATAATTAAACTGAAAATAAAGCATTTTGTAAATGTAAATTTATAAGGCCTCTGACCCCATCCCTTCACCTCCTCCATATGGGTTCGGAAAAATCTTTTTTCAACAAATACATGAAAATTTTAAATAAATTTATTTTAAATAAATTTCAAAGGAATTTTAAATAAATTTATCTTTCGCAAACCAGAAAGTGCTAGTTTTAATTACAAAGAAGAATGTAGAGAAAAGGTCAATATTCAATGGTCATAAAAGGTTTATGATTCAAAGAAAAAGTCATTACAAAGAAAAGGTCAACGTTGCGGTGAACAGCGGAAACCACACGTGTATGAAGCAACAAATTAGAGCAATCACACCAATGGTCAAATTAACAGTCTCTACAAATAAAAACACCTTTAAACTATTGAAGCAATTTTTTTTGCATTATAGAGACTCCAAGTCCCGAAATTTACATTTTTTACGTTATTTTTTTATGATGACGTCATGAATCTGGTCAAAAGTTACGTTAAATGCTGTGTCCGGTCTTGGCCTGAATAAAATCAAAGTTTACCAATGTAAAAATGGTCAAGTCAATTGCATTCTGTTGATGTTTTGCTGTGGGTGCTTCAGCATGGTGTTGTTGGAGATCCCCTCCTTTCTTCACATGAAGTATTGTTCACGTTCTGTCTGCCTGTATGCTCCCTTACCTGTGTTTCTGCTGTGATCACAGCAATGTCGAGATGTTCCGAATCTCCTTCTTAGGTCATTCCTCTTGCTGGTAAGTTTTGTTAGGCACCGGTTGCCCATTGGTCTCGTTGGTTTATGTGTAGTCCTTTGTGTTTGATATTTCTGTGTTGTGCGTTGACGTTCATTGTCCCTTTTGCATCTCTTTCTGTGCTTGTCTGCTCTGTGTTTTTGAATTGGGTGTTTTTGAGTTTTGCTGTGGGTGCTGCAACCTGGTGTTGTTGGAGATCCCCTCCTTTGCTTTGAGCCCAGTCACAAAACAAAAAAAGTAATCAAATATTTGGCAAATTAATGAGTTTTCTTCATAAATTAAAGGAAAATTGATAAATTTTAGAAAGTTCATATAAAAATTGTGAAAGTACTGCAATGATTCAAGATATCGCATTATCTATCATTCTGTTGTTGTCTTAATCTGTTAATAATCAATTGAAATCTGTCAGATTTCACAAAGTCACATAATATGAAGTTGCACCTTGGTTTTATATACTTGTTTGCTTTTCTCCCTGTCTGGCTGGTATCTTTTCTATTTCAAGAGGTATTAAAACAGAGTAAAACAAAAATTGCTTTAACTGTGATTACCCCTTTTAGTGCGGTAGGAGATCTTTTCTTTTTTTCTGAACAAGACACTTCACACAGGTGGATCACTGACAAAAAATGAACTGATTAATTTCTAAGAATTATTTTTACAGAAAAGTAACGTAATTCTTTTGTATCAAATAACGTGATTGGATCCAATTTTTGTGAAAGTTCAGAGGTTTTTTTTTCCAGGTTTTAGAAATAAGAATACATTTAGTCAACACAATGAAAAAGAATATTGTTATCTCATTTGCTGAAATTATAACTCGGTTATCGAGGTAAATGTTACGTCTTCAAATTCTTAGCGTTATTTTGGAACAGATACATTTTCAGCATGGACCAGACATACACGTTTCGGGTACATAACCCTCGTCAGTGATTCACGTTTGGATTTGTCGTAGACTTTTTCGTGTTTTTTTTTTTTTTTTTGTATTTGTATTTCCTTGGTTTTTATGCACTTCAATTTATTATCGTCAGAAAAGCGATTTTTTATGTTTTAAGTGTTTGGTTAATTGACATAATGCAATGAAGGTACATTTGAACATGTTGAAACCGACATATCTACATACATTATATATGAGGTTTAAACAAAACCCTTTTAAACTAACTTTAATATTATTCTAAATATCATTCTTACATGTTTTTACAGACCTGGCATAGCGTTGATTGGGAGTGCACATTGACAATTGGCATTTTTCTTTCTCTAAACAGACACTCTCTTTTGCCCTGAAGCGCATCTCAATTAAGATTTATTGTGGTGTTTGAAATTAAATTTACGTGGATTTGATGACTAGACTTTAGATTGTCTCCCACTTTAGCCGACCTATACACTTATATTGAATAAAATATAAATAAATATTAAGTTCTTATTGTCTACCAGAAATGTTAATGTTTTCAGACAGACTAGGTGTACTTTTCTTTCACTTATTTCCTTTGGGAGTGTGGAGCAGTTAATCTCGTTCTCCGTGATTGGATGTTTGAGGTGTAGGCTAATAATTACAAAGTCTTCTTTTCAGCTTTGAAAGAAGCTTTGTATTGGCCTATATCACTTTGACGTTATATATACCATTCTGCTATTTCAAAAACTTTGTCGTTTCATCCAAACATATATCATGGAAATCAATAGGGGGTAATCTTCCTAGCATCATCTCCTAAATGCCACTTTCGTAATATATTTCATTTAACTATGCTACTGAATCGACCCTACAGGAAATTTTGAGCTGCGCAATATCGGCAAAGTAAATGGACAAATCTAAATTCAAGGGATAAAACCAAAGTGCGCTACTGAAATACATTTGGTTGATTCAGAAATCACTTCGGCATTTTATAAATACCACTGAAGAGGATGTACTACCCGAAACACATGTCGTGGTTTAAAAATTTCTTCAAGACGGTGGACTGGAACAATTCTGTATTGCAAAGATAGCTGATTAGGAAAATAAGGAAGAAATCTTCATTAAGACTTCTCTACACTGACCATTGCGGAACGCACCCGCAGGATGCAACGAGATTAAGAAAAAAATCAACAAACAAAGGAGACAACGAGACACACAGTAATACACATAGAAAGGGAAAAAATCAATTCAAGGTGACACAGCAAAACATGAAAACGAATGACAATGAGCACATATTATCTAAGGCATGCGAACGGTATCTGGCGTCGTTTTTGGACGACCAGCTGTGTCGCAAACTAAAATGTAATCACCTAAAATGTAATAAACTGGATTTATTACATCATAGGTTATTACATTTTAAGTTGACCATGCAAACCTAAAATGTAATAACAACCTAAAATGTAATAAATTTTCAAGGCAACCATAGACATTGAACGTAAGACTTGTTTCTTTGTCTATCCGTAGGTAACTCTGTGTACATATATAAAAGGCTATGTCACTCTCTATTTCTCCTTTTTAGATTATGTTTGATAGCAAATCTTGATCTTCCTTACATTTGACGGCGAGGCTCTGGATTGATTTTAAACTTGTATTTCTTCTACCTTCAAACATATTCACATCTTTAAAGGTCTTTATCAG
Organism: Pinctada imbricata; assembly: GCA_033119305.1. Classification (NCBI taxonomy): domain Eukaryota; kingdom Metazoa; phylum Mollusca; class Bivalvia; order Pterioida; family Pteriidae; genus Pinctada; species Pinctada imbricata. The sequence goes on from VSWD01000011.1 coordinate 43,737,822, forward strand.
ATTAATGAGGTGAAATTTCCAATGAAAACTTAGTATTTAGAATTTATTACATTATAGGTTATTACATTTTAGGTTGACCATCCAAGTTTAGACTTTTGTTCCTTAATAATTATTTCATCTTATTTGGAAGTCCTCTTGTTTCTTTTTAGTGTGCATGATTTATTCTTATCAATTTGTTTAAAATAAAATATCTATTTCGTTGTTGCTTACTAATTATTGACTATGGCGCAATCTACATTGAATCCTCGTTATACACACCAATCCCATTCTGTGTAAGTCATTGGTGGTCTATCGCCAATATTGAAATATGTTGTATGAGTAAATTTCAATGCACCATATGATCATTTCAATCAGTGATACTCGAGGTAAAAAAGATGAAATACAAATAAAAAATAATACTGGGGAGCAAAACTCTAAACTTTACCAATAAAATTCTGCCATAGAACCTGCTAAGGACAGAGCTATGTCATCAGGGAGATATGCCGTAGTTTAAGAGTATTTAATTAAATTTTGTGATAGAATTTATTTTTAAATGTATAGTTTAACGGGTAACGATTTGAACTGCTCCACACTGCAACATGAAGTAAATGTCGGAAGGGTTCCAACTCTATACCTTCTTGAAGAAAATTTCCGACTAATTTTCATGCACAAATGAGTTAAAGAAGATCCTGACGATAATCTCAACAGCACTCACAATAGAGTACAAAATTAAGCATCGACGGACCCCTAGCAAGCTAGAGGTGGGACCAGGTGCCCGGGAGGAGTAAGCATCCTCTGTTGGCTAGCCGCACCCGCCGTCGATGTTTAAGCACGAAAATGAAAACAATATATAAACTTCATGCACTGTCTGACGTTATGTCTATATAGAAAGTGCTATGGCGACAATGTCAGGGAAATATATTCAAAACACTTACTGTCAAACCCCTCGCGGGGAACATTTTTACGAGCTCCACACGGCAAAGGGCATAAGTGTGACACAAATGAGTTAAAGAAGATCCTGACGATAATCTCAACAGCATTCACAATAGAGTACAAAATTAGGCATCGACGGACCCCTAGCAAGCTAGAGGTGGGACCAGGTGCCCGGGAGGAGTAAGCATCCCCTGTTGGCTAGCCGCACCCGCCGTCGATGTTAAAGCACGAAAATGAAAACAATATATAAACTTCATGCACTGTCTGACTTATATCTATATAGAAAGTGCTATGGCGACAATGTCAGGGAAATATATTCAAAACACTTACTGTCAAACCCCTCGCGGGGAACTTTTTTACGAGCTCCACACGGCAAAGGGCATAAGTGTGACACAAATGAGTAAAAGAAAATCCTGACATTAATCTCAACAACACTCACAATAGAGTACAAAATTAAGCATCGACGGACCCCTAGCAAGCTAAAGGTGGGACCAGGTGCCCGGGAGGAGTAAGCATCCCCTGTTGACTAGCCGCACCCGCCGTCGATGTTTAAGCACGAAAATGAAAACAATAAATAAACTTCATTTACTGTCTGACGTTATGTCTATACGTGTTTCGAATATTTAATTCTCATCAGTGATGCTTCCAGCCAAAGTGCTTTCATAAGCAGCCAATATATGTATACCAATTATATTGTACTAGACTCGTGTTTCGGATAATCATTTGAACCTCATCAGTAGTACTTCATGCCAAACAGTTTAAATAAAGCCGAATTGAATTTTCCTTGTGCCATCTACAATAAAGAGTTTTAATTTCTTCTTGCCAAAATGAGCCAAATTTTGTGAAGGGTTTATTCAGAAGCGTGTTTAAGTGAAAAAATTGGCCAAAAATCGTCGGAGGGTAAGCGCAAGGATGTTCATGCACGAAAATGAAAACAATATATAAAATACATGCACTGCACTGTCTGAGGTAATGTCTGTATAGAAAGTGATATGGCGACCATGGCAGAGAAAAATATTCAGAACACTTACTGTCAAACCTCTCGCGGGGAACATTTTACGAGCTCCACACGGCAAAGGGCATAAGTGTGACACAGATGAGTTAAAGATACTGACGATAATCTCAACAGCATTCACAATAGAGCACCAAATTGAGCATCGACGGACCCCTAGCAAGGTAGAGGTGGGACCAGGTGCCCGGGTTTGCTTATTTTTCTGGTACACTACATGTACAAATAAAAGAAATGAGTTTCAATGAGTTTTTATTGTGACCAAATTATACATTTATTTCATGATAAGAATCCATTTCACTTTCTTGAGTTAAAGAAAACACAATAAACCACATGCTTTCAAAGTATCTTAATTCTAAACATTTCATTTCTAATTTGTTTCAAGTAATCTGCTATTTCAGATACAATGCAAAAAGTTGTAAACTTAATGGTTGCGAGTATATAAGAATATTTTATCAATCTATATATATATTTTTGTCGGAAATCGAATACAATTATAAGAGGATAATTTTGTGCAAAGCAAATAAAAAGATGCTAACATTTCTATTTAATAAATTAAACTAGCCATAAAACAAAAAAAAATTAAAGCAGAAATGGAACGAAACAAAAGAATAAAACTTTTTCAAATTTCACAAAGACTTTGATAAAAATTAAAGGTAATTTAGTTTTTTTTAATTTATGATTTGTAACCTCATCATGCTCATAGAGTAAAGAAAAGAATGAAATGAAATAGAATCATTGAATCTACAAATTAAAAATATTGAAATATGTCTTCTATTGTGTAAAATTGCAAATGTGCATTTAAACAGAGACATTTCCAAAATAACTGAAAACAACGAGAAAGTTAGACAATTAACGGTGGGCTGTGACATCTAAAATAAATACAGTCTGCGATGGTGAGCTTATAGACACCAGTCTGTTATAGATATTTCAAAACAAAAAAAGGAAACAAAACTCTGAGAGGTAATTTGAACATGTTTATAGTAGAAGACTGGTATTGATTTACTTGCCCTAACACGATGTATCATATGCTTTATCCATAATCAAGACTTAATGGATGATGCCAAAAGAAGCTGTTAAATTACGGAAATCGAGAAATTTTTTTCTCTGTATTAAACTATGACAGAACAATGACCGACATCCTTGTATCTTCAAACCCATTCAAAAATTTCTGTTTAAATGTTTTTTTCCGAATTTCTGAAAAGTGGGTTCTGTAGCATGATAGCATACTGTAGCATTCTGTAGCATAGTAGCATACGTCTTCGGTATTTTTTGACATAACTTTCACAGTCTTTGACGCCACATTCATTTCATATTTGGTTTTTTTTTCTCAGCAGTAACAGTACACTATACAACTTCAAACTGTAATAATCATAACCGTAAACGTAAACCATTTAAAATAAAATTTCGCATAATCTTATTTCTATATATCCTGACAATCTTTTCACAAAGCATAAACAACACATGAGATATACTCGAATCATTTGAAGGTTTAATCAGGCCCTTTTCTTGCAAGCTCCTTTAGTATCTCAGACTGGTCACTTGAAAAAAATAATTATGATAATAAGAGCTAACATAAAATTATTTTACATACTAATAACGTACTTTTTGAGGTATTTAAGGGTATAATAAAAATATCGTCGATAAGGTAGAAATTACATTCTGCAAAATCTTATATTTTTGATATTCATTATTTATCTACCGTTTCACTCGAGTCGCCATGAAAATATATGGTCCCGACAATTGCCGAAGTCGTGCGTCCTCGGCCAACTTCGTAGTATTAATTTTTTTTGTTATCAAAACAACCGGAAATAGAGTATTACTCCCTTTACGCCTTAAAAGCACAACATTGAAGTAACGATGACTACTGGATTGCAGCCATCCAATGCACAAATAAAATGAAATTAATCGAAAAAATTATGCGTTTAAGGACCAATTTGTATGAGCAATTTTATGATTATATACTGAAGCACACAACCTCCGCAATACTGGATGGAATTAAATGAAAAATGTAGTATAAAAAAACGTGCAAATAAAGCTAAAAATAAAGCTAAAGCTAGTAAGAAAATTTAGAATAATAAGAAGGAAAATGTGAATGGCTAACTCGAGATAAGCAGGGGAGAGTATGTCTTAAATATCTTTAAAAAAATCTGAATAAGAAAGTAAATCCGCCTATTCTAAATAAATGAAAATTAAAAACAGCGTTTTGCAACCTTGGGAAAATTAAACGAATACAGCCGAATGCATTATATAAGGATTGATCCATTAAATTATTCATATTTATCTATAATTCAAAAATCAGTCGTTTTCGCCTATTCTTTCAATGTCACCAACTCATTGGTTTTGTGCAAAAAAAAAAGAGTTCACATTCCTATGGTCGAATTTCCCCGTCTATTTTTTTCAATCTGTTTTTTTCTTTTATTTGTGGATTGTCTTAACATGCTTAACTATAGCATTGCTCAAAGTCTTATGCTTATCTTTTTGCCAAATTGAGTGACAAAATTAATGTTAGGACTAGACAATTTCAATTACATAACTTCTTTTTAAAGATCTCATATGTGTAGAAATTAAGGACGACCATACATGTCATCTTTTTATAAACATAAGGTATGGATGAACAAATATCTGTCAACATACTATCATAACAAAATATTCCATCCCAATCTCAAATGGAACATACTAAAGCAAGCGTATATAATAATTCTTACAATATCAAAATGTCGAATATACATGTTAATTTACCGATATATTTATATACAATCATCTTTAAAGAAATATATGTCATATCGACTACGTCCCTGCCAATAAACAACAGCATTGAGCATTACGTAATGAACATATATATGAAAATATACATAGATGTCAGGTATCGCTGCTTAGTTGCAAAATTTAACCTTTGCAAGTATATAATACCCCATAGGTCTACACTTTCTTTCTACACAAACATGCCTTTCAAACTTTTCTTTCCACAGTTTATTCCATGACCCCAATAATGGGATTTTTGGTTTGGATATCTCATAATGTAAGAATGTTAAACGTCTTCAAATTCAATAGCATTATGTATATTATTATATTATAAATTCAAATAAAACCCCATCCTAAAAGTTGTAACGGTAAAATCTAGAGTACCAAAAGTTTTACCATGATCGTGTACAAAAGAGACTAATAATTAAGAAAGTGCCCACCTTAAGGTTTTATTATTGTAGACTAACTGAGAGAAAGTTTTTGCAACTAATCAGTGATACCGGGAGCTCTAAATATATATATGGAAATCACCGAGTAAACATTCAACCGTTCTTAACAAGCACATTTTGAATGCATTGTAAGGAGAACAGCAGCAGAAGTTTGGTGTTCTTCGCTGAGTAAACATATTTAAACACATTTTAAATGCATGGTAAGGATAACAACATGTTCTTCACAGAGTAAACAAATAACCACTCTAACTACACATTTTGAATGCATTGTAACGAGAAATGTTTGCGGAACACGTTGGAGTGCGTTCCTCACCGAGTAAACATTCAACCGTTCTTAACAAACACATTTTAAATGCATTGTAAGGAGAACAGATTGTGGAACGCTTGGAGTGCGTTCCTTTTGCAAACTAGCAAGAATGAACATGATACATATAATATGTTGCAAACATATATAGATGTTATTAACCTTGGTACACACGTATCAATTACTAGTATATAATAATATCGAACACATTCTATAAATATGAGATTGTCCGAAAGATAGAATTATAAATTTGATTTTTCTGAAAAAAAGTTCATGCAATATAGTACATATATATAACATAATTCAACATTTCCATAACTTTTCATATGAATAGATTCCCTCTTATAAATTCAGATTTAAGTAGAGATGTCACGCAATGCCCGAAGTTAAAGTCAATTAGACCACCTATAAGTAAATAATTCATGCATGCATTATATTTTGGTTCCAACAAAGGGTAACATAATATCATACAATTCTGTGGAACCAATAATTCAATAATGATATATGTAATAAAATGAATATATGTACTTATATTTATTGTAAAAAGGAAAACCCCAAATATTTCAAATTTCATACGAGTGACTTATTGTCAATATACGATTTTCGCAATATCACAGCAGACTTGAATTTTATACAGGCAAAGACAACATTTGACGTAACTTTTGACTGTGACGTCATAATAAAAAAAACGTTAAAAATTGTGATGTCGGGTATTGCAGTGTCTAAAATGCAAGTCTAATGGTAATATGAAAATAGTCTAATATGTTCACTCTCTTCTATTCAGAAATACTGTAAACGGCAAAATGATTGCAGTGGTTTTAATTTCGCTATGTCAGCGGTTTTTGAATTTTTATGCAAATATTAAACCATCGCAATGATGGCTACATTGAGGAAACCGCGAACTTTTGACACTGCAGAATTAAACCCGTTTACAGTATAAGCAGTTCAATGATGGAAAATCAATATATCTAGAACATACAAAATATGACATTTGAAGTATTCGTGCTCCATCATATCTCATTTCATTAATCCTTAGAAAATATATCATATTTGATTAAATTGATTTAATAACACATTATTTTATATCGGCAATTTAAAATAATATAAATACATCTTAACTGCAGATAGGTAAAAAGATTTGATTGTATGGAATGTCAACAGTAAAAGCAAAGAAGCGGCGGGCACATCTTCGCGGTACACAAGGTCCTACACATTCTTTAGTTCCAGGAGTTCAACAAGTAGTTCATGGGTCTTTGAAAAGGTAGATGTGTTGTCAAAGTCTCTGATTTTCATGTGGTAGGCGAACATATCGACGCTTTGTCTGATCTCAGGTAGTAAGAGGAGAAGGTTTGGAAAGAAAGCAGGTAGACGAGGATGGTTGTGTTTAACCTCTATTCGCAATGCTTCTATGAGTTCATTTTGAGCTTTTTCCACGTCGACGGTATTTTGAACACCTGGGGCATCTACAATCACGAGGATGGAAATTTATAATTGTATTGGCATTAAATTCATTATCAATCATAGACAAGTAATTTATAGTTAAAAGCAAGTTTGACTTCACTTTCAGCTCATCGAAAAAAAATTTACTTTTTATACCAATGCTGCAAATTTATATGTTCTTAAATTATGCTACGGTATTGAATTTGAAGACGTTAAACATTTGTACGACTATGTGAGCATCACTGCTGGTGGACAAGAAGTCCCCGAGGGCACATGTAGCCAATTTCGATCAACTTCGGTTTCTTCAACGCATTCGAAAATTTCTATTATCAAAATTTCCAAAATGTGGATCATGTAGCATCATGTCCCATCCATCCTGCTACGTCTTTCGGTACATTTTTGACATAATAACTCACATTCTTTGGCCATATTACATTGCTTAGATTGAGGATTACTAGTGAGGGTAAAGTTTCAGTAACGTGCATGTCTGGTCCATGCTTCAAAGTTATCTGTTCTTAAATGATGCTATTGAACATGAAGACGTTAAAATTAGCACGGGGGCCACAATTTCTGAATCAATTTGGCTTTTTAATTTCAAGTACCACAGATAAAAATTCATATAGACGAAACATGCATGTCTAGTGCAGTGAATTTGAATTGATCATGCTTTCAATACTGCTCTCTGGCAGAAACGGTTGAAAACCATTTATTTCCTTCATGTTTACTTGACATTCAACCATCAAAAAGAAAATCAAGCTGAAAATCCTTACATAAAAAACATTGTTCGATACGTTAAAGGATCTTTTTTTATTTTTTGTAATGGTATAAAATATAAATAAATATGTGAAAACTAAATTTTTCTTCGTAGTGTGTTCCTAAAATATAATTTGTCAAAAGGAGATGTTTTTCAGTACACCATTTACCTGAGAGGAGAACGGAGGCAAGAAATAGGGAAAAATCCATCGGGTTCATCTCCATGGAATTCAGCCGTTTGGCCAACTTCACGAAGTATCCAAACAGATTCCTGATCTTGTCTGATTGCTGTAAAGCTTCTCTCGGAATGTAAACAGATTGTGTTCCATCATTGAGTTTGAACATTTCGTTTTTGAACAACTTGCAGACCTGAAAGAGCATTCATGAAAATAAGAATTAATGATGAGAGAACAAGTGATGATGGATCCAGAATCGAGGAATCGTCAGTCTTATCATTATTTTTTTTAACTTTAATTTTTTTTTGTTAAAAGTACATGTGATGAGGATTCGTTATCCGAAAAATAAATGTCTAGATCTAGCTTTTGAACCCTGGTCCTATAGCATCATATTCCAGCCATCTTGCTACGTCTTTCGGTATATTTTGGACATATTCTTCACAGATTTTAGCCATATTTCATTGTTTGGATTGAGGATCACTGACAAGGGTTAAATACCCGAAACGTACATGTCTGGTTCATGCTGTTAATTAACCTGCTAAATGATGCTAATCAGTTTAAAGACATTCAACTTTTGTGCATCACATTTAGATTTTTCCAGAAGGCTGTTCATTGTTGTTGAGTTTTGACATTTTTTTAAAAGATTCTACAAAATTACCATTAGAATAGATACTGCGATTGCTCCTTGTTTCAAAATGGCCAGTTTGTCAGGCATTGTTTGCTGTTGAAAGCTGGGAATGTTCTTTGCAAACGATATGGTGGCCTGGATAAATGGTAAGATAGTGTTCTGGAAAGCTTGGTAAATGTTGTCCCATTCTTCATCGCTTGTCATCTGTATTGCGGATGAGTCCTGTTAAAGATCAAAATTAGAAGAATCTGTAGACTAATCATCTTTAACGAAAAATTTAAAGTTATTCACCTACATGTGAAAGAAATATGTACGGATTATTAAGGCCTTGCACTTAAAGTTTTGTAAATTTGATTCCTTGTTTACTCGTATTTATGACAGATTACTTAAAAAACATCAGACATGAGAATAAATTCATTGTTATTCTATCTCACAAATACAAAATTTTCTACATTATGCTAAATATTATGATGACAAATATGGATAATGACCATATCCCTGTATACAGCACAAAATCGATAATTCAGAAAATCAGAAACCGAAGGCATACAAAATCAGGATAAAATAGGAACCAAAGGAAACAAACAAAAACCTCTACCATATGAAAAGAAGCGAACGAGAGTAGCAATTTATATCGTAGACTTACCACTTCTTCCTTCACACCATCTGTGTACAAATTTCCCAGAGTTTTCATGAAAGCAGACTTGATATGATCGGATAGTGAGCGTAACTCCACAACGACATCTAGTTTAGAGGATGTCAGTTCCTCTTGATCAACTACCAGCTTCTCTCGTTCTACTTTAGGCATTCGTCCAAATCTAACAGCTGAAAAAGCATGGAGGAAACAGAAATTAATATTCAGGGTTCTCTTTAATGAGGGGGTGGACAGGGTGAAAGGGAGGGAGGTGAAGGGGGAGGGAGAGAGGGGGGGGGGAGGAGGGAAGAAAGGGGAGGAAGGGGGCAGGAGGAGGGAGAGAAGTGGGCGGGAGGAGGGAGGAAGGGAGAGGTAAGGGAAGGAGGGGGAAGGCAGGATGGGGAAATAAGGGGGTGGGAGGGGAGAGAGGAACCCCCCTGTCCCCTCCCCTTTAGAGTGTCTAAGTTATTTTCGACTCATTTTTCTTTCATGAACCATCATCATAATATTATCAATACAAAGTTTGTTTTTTTAATTGAAGACTTTATTCAATCCGTTATGCGGATTACTGAGAATTTAAATACTGACATTGTGAATATTTTCAAATGTCAAAAAAATTTAAGGAAAGAGTTTCTCAAAGATATGATGTAACCTTAGAAACCTGCTTGACAGGTGTATTTTAACTTTTTGATATGACCGAAACTAAACATACCACTTTTAGACATCCCAGCATTGATGCATCTTTGGTACCTGCAGAACTGACATTTGTTACGAGTTCCTGTGTTGATTTTACATCTTTTTGCAGAGTTACACGGTCGATACACGAGGTCCTTCTTGATTGTCCGTCTAAAAAACCCTTTACAACCTTCACACGAGTGGACACCATAGTGAAACCCTGATGCTTTATCACCACATATTCTACAGAGGACGTGTAGCTCTGATGTGTATAGTTTCTTCTCCGTAGTATGTAGCTGAAAATTAAAAAAAGGTGAAAATTACTTCTGATAAATTTAACGAGTTTGCTTCAGCTAGTTAAGGACGTTCTGTTTTACGTCACCAAATGTTTTTGATATCCATTTACATGACTTTTTGTGTTGTTGTCTATGGCCCCTGTTTTTAACGGTCTTATTTGTTGTCATATTACGGTGTAGTATTTTGGTTCTTAACAGTTTTGCCTCGGAATACCTCTTTGTAGCCGGATAAGTGGGAAGGTTGTGCGTATATAAACCGGATAACTACATACATCTCGCCGTATATAGTGGTTGGCCGTCCATGCACAACATTCTCTTTCAGTTTTATAAATGGGCATACTTGTTTCGGTGAAACTATGATCGGGAATTTACTGTCAAGAAGAATAATATTACTATATACACTGTGGCGTATCACGTGTTCCACGGGAATCCCCTTTGATTAAACCAAGTAAATACTGTCTAAATCTTCTTTATATGATTTTAATTTAGGCCTATCATATGGCCATTATCATCATCCCACTCATTCTGCTACGTCTTTTGGTACATTTTTGGACATAATAATTTTCATACTTTTTGACCATATTACATTGTTTAGACTTAGGATCACTGACGAGGGTTTAGTACCCGAAACGTACATGTCTGGTCCATGCTGTAAATTTATCAGGTTTAAAATTATGCTATTGAATTTAAAGACGTTTACCATTTGAACTACTTGAGTCCCCGAGGGCACATGTAGCCAAGTTCGATCAACTTCGGTTGATCGTCTTTCTCTTCAACGCACTTGAAATTTTCTGTTGCAAAATTGCTTGAAATTTCTAAAACGTGGGTCCTGTAGCATCATATCCCACTCATTCTGCTACGTCTTTTGGTACATTTTTGGACATAATAATTTTCATACTTTTTGACCATATTACATTGTTTACACTTAGGATCACTGACGAGGGTTTAGTACCCGAAACGTGCATGTCTGGTCCATGCTGTAAATTTATCAGGTTTAAAATGATGCTATTGAATTTAAAGACGTTTACCATTTGAACTACTTGGTGAGTGTCACTGCTGGTGGACCAAGAGTCCCCGAGGGCACATGTAGCCAAGTTCGATCAACTTCGGTTGATCGTCTTTCTCTTCAACGCACTTGAAATTTTCTATTGCAAAATTGCTTGAAATTTCTAAAACGTGGGTCCTGTAGCATCATATCCCACTCATTCTGCTACGTCTTTTGGTACATTTTTGGACATAATAATTTTCATACTTTTTGACCATATTACATTGTTTAGACTTAGGATCACTGACGAGGGTTTAGTACCCGAAACGTGCATGTCTGGTCCATGCTGTAAATTTATCAGGTTTAAAATGATGCTATTGAATTTAAAGACGTTTACCATTGATATGATGGTTATCTATTCTGGCCAAGAATAGATGTGTATTCGGATAATACTTAAACAGAATTTTTTCAATGCTCAACACATGTTATGATATGGTGCACGGACAGATACAAAATTTTCTGTTTAAGTGTTCTCCATATATACGTCTATTCTTGACCAGAATAAATTACCATCATATAATTAATAATAATGACCATATGATAGGCCTAAAATAAATTCATATAAAGTAGATTTAGAAAGTATTTACTTGGTTTAATCAAAGGGGATTCCCGTGGAACATACCATTTGTGTATCACGTGATACGCCACAGTGATACAGTACTGCAACCCACTTGTTTGACAATTCTATCCTATCCTATCCACCATCCTACATCCACCTCCTATCCACTCTTTCCTATCCTATCCCATCCTATCATATCCTATCCTATCCTATCCATCTCATTCAAATTTATTTCTATCACATCCTATCCTACATCCTATCCTATTCTACATCCTATCCTTTCCTATCCTACATCCTATCCTTTCCTATCCTACATCCTCTCCTATCTACCATTATCTACTTCTCATCACCTTTAGCGATATTATGATTAAACTTAATGACTTGATACAAAGTCATGCATAAGTAGTAAATTATCTGTAATTATTGCTGTTTTTTGGATTTTATAAAAATGAAAATTATTTAGATGATTAAATACCATTTTTGCATTTGCTGTGAAAGAAACAAAAATATAACATTAAAACCTCCAAGTTTGTTTTTTATTGAAATAAAATTTATATTGCCCATTAAGTCAAGTGAAATTTTTCAATGGAAATTTTCGAATTTAATGAAATAAGTATGTTTGTCTCCTAATAACTTAAAAATATAAAAAAAAAAGATAAGATTGAAGAACGAGGTGGATAGGATGTAGGATAGGATAGGATGTAGGATAGGATAGGATGTAGGATAGGATGGGATAGAAATGGTTAGGATTGTGGTGGATAGGATTGAGGTGGATAGGATAGGATGGGATAGGATAGGATAAGATTTTATCCACTTTCTATCCTACATCCTGCATCCTACATCCTATCCTATCCACTTTTTTGTCAAACAAGTGGGTTGCAGGACTGTATAAAGTAAATGCAATAGAGTTGATGAAATTAAAGTTAATATAAATTCCTTACATTTCTGTTCAGGTTCTTTGTCGTATCTATCCCACTTGGTCTCAGTTCTTGTTCAACGGGTTTGTTAATGTGTGATAACTCCTCAGATAAATTTTGGGTGACGTCGTACGGTGAGATGGGCTCATAAGATGACGTTGATGACAGCGAATCGTTGTCTGATGACGTAGTAAAGGAATGGACGCCATCCGAATCGGATGAAATTTTTCGATTTGATTGAAAGAAGTCACTGCAGGATTCCAGATAATGATTTCTAACTAGTGTCAATGCCTCATTTGAAGGGAAGAAGATGTCTGAAAATATTCAAATGTAAAGGTGAAAGACACTTTGATTTTAAAGGAAAATAATAAATCAAAAGCCGTGGATGTTGTAATAATTTGACTTCTTTCATTATTTTGTACTTAGTATACTATACAAATTAAGAATTATTTTCTTCGTCATACGTTGTAATACTAGAATATAGAATTTCTGTGTTATGATTTCATGTAATAAAAATTCAAATTTATGATTAAACAGTCGTTTTATTTTTGGAAGTCCGAGGTTAATAACCCCCTCCCTCCCCTGTTTAGATGAACTACTTTTTCAGCTGTTTGCCGTCCAAATTGTAAAGTAGTAACTCAAAAAGTACACATATACTAGTATTATACTAGCCAAAAAGTAAACACGTACTAGTATTATTCAATGAATTTTCAATAGACTTGCATTCTTGCTTTTCAATTGTTTTCGCAATCTGAGTTCATAAAAATTGCATTCGCCTCCTACTATCAATTGTAATTTCGCGTAAACATTTATTGTATTACATAACAATACGTCAGCAATTTGGGAATGTTTTTTCCCAGTCTCGTGACCCTCATCGTGCACCCTGCATAATTTTCTACTATCTCAGTAGCCTAGTAAACTGTGACATTGAAAACGATTTGTACTTTTCTATTGATCATTGACAGCTGAGAATATTTAACAAAATAAAAAACATTACTATCTGTCATTTCATAACACGGTTATCTCCCGCTGTCAGTCTTTCAATTTCAATATTTCATTTTAGAGTTTTGAGACGGCTGATTTTTTACCATGTGATATAACGATGTCTCGGAGATAAAAATAAACGTTCGGTTCATACAACGTTCAACTATACTTTGTTTCAAAAAAGTTTGATAATCAAATAGACAAAAAAATGAACTGTTTACACCAAAATACGAATCAACAAGTAATGCATCCTTGAAAATAGGGTTAAATAATCTACTTTTACTTCATTTAAATAAGAGTAAATAGAAGATGATTCGTTCCTAAGAAGCGAGATAATCAAATAAGAATAAAATGTGTATACCAAAGTATGCATCCTCGAAAATCGGGTTATTTTTTTAGCTGAGCGCGGCGTGCGGTGGAGTGTGGAGTGGGGTGTGAAGTGGACAGTAGAGAAGAAATTAGCGCAAAGTGGTGGATGCAACTAAACAATCATGACCCGATGCTTTTTTAGCTTGAAATAAATCGGTAAATGATTGGTCTCAGTAGTTAAAACATCTCACAATTAATTAATGTTGGCTGGGCCGCTTCAATTCAAGAGGTACATGCTACAAATGTTCTACTCTATCGGAACAGACATCCCGAACCGGCTAGGGATTGTTTTAGGGATACGGAACAGACATAGTGTATTTATGAATTAATTATAGAATCAACTGCTTGCGGGAATTCCTTTTCCCAAAATGTATTGAACACTGAGATCAAAGGTCCTTTATCTATTGACCTCTTTACAAATGACCTATAGGGGATTGACTCTCAGATTTCAAGACGATGAAAGTTCAATGTGTCTGTGCGATTTGACACGCTCTCTAATTACGACGATTTATTCATACCCGTTCCATGTCATCTTAAAAACAAGCCTATTAATCCGATATATAGATGGATTTGCAAACCTCACAATACATGTTGTTAAAAACCTATGATCCGATAAACACATATCTTTCCAAAATTTTATAAATGAAAAAGGAAAAAAAACACTATAGAATTATATATGTATGATAATCTATGATTTTGAACTTAATCATTTGAACTATCAATTTGAAAGACTTTAATTTGAAATATTAATGTTTTAAAAATGTAAGATTTTATGATTTTTCGCAGGAAAATTTGCCTGTGGGAATTGCTATTCCCAAAATTAGATCAAAGGTTCTTAGAAAACATGATGAATTGGTATAATGACAGATAATTCTGCCGTTGTCCCGATTTAAGCCTAGGAATAATTCACCTCACTATCCTGATAATGGGGTCAACTTCTTGAAATGTGACACTCCACTCCACCCCCCCCCCCCCCCCACACTCCACTCCACCCCCCACTCCGGTTGGCTAAATAAAGTAATTTTTCTTCTTTTATTTCATGAAAATAAGAGAAAATAAAAGAGAAAAACAAAGTTGTTAAAAGAGTAAACGAAGTCTTTGATTTTTAGATATATTTTTTACGGACTATATACAATTTTTCTTCCAAACAATTTGTTTGCCATCTTTTTATTTATTAAAATCAAATACTTAATTTTTCCCGAAAAAAAAAACTTGAATAGACAAAAGTCGTTGAACACACAGTACAGTGTGTTCGCTATCGATACAGAACAGAATTTTTCTTCTCTCGCATTTTGTTATATTAAAAAAACTTTATGATTTAAGATTTACACAGATATTATTCTAGATGGAACTGTATGATTAAAAATAGATTAATTAAAGAATTTTTTATAAACACTCATCAAAATGAAATTAATTGGAGAGTGATTTTGATGTAAATACATTTGAATGGTACTATGAAGTGTTTGATAAGATTTTCCCCTGAATATTTCTAATTTATCATAATGAAAGAGAGAATATTTTATGGAATTACAGTTTGTACATGTACTCAATTCATTTCAGGTTCATACAGATTTGAATCACCCTGCAAATTAAAATCAGTAATTAAAAAAAATCATCCATACATCTCTCTCTCTGTCTCTGATGTATTCGGAGGAAGGGGGCTTAATTGTATTTACTGTTTTCCTACATTCGATGAGTTGACCTGCATGAAGCTCAAGTGGCTCATTTTACCAGTTGAACTTAATTGTCAGAGTTTCCTTCCGCGTGTATTTTAGCCATTAATAAAATGAAAATATATGTTGCACACACGTGAATACGATAAACAAAAAGAAAATTCT
Organism: Pinctada imbricata; assembly: GCA_033119305.1. Lineage (NCBI taxonomy): Eukaryota > Metazoa > Mollusca > Bivalvia > Pterioida > Pteriidae > Pinctada > Pinctada imbricata. The sequence goes on from VSWD01000011.1 coordinate 43,753,555, forward strand.
TTTAATTGAGACGATACTAATTTATATTTTGATAAATTCTGGGGGGGGGGTTAAATTTTTATCTGTGAATATTTTTTTCTATTTTACGCACACACATATATATAACTTGGCCCAGGATATCCAAACAGAGTATCTGCCCCCCCCCCCCGTTATGCACACACATTTGGGGGGGGGGGGGCATATATACCCGGGCTGGCCGATTTTTAAAGGGAATCAAGTCTCCATGGGGGTATCCATTTTCGAACAAAGAAAGGCCCAAAAAAATTATGACATACCCCCGAATTGGTGAAAACAGGTATACATGATCATGTGTATACATAATTAACTATAGCAAATCATTAAAATCATTGACAATTATTGAATAATAATCATATATATCCCTTCTAATTTCTTAACCTCCCACGTAATCTATCAAAAACCCGTTATAATATTTTCATGAATAAACATACATATTGGATATCTACATAAAAATCAATTTACTGACTTACAACATGTGCTTTCCTTACCTTTCGATACTGAATCCATTTCAAGTCTTTAGTAAAAAAAAATTAAAAGTTGCTCTTTCTTTTCTTCTATTATTCGGGTCGGCCTAACCCAACATTATTATGCCTAATATTCATTACACAATCTTATATATGTGATTGTCACTTATAATATACTTTTTTGAACAGACTATAGCTACGTTTTTGAAGGAGGCCCAAGAGGGGGGCAAAATGTTAGACTGATAATTTTCATTCACGTAAACAGATATTTCAACTTCATTACATATTTCATAAGAATTTTTTTTTGATATTGCAGAGGTGTTATATAATCTTAAGCTCATAGAAACCTTCAAATTACCATTAGCAGGATTCAACTTTGCCTACCCTTTCAAATTTCTGTTAGGTACATAAAAAATTCGATGTTTACTAGACACAAAAATAAAGTCTTTCGGATCTCTACAAAGGGGAAAACAAGTACCATTATTCGCTCATCCAAAGGGTCTGACGGTGTCAATACATCCCACAATTTCATTGACAAAACGGTGTAAATTGCCCCTTGATGAACTCGGAGAATATGGGTCATGTAAGGATAACGTCCTATCGATCCGGTCATATCAGGTCGGCTAAGGTAACCTGACCTGGGCTTATGGGGCTCTCCAAGGAATGCACAGAAAAGAATGATAAATTGTCGTATAAAATACAACATGCTTTTGGTTTTTCATTGACAATTTTGCAATTATTTGAAGCGACATACGAACATAATTGCAATAAAATTATGTTAGAACAACATTGTTTCCAATTGTTGTATTTTCTGGGAAATGCATTTTCTTTATATTTAGTTAATCATCTTTATGAATAATAATTGAAAAGTAGAACGATATTTTATGCAAAATATTTAAATTTTGAGCTAAATAAAATATGCATCGGAAAAATGAAAATAGTTGTAAAATGTTTTTCCCCTTTGTTTTAAATCTAGTATACGTCTACATGAACAGTGATTTAAGTAATAATAATAAGGCGACAGAAATTTATTTTTCAGTTTTACGGATTTTATTTTTTTTCAAAATGGGTAACAGGGGGGGGGGGGATAAAACTGAAATAGGTAGATTTAAACTTTTTCTGTATTTTGTGCCACAATCGAGATCTTAATTCAGCTTGTTTATTTCAATTACGTTCAAAACACCTGTAAACATGGTAATTCGGATGGGCGAAAGAAAAAAATTTATTAACTAAATGCACAGAAGTGTATGTTTTATACTGAGCGTCATTAAAAAATAAAATAAAACATTCATATATACATTTTTATTTATTGTATCTATTAATTCATCAATTTTTCTATTACATAAACATTTTTTTATAGAACAATTACTCCTATATTTTGTGAAAATGATGTCGCAGTGCTGTGACCGACTTGGTTGATCTTTAGAGCATTGAATAGTTCGCCAAAAAAATGAAGAAAACAGTATTTTTTTTAAAATGCAAAACAGTACGACTAAATGACAGTTAATGCACCTTTTTAATTCTATTTACATCTGAAGACATTCAGAAAGAATTTAGGTTATCATTCATGTTACCTATTCCCAGGTTATATTTCATTTTAAGCCGAGTTGCAAAACTGCAAACTGCTGTAAAACGGGCGAGTGGGAAGCCATCAACAATTGGTTTCCGGACCATAATGAGTTAAAGAAGATCCTGACGATAATCTCAACAGCACTCACAATAAAGCACCACATTGAGCATAGACGGAACCCCTAGCAAGCTAGAGGTTGGACCAGGTGCCCGGGAGGAGTAATCATCCCCTGTTGGCTAGCCGCACCCGCCGTCGATGTTCATGCACGAAAATAAAAACAATATAAAATACATGTATTGCACTGTCTGATGTTATATCTATATAGAAAGTGCCTATGGCGACTTTGTCAGGGAAAATATTATATAAGTCAAGTATAATCGATGCTATTGCAATGAAACTTCATACACTTCCTCACTATGAGTAAAGGATGACTCCTATTGATTATGGGATCAAGGTCAAGGTCATAGGAACTCAGATGATAGAAAATAGTTTCAGTACGATATTAGAGCCTGTATTGCACCTATTATCATGAAGCATGCTAGAAATGTTTCCAATGAGTCAAGGATGAACCCTATTAATTTTGGGGTTACAAAGTTCAAAGGATAAGGTCATAGTTAGGACTATGGTGATTGAAAATGGTTTCCGGACTGTGTTAGAGCCTGTATTGCACCTATTATCACGAAACTAGACAGAAATGTTTCCCATGCGTCAAGGATGACCCCTATTGATTTTGGGGTCAAAGTCAAGATCATAGGACTCTAATTATTGAAAATGGTTTCCACACCATGTTTAAAGTCTTCAAATTCATAACATCATTTTAGAGCAGATATATTTACAGCATGGACCAGACATGCACGTTTCGGTTAATAAACCCTCGTCAGTGATCCTCAATCTAAATATTAGATCCTGCTTTACATCTATTATCATGAAACTTGCAAGAGTTATTTCCCATGAATCAAGGAAGTCCCCAATTAAATTTGGGGTCAAAAAGTCAAGCTCATACGACTCTGATAATTGAAAATGGTTTCTTGATCATGTAAGAATGAGTATTGCACGTATCAACCTGAAACATGCCAGAAATGTTTCCGATCTGTCAAGACCATATACATGTACAATTCATGTATATTGTATAAAGCCTGCATATTCATGCTTACATTCCAGTTTTGCAACTCGGCACTTTGCATCGTTGATGCATTTTAAGCTTATATCCATTAACATGATTAAAGTTCGTAAGCGATGAATAAGATGTTTCTGAAATAAATCAAATGTCATTTTTGAAAAATTCAGAAATGACATAACATTTTTGGGAAGAATTTTAGCCAAGGGAGATTTTCATTTTATTTATTTTTCTTCTAATCAAAGTAATTTTCAATATCTTAATACATGAGTTGATACATACACGTGATGCATTCTCAGCAGACGCCCCTCGATCCCCTCATCTTTGCAGAAGGTGAAAACGTTTGTTTCTAATTGAATTTCTAATTGAATTTCTTTCTTTTCGTATTTTGTATGTTTTGTTTATCTATACTTTTTTTCTTTGTTTCTGTTTTTTGCCTTGTTCTACTTAATTTCAGCAGCGTATTAATCAAAGAGGGACAACTCACTTTAATTGAATCTTTGAGATATTCCAAGAAGTTACAGTCTCCGTCAGGCTTCCAAGAAAAAGAAAGGTAGTTTCATTTAGTCTCTGAAATAAAAACCACAGTTTAGTTTCGAGTTTATTTAATACGCCAGGATATATTCGGTCTCAAATTACATGTACTTAAGAGCGAAGTTAAACGAGAAAATGGAAGCAATTGAAAATATCAATTACTTTGCGCTGTGCATCACTAAAATAGTCTTCATGTGACAGCTGAATCAAATTCCAGGTAAAAAAAAAATAGTTTGTTTATCATACGTACGTACATGTAACACTTTGACCAAAGCCGTATTTGATCAATATGGTATTAGTCAATCAATCTTATATAATAATGCAATATGTTAGTCCTTGATATTTATTGGTTGCCTTGGGAATTAATTACATAAGCGAGTAGGTATCGTGATCGAAATTGATGGCTAAATCAAATCCAGACACAAGTACATTTAGGTGGCAAAACCCTAATATTGATATTACCTTTTAAAACAATTTCCCGTTTAATTACCTATCTATATAATCATCTTGGCATATATTCATCATGTTGCACATGTGTATGGAAATTTCGGTTACAATCCGCACAGAAATAAAATTTGAATGAATTTGAATATTGAATTCTCTTTGTCTTTCATATGAAAATGAGGGGAGGGGGCAAAGGGGTGTTTACACTTTTTGCACAAAAGTCTAAAAATCTTATAAATTTTATGTCGGTGAATTTCCCTTTGGCTAAAATATATTCTTAAGAATTGACAGATTTATGTGCTAAGCCCATGAGATTTTCCATATTTCAGATAAATATTTAATACTTGCACTAGTTCATGGTGCATTCTCTCTCTCTCTCTCTTTTTTGATTACAACAAAATACTTTGATCATAATTCTTATCATTATACAACATGATGTATGTCCATTGTGTTAATCAGAGGGGAAATGCTTTTAAGAAATGATAGTCCTAATTCATAAAACACCGCGTGGGATCGAAACTTATATTCAGTATGGCAAGATTCCTTAATGCACATTTTTATTTGGGGGGGGGGGGGTGTATTTTTTTCATTTTCTAAATTAAACTCGTCCGGGTAGAGCAAGGAACAATATTTCGCCGGTGACCATATTTCGCCGTTTCATGGTTAATTGCTTCTCGTTGGTTATTGGAATTGTTTGTCAAGCTTATTTTTCTATATCCTATCAAATATGACCACAGAAGTCATATTTTGATATAATGTGACATATCCTGCACTCAAATGTGACGAAAAATACCTCAAATTGAGGAAAAATTAATTACATCACTAAATTTAAGACGTAAACATCCAAAATTTTTACAAAAACCAAACGAAAAAAACATTTTATTTAGCATCATCTCGTAGACTAGTAGTGGCGACGAAAGATTTCATGCAAAGAAAGTTACAATTTTGTCCGTTTTGTGTGCAAAATGATTACTTATCAGCAAAAAAGGCGAAATATGGTCACCCCCGAAAACATGGAAACGAAATATTTTGACGTTTTACTACGAAACATTGAAATGGGTAAGATAAATCATTTTTCGAGTATTTCGATCGAGAATGGAGTTAAATTAAATTTTAGCAAAACCAATTATTGAATCGGCCACCAAGTATTGAAAATTTCCAGAAAATATACGAAAAATGCGGCGAAATATGGTCACTTGCTCTATATGAAAAGTTCATAGTTTTTTTGGTTTGTCGACGACAGAAAAACATTCCCTTTGACGAACTCTTGAAGTGTTTGCAGAAACTATTATAGACTTTTGTGATATATAAAAGATATGGACTTACTTATTAGGCATTGCTCTAATGCAACGTCTCATCAATTTTGTGCAGCATGACTTAAATGATGAGAAAACAATCGAAATTCTCCGTATGAAATCACAAGATAATGCGATTCGATCCCATGCGGTGTAATACGCCAGCAGCAAAAAAAAATGAGCCCTATACTGCCATCCATAAATTTGTATACACTATTTCTGTTCATGCTGCTGTTAGAAAATGAACAGTCTTGAATAAATTGCTGTATAATTCTAAAGATGAACCTTATAGAAATCAGTTATAACAATCTTGAACCAAATATTTACATTTTTCGATTTTTTATTCCTTTTTTTTTTTTTTTGTATAAAAATGACAATTTTTGAAAACTACTGTAACAAGTTTCTATCTACATTTTCGTTGTCAGAATTCATACTTTTGAATTATGTGAAGTCAATTATTTGGGATCCTTCAAGTTCAGAGTGGAAAAAAATTGGATAAACTAGTTTAGAATTTAGAGTCATTTCCTACTTTGTATAGTTATTTATGGATGGCAGTGTATGTCGTCCATAAATTCGTATTCATCATTTATGTTAATGTTTCTCCTATAAAACTGAAAAAGCATAAATTTTAGGGTTTTTTTTAAATTGCAAGTAAAATACGCATTTCACATAATATTTCAGTCAAAGTTGACACGATTAATGGATATATCCGTGTAAGATTTTTTCCAAGAAAGTTGAATAATTATGCTGATTGATTCATTTTAAGTAGGTCTTTCGCATAAAAAATGTACCAATTGTCATCTCAATAGCTCATTTTTCTTAAGAGAAATATTTGTCCCAGAACCTTCACCTTCATTAAAATGATAATTTCCCAAGTGTTTTCATAATTATGTAATTACATGTACATTGCATTTTTAAAAAAAAAATCATCCATTTATAAAATTAAGATTAAATCCACAATTTTCCAACGGGACCTCTAGTTCATTTCTAACCCCAGAAAATCGGAGATTCTGGGGCAAATAGTTTTTGGCGTGTCCGTTTGTCTGTCTATTTGCAATGTCTGTCCGCAAAACTTTACCCCTGGTCATAACTAATGAATGGTAAGTGATAGGGCTTTCATATTTCACATGTGTACTCCTTATGACAAGGCCTTTCCATGGATACCATTTTTTTACCATGAACTTGGAGGCTGATCTACTTTTGAAAAAAAAAACTTTAACCTTGACCTTAACTTTTGAATGGTTTACAAGTGATAGGACTTTCAAGTATAAAAAGTGTGTTTGCTTCAAAGGATTCCATCTTTCCTATTATATCATATTTCATATGTGTATTCGTTGTGCCATGACTTTCCAAGGATACCAACCTTTGTGACCTTGACCTCGGAGTATCAAATCGTTTTGTTTTTGTTTTTTTTTTTTTTTTTTCATTACAGTTGATTTACTATCAAGGATGCTAATGGGGGCATTCGTAATTCACAAACACGTTTTTTTTTTTTATATTTTCTTTGTTATAAGGATGAACATTTTTTTCTTTTCATTTTTTTCAAACTTTAGATGTGCATTATATGCATCAAATAGCCAGGCACTAGTCCCATAGCGCCATTAGATTCTACAGCTAATTTTAGATTATGTTTTCGTCTATACAGGTTTTCTACTCTACCTTGACGAAAAAGTAGGAAAAAAGTAGGAGTAGTCAATGAAAAAAAGTAGGAGAAAAATAGGAAAAAGTAGGAATTAATAGGGGAAAAGTAGGAAATTTTCCATCACTTTTAGCGACATATTTTCAGTAAAGTATGACACACAAATCACAGTAAGCAATGATTGTAGACTGGTAATGTTCATCTTTGAGGAAATCACAGAGAGAAATAAGGACAGATTGATTTTTCACATAAAACATACAGAATGGGCGAGCGAAGCGAGCCCGAAATTTTTTAAAAACTTTGAATCAGATGTCGATGACAAGTGAAGCAAGGAATTTTTTACTTTTGAGATGAAAAAGTAGGAATAGTAGGAGGTTTTGAAGAAAAAGTAGGAAAAAATAGGATCAAAATAAAAAAGTAGGAAAAGTAGGAAATAGTAGGAAAAAGTAGGAACAGTAGAAAGCCTGCATGTATTTCAGTTTTACATCCATAGTGTATCATATACAATGTAATTATAACATTATCTAAAGTAAAAAAAAAAAAAAAATCCAGCCAAACCTGACCGACCGAACATTTTTAAAATTTCAGAATATCGTTGTACTAACAAAATCGCTCAGTTCTTTATTACAGAGGCGCCACCTATATTGATTTTCATATTGAGTAATCCTGATCGAATTATTAATTTCACTTAGCTTAGAGCACCATCTACAATATATTTGTTTTTATAAGAGAATACTTTGGGATAATACAGAAGTTTTCTTAAGAGTTTCTCGATAACTATCGACCGACTAAATGTAATTTCAAAGAGATCCAAACTGTCATCATACCTCCAGGTTAATTAATGAATGAAAGTCAAACACATTTTAATTAACCCGAAATCTGATTCCAAAAAAAAAAAAAAATATCAAACTTACTAGGTTTACAAGTCCTTGAAATTTTTTTTTAAACAGAATTCCCTAGAGGAAAAATAGGATAAACTGACAGAGATATCAACATAGCCGCACATAAACACAAAGGACCACTAATATAACGAACAACAAGCACGGGATGCATTGTAGGTGGCGCTTTAAGTTTTCTTGAGAATGGAAAATTGGAAACGGTCCACGACCCTTCTTGTCCTTGCTATTTCTATAGTTCATGTGTATTGAACCTACCTCGAAGTAACAGAATTGAGTTCATTTTCTGAAGACAAGTCATATTTTCTGAAAACTGAAACTGAGTAGCTTGAGTAAGTTTGAGAAACTATGCCTGTCGTCTGCTATGATTAGAATTTACTAGAATAGGATTACAACTAGATCTACATAGCCGTGGTCTATAGATCGATCTAGAATGCAGTCCTGCAGATGAAAATGAAAAGAAAATGCCAAAAAAAAAAAAAAAAAAGAAATGATTTTATATAATACATTTGTATTTTACAGCTGATTTTCTCGGCACATCAAAAGTTTACCGATCGTAACCGAATATCAGTATACCATTAACATATCATAAGTCATCGGCAAATAGCGTAATTTTGAGCGGAAGTAGGCAGTTATGGGTTTGCTACCTTAACGACGACCTAGCCTACCACGATTGAACTACGACGTCTACCGACATAACTACGACTTCGTGTTACAAATTACTTTACATACGTAGAAATACGATTCTTTTATAATATCAGTCTTTTGGAACCTTTTTTGGAGCCCCTTCCACCTTTTGGTGGCATGCTGAAACTAAACTGAAATCAACTACTAGAAGTAATGAAATTTTGCTTTAGTCGGGCATATCGTTGCTCTGTCTTCATCAGTCGTAGTTAGGTCAGCGTCGATCGGGAAGGTCGAGGACGAGTCGTGGTAAACTCGGGGCTTAAGTCTTGGTGAGTCGGGGTTTGGAAGGTCTGTTCCCGATAAACCCCGACTGAGCTACGATTTACTCCGACCTTGCTATGACCTAGCTCGACCTAAACAAGTCGGGCCTGAGCCCCGACAAAGTTTTACATGTAAAACGTTATCGGGTTGTCTTCCTGATTTAGCTACGACCCACCCCGACTCGTCATGATCAAGCTACGTCTTGCCCGACAGAGCCCCGACTCGAACCGACTTCACACAAGTCTGGGAGCTAAGTCGGCACAGTGTTACTGGGGCTATAATGGATATTTAACAAAGGAGGTCTGCTAGTAAAGTAATACATGTATTCTGTATGTAGCAGGGTTGTATACGTTTTTACTGCTTGCATGGACCTTATATATATATTCAACAACTTTCATAAGGAGCAACATAATCTTACATGTAATACTTTTTTGAGAGTGTCCGCATGCAGGCACTCAACAAGGCTCTTCTGAATTTTCCTGGTCTGGACACTAGGATGAAAGACTCGACCCATTATTCATAACTACACCTTGGATCGAACCCAAGTCACGTGGAGAGACCAACACATTATCCTATCTACCGTCTGTGGATTTGAAATTAAAGATCAAATGATGATTCTGTTTCATACTGTTTAAATATAAGTCTGGCATTATTTGGTATATCTTCTTGAGTGTTAATAAGTAAATGAAAGTAAAATACAAAAACCAGATTAGAAAAAAGTTCCCCGCGAGGGGTTTGACAGTATTATTTGCCATAGCACTTTCTATATAGACATAACGTCAGACAGTGCACGAGTTTTATATATTTTCATGCTTAAACATCGACGGCGGGTGCGGCTGGCCAGCGGGGGATGCTTGCTCCTCCCAGGCACCTGGTCCCACCTCTAGGTTGCTAGGGGTCCGTCGATGCTTAATTTTGTGCTCTATTGTAAGTGCTGTTGAGATTATCGTCAGGATCTTCTTTAACTCATTACGAATTTGGGGAAAAAATCAAACGGAACTTTCTCACGAGGAAAGAAATAGTGGACAAACAGACGGAATCAAAGAACACGAAAGACAACTTATCTAATGAACTATCTCTTCGCTGCAAGTGCGGAAGACATTGTAGAAGGCAATGCAAGGGAGCGCTGATAAAAAGCTGTATTTTCGTACATCGCATGAATCATGTAACATAATATCTACTGCAAGTGTAGTATAGGTAGAAACCCGAAGCCCGTCCAAATTTCTATCTTAGTGTTACCCAAACTTTCGCTCATTGCCCAGTTACCAAAATCCCTATTTTATATAAGAGCTTATTGATTTTGCATAGTCTGAATTCGTGTTGTCACAGCAGCACTAACTTTGCTAAAATATGTAATATGTATATACACATACAGTATTCCCTAGAGACATATATGTCACTAGAGCTTGGTCAAACTTAACCAATTTACGTGTATTCATCGCTAATTATTCCATACTTTCCATCCCGTTTGTCTGTGTTATTTTCATTTTAATTATGCGGATTTTTTTTTCGGCTGTTGCATATATTGAATGAGTTAAAGAAGGTCCTGACGATTATCTCAACAGCACTCACAATAGAGCACCAAATTGAGCAACCTAGCGGTGGGACCAGTTGCCGGGGAGGAGCGAACATCCCCTGTTGGCTATCTTCACGAACTCATTTTTTATATGCGGATACTAGTATATCTCAATGTCATACAGATCAAGTTCGAGTTTGGTTTCGATTGACCTATTTTTACAAGAGGTATTGCCCTTGGACTTAGCTAATTTTTGAACATTTCAGTTTTCCAGACTATTCTTTGGTATTATTGCAGGTAATGAATTGATTTTTGGTATATTAATATATTTTAGTGTGATACAGATCGAGTTCGAGTTTGATTTCGATATACCTATTTTTACAAGAGTTATGGCACTTGGACTTAACGTATCCAATGTACGAATGGAGATCTCACTGACGTTTCGTCTATTTAAAAAGATCTCGGTAATCTCCGTCAGTGTGTTTATAATTTCCGTGACTTAGATGACAGTTGGCATGGTTACCTTTGATCATTGAAACCAACTTTTATGTTGTATTATGGTATATCTAGGAAATGATCATTGTCGCGATTCTAACTATATAATACGTTTGATATTTCGTACAACGGATACCTTAAAACAAATTTCATGAAATTTACAGTTTTCCATACCTTTTCTGTTACTACAGATAATGAACTGATTTATGTGTGGGCAGTCATCTTTTTGTGCAAGTACAGGTCAAGATTTTGTTTATGTTTAATTGAAGCATTCTAGACAGAGTTGTAGGACAGATGTATGCCGGTAGGGGACTTGTATCGCTCTGCCATCAAAGATTTATTGTACAAGAATCTGCATGTCCGATTGAATTTCAAGGACATACATTAAAAGTTAATATCACCAATTTTAGGTATAAAAATTCTTTTATACAACTGAATCTTGCGATACATTACATAATAATGATGGATGAATTTCTAGGATTCTTATATATTTACATGTATTTTATATATTCTTTCATTTTCGTGCGTGAACATCGACGGCGGGTACGGCTAGCCATAATGCTTACTCCTCCCGGGCACCAGGTCCAACCTCTAGCTTGCTAGGGGTCCGTCGATGCTCAATTTGGTGCTTTATTGTAAGTGCTGTTGTGATTATCGTCAGGATCTTCTTTAACTCGTTTATGTCACACTTATTCCCTTTGCCGTGTGTAGCTCGTAAAAAAGTTCCCCGCGAGGGGTTTGACAGTAAGTGTTTTGAATATATTTCCCTGACATTGTCGCCATAGCACTTTCTATGTAGACGTGGCCTCAACAGCACATGTATTTTATATATTCTTTCATTTTCGTGCGTGAACATCGACGGCGGGTGCGGCTAGCCAACAGGGGATACTTACTCCTCCCGGGTACCTGGTCCCATCTCTAGCTTGCTAGGGGTCCGTCGATCCTCAATTTGGTGCTCTATTGTAAGTGCTGTTGAGATTAGCGTCAGGATCTTCTTTAACTCATTTAAAGGGACGGTGTCCCTGAAAATTAATTAATTTTACAAAATTTTGTAATGCAAAATCTTTCTTTTTATATGAAAGTATACATTCTCTTTTGTACAAATTCAAATTTTCAGACCAATCTAACGCATACTTTCGCAGTTTATATAGACGTTTAAAAACGTCATTTTGAATTTGGGGTGCGCAGTTCTAATTCATTCCACTAGCGCCACCTACAATGTATTGAGTTTTTACTATAGAGGTATACGGAGATTTAATTATTACAAAATCGACAATATTAGAGTGGTTACTGCATATTTTCAAATAATTTTTTTTCTGGCTCATTTTTTCCTCTATCTAGACCGTTTGGAGTAAAATTGACATTTTCAATAAAAAATTATTTTCAGGGACACTGCATCTTTAAAAACGTAAAATACAAAATAAATAAAGTAATAACCATGTACATTTATATTCAGAAAATTGGCAATTTTGAGCTCAGGCCTTATGTAAATTCATGCATACTTCTTGTTTGTGTTCTTTGGTTCTCTTCTGTGTGTGTCACTCACAAAAAGATGAACCATTTGTTTGGCAGGCAGACAATGTTAGCATCACATGCTATAAGCTGCCCTCCTATCGTCGAGTATCTAGGTGTTTTGCCTTATCTGCAATAATCGTTGCAACCATGTATCCAGTCTTCATCCTCGTCCTCATCTACACTCTCCTCAGGCAAAATGTTTTTATCGAAGTCAAGTCCGACTTGTTAACTAAAGTTTGGCTTTGCTGATTCCGTCTTTTCGATTTTACAGTCCTACGTTCGATTTGTGCAGGTATCTGAATAAAAGAATCATGACGTCATTTAATTCCTTTAAAAACGTCATATATGTAACCCTGTTTCCATGAATTTCATGCTGGTGTCCATAGAATTTGATGACGTCACAATGCGTTGACGTCAGATACCGGCACAAACGGTAAGTTACTATATTTCGAAAAGACCGAATACTCGACAATTGAATCTTGCTAAGCATTACATAATAATGATGGATGACTTTCTAGGATTCTTATATACGTGAAAGAGAATCATAACCCATCATCTTGCTACGTCTTTCGGTATATTTAGGACATAATTTTCACAGATTTGGCCACACTGAATTGTTTAGATTGAGGATCACTGACGAGGGTTAAATACTCGAAACGTGCATGTCTGTTCCATGCTGTTTATTTATCTGCTCTAAAATGATGCGAATGAATTTGAAGATGTTAAACATACAAAATGAATAAAGTAATAACCATGTACATGTATATTCAGAAAATTGGCAATTTTGAGCTCAGGTCCTATGAAATTCATGCATACTTCTTGTATGTGTTTTTGAGTTCTCTTCTGTGTGTGTCCCTTACAAAAAAGACGGAGCCATGTGTTCGGCAAGCAGCCAATGTTAACTTCAAATGTTATGAGCTGTCCTCCTATCATAGAGTATCTAGGTGTTTTGCCATATCTGCAATAATCCTTGCAACCCAGAATCCAGTCTTCATCCTCGTCCTCATCATCACTCTCTTCAGGCATAATGTTTTAGCGAGGTCAACACCGACTTCTTGTGTACCTACAGTTTGACTTTGCTGATTCCGTCTTTTCGATTTAATAGTCCTACGGTAGATTTGTGCAGGTATCTGACATAAAAGCATCGTGACGTTATTAAATTCCTTTGCAAATGTCATATATGTAGGCCTGTTTCCCTGAATTTCATGCTGGTTTCCATAGAATTTGATGATGTAACAATGCGTTGACGTCAGATACCTGTACAAATGGGAAGTAACTCTGTATTTCGAAAAGACCGAAATCTCAACACATTATTACCTCTAGTGGAAGGCAAATTTCATGTTTTTCCCAATTAATCCTTTGCACATTGTACATCGATTGCAGTGTATCCTCGCAATCAATATAACTAGAACAGTGTGGTGAATGTTAAACGTCTCCAAATTCATTAGTATCATTTAAAGGCAGATTAATTAACAGCGTGGACCAGACATGCACGTTTCGGATACTAAACCCTCGTCAGTGATCCTCTATCCAAACAATGAAATATGGCCAAAATATGTAATCATGTCCAAATATACCGAAAGACGTAGCAAGATGGCTGGGATATGATGCTACAGGACCCAGGTTTCAGAAATTTGTGAAAATTTTGTAGACAGAAATTTTCGGATGCGTTTGAAGTAACGACCAATCGAAATTGATCGAACTTGGCTACATGTGCTCTCGGGGACTCCTGATACACCAGCAGTGACACAATGCCCGTTACACAATAGTAAACCATAATTTTATTTAGAGTACCCTCTACTTTGGACTGTAGTCAAAGCTTTCTTTTCAGAAATGTACTCAACCTCTCCTTGAGAAATCATGTCGTGAATGGTAGAATTTTCTGTCGAGATCTTAGCATTTGACGTCAACCAATATCATCTATGACACTCACAGCTTACAATGGCATCTGGACTGGCTTGGATGTACGGATTCTTGAGATGGACTGAAGTTGGACGAATCCTGAAATCTTTCAGGTATGAAAGACCTATCTTCATTTTTGATTCCGAACCTTATAGATCTGCCTGTAAATGATCATGCTATAATAGATCAATCAGAATTGATGTTGGATTTTAGATGCATTTTTATAGAATTTTACAGTTTCAGTTGCTCCACTACTAGTTACAGACCATATGCGATAGTAGTAAAACCTTTCAGCTGATTATGTCTGAGACCTTGTTATATTTTCAGTCATCAACATTTCGTGGTAAGAATACTCAACTGATGTTTAACGTCTTCAAATTCAATGGCATCATTTAAGAATAGATAGATTTGCAGCATGGACCAGATATGATGCTACACGATCCACGTTTTGGGAATTTCAAGAGATTTTGATATCGAATGCGTTGAAGAAATAATCAATCGAAGTTGATCGAACTTGTTTGACAGTAAGTGTTTTGAATATTTTCCCTGACACTGTCGCTATAGCACTATCTATATAGCGATAACCTTAGAACAGTGCATGTATTTTATGTATTTTCATTTTCGTGCGTAAACATCGACGGCGGGTGTGACTAGCCAACAGGGAAAGCTTACTCCTCCCGGGCACCTGGTCTCACCTCTAGCTTCCTAGGGGTCTGTCGATGCTCAATTTTGTGCTATGTTGTGAGTGCTGTTGAGATTTTTGTCAGGATCTTCTTTATCTCATTTGTCTACATGTGCCCTCGGGGACTCCTGTTCCACCAGCAGTGACACTCAAGTAGTACAAATGTCAAACGCCTTTAAATTCAATAGCATTATTTAAGAACGGTAGCATGGACCAGACATGCACGTTTTGGGTACTTAACCGTCGGCAGTGATCCTCATTCAAAAATGTTATTTGGCCAAAGAGTGGGAAAGTTATGTCCAAAAATGTACCGAAAGATGTAGCAGGATTGTCGGGATGACCTACATGTACTTAATTTATTACTTTCTAATTTAAAACTGAGATCTGTGGGCATGGCACCATAAACTAAGAATTTAATCAAGTCAAATTCTCAAAATACGATATATAAGAAATCGGTGACAATTTGAAATAATATTCTACTCAGAAAATAGAAAAAATATCGACAACATTTTTCTGGTGTTTGGAAGTAAGGTCTTCCAGCAAATTGTCGGAATTCCAATGGGAATCACTTGTGCCTTACTCCTTGCCGACATTTTTCTTCACTCGTACGAAGCTGAATTCGTTCAATCTTTGGTCTCTGAATTGAACAGAAACGTAGCTTCTAACTTTAACTTCACTTACAGATACAATACATAGACGTTGTGCTGTCCATCAATAATCCAAAATACGCGGATACCTCAGCAAAATATATCCTTCGGAGCTTGAAGTCAAAGACACTACAGAGACAAATAATTCAGCACCATAATGAATTTGAAGACGCTTAACATCTGTACCACTTAGTGAGTGTCACTGCTGGTGGACCAGAGTCCCCGAGGGCCCATGTAGCCAAGTTCGATCAATTTCGGTTGGTCGTTTCTTCACACCTTAGAACTGTTATTTCCGTGGCAGTTGGCCGTCCTAAGTCGGCACCGGTTGCCCTTTTGTCTCGTTGGTTTATGTGTAGTCCTTTGTGTTTGATGTTTCTGTGTTGTGCGTTGACGTTCCTTGTCCCTTTTACGTCTCTTTATGTGCTTGTCTGCTCTGTGTTTTTGCATTTGGGGTTTTGCTGTGGGTGCTGTAACCTAGTGCTGTTGGAGATCCCCTCCTTTGTTTTCAAATGCAGTCGAACATTTCTGTTTAAAAACTTTTCTCAAATTTCTGAAACCTGAGTCCTGTAGCATCATATTCCAGTCATCTTGTCTTTCGGTATATTTTTGACATAATTTTCATAGATTTTGGCCATATTTCATTGTTTAGATTGAGGATCACTGACGAGGGTTAAATATCCGAAACGTGCATGTCTGGTCCATGCTGTCAATTTATCTGCTTTTAAATGATGCTAATGAAATTGACGACGTTTAACATCCTATCTGGACATAATGTTGTCACTCTATGACAAACGTGACGACTTCAATTTCATTATCACAACCTTTCCTTTTCTGAGTAGCAACATCCCTTTATAGCCAACTTATGGCGTATTCATTTCTCAGTTAATACGTTATGCCATAGCAAGTACCAAATATACAGATTTTGTTCTGAGAGCCTTTTTTGAGAGAGATAAAAAAGTCAGTTAATTTTTTGTTTACTCTTCAACAGAAAATATGGCTTCATTTAATAGTATGGAAGAAACCAATACGATTCAGCGCGCAGGATGATATCAACCTTTTTTTTAAAAAAAGCGTTGGCCTTAAATTCTTTCATCGATAAGTTGAAATGGAGGTCAGTAGCAGAGAGGGCAGTGACGGCAGCTAAAGGGAGAGCATTCGTCATAGATGGACGGAGGGCGAGGGAGCGGACATGTTTATTATTAGATCAGTGTAAAAAGAATGACAGTAATGCATTGAAAAGGTTTGAACTTGCTCCTTCATTACTTATTGTTTTTAATACATCAGAACATATTTGATTTGAAAGGAAACATAATTGAAGCCCATGCACAAATTAAGGGGGGAGGATAGATTCTCGCCAACTCAACCTGCTGCTCAATTACGTCAAAAACTTTTTTCGATGCCATTAAATCTGCAAAATATGACAGTTTAACTGCCTTTTATGTCTTTTTAATAAAGAATTATTTTCATTTTCACCAGATCTGGGACAGAGGAAGAATGTTCGAGAAAATGCAGTAAATAAGGGAAATAGATGATGATGCAGGGCTCTAGAGAGTCTATAGTCTTGAGATCTCAAAGGTACAAAAAGGTAATTAAATGATCTCGTTTTCTTTTTCTTTTTTTGATGAAGATTGAATTAAGCTGTTCAATGACAAATATGGATAATGAGTATATCCCTACATACAGCACAAGATCGATAATTCAGAAAATCATAAACCATAGGCATACAAAATCATGATAAAACAGGAACCAAAGCAAACAAACAAAAACCCTCACCACATGAAAAGAAGCGAACTCCCGATGTAGGAGTGAAACCAGGAAGAGTCAGCATCTCCTCCTGCTTGCATGCAACACCCCGTTGGTTGGATAGTTCAAATGGTCTATGACAGAATATCATCCACCATTCTGGAGAGTGGAACATCAGACAGTGCATTTATTTTATATATTCTTTTCATTTTCGTGCGTGAACATCGACGGCGGGTGCGACTAGCCAACAGGGAATGCTTACTCCTCCCAGGCACCTGGTCCCACCCCTGGCTTGCTAGGGGTCCATCGATGCTCAATTTGGTGCTCTATTGTGGGTGCTGTTGAGATTATCGTCAAGATTTTCTTTAAATCATAATGAATCATGACGAGTTCCCCATATCGGCTGTTATTGAATTAAGCTGTTCTATAACATGTACCAGTATAAACAGCTTTAACATGTGTGCGACAAATTATTTAAGTGTCAATCAATGATTGTGGTTGTAAAATCTGTAGAAATCCGTTTAATGGATTTTAAAGATATGAAATCTATTATCGTTTGACTTCTTTTACTTAGATACTTTTTTTCTTTCAGATGAAGCCGGATACAAAAGATCTGTGAAGAAAAGGAAAACCAGTACTAGCAATTCTGACGTTTTTCGCTATCTGACCGAAAGAATGGAAAACGAGAAAAATGCGAAAAAAGAAGTTAAAATTAAGAAGGAACAGTTGAAGCTAGAGAGAAAGAAGTTTGAGCTAGAAAAAAGAGAGGATACAAAGATTAGAAAATGAAAGGACCCAAACTAGTATGATGTTGGAGATACTTAAACAATATTTTTTATGTGCTTCACACAAATAGAATCGAGGGATTTATAAAATAATTATAACATCCTAATTAGATAAAATTCACGTTATTGCTTTCTTTTATTCTTTTTTCAAATGTTGTAAAGACTGGTCTACAATGTATATACTGTCAAAGAAATGATAATCCTTCGTGAAAGTTAAACATATTTGCATTCATTTCAATGGTGCAAGTCTAAGACAGGTACTGTTCGAAGGTCGGAGGGTCAACTGAGAAATATGTCGAAGTAATGCTCCCGTACAAACAAGTGTGGCAGTTTGTCAATATGGCCGCCACTTTATAATGTTTAACGTCTTCAAATTCATTAGCATCATTTTAGTGCAGATTAATTTACAGCATGACCAGACATGCACGTTTCGGATTTTAACCTCGTCAGTGATCCTATATCTAAACAATGAAAAATGGCCAAAATCTGTGAATATTATGTCCTAAATATACCGAAAGACGTAGCAAGATGGCTGGGAGGATATGATGCTACAAGACGCAGGTTTGAGAAAATCCAGGACCCAGGATTTAGAATATTTGTCTGCTTGCTGAAGTTTTTTTTTATTCTTTTTGTAATCCAGGAATGCGAAAAGAGATAGGACCTTTCCAAACGTCCACTCTACACTTAATCTTAGATTTGACATGCGTTTGTTAAATATATGTTCCTGCATGGAAATTGTTGCTCCACGGAACGGAGTGATTATGTGTGAAACAAGAGGTTATGCATAAAGAGAAAATACTGTCCCGCCTCTCATAGTCATATTCTTTTCTAGATTTAGTCCCAATCCACCGAGTCGCAATAGGGCGACATCATGACGGCCTCCTTCAGTGGCGCAAATGAGATTTGCTATCAAAGTGTCGGTGTTACAACAGACTTAAATTTCAACCCATGCACACATTTGTGCCCACTGAAGACAACTCTCTGATTTTCCTGCGACCTGCAAATTGGTCTGACTGTGCCGTCAATGAATCCCTAGCTATGCGTTTAAGAGGCCCCTATTTCGTTTACAGCATCGTCATACGTATGAAGATGATGTTTTTCACGTTTCCTAAAATGTTTTAATGATGTTTCTGAAACCATACAAAATCACGTGAATAAAACATTTTTACAAATGTTTCTGTAACATTTACCAAAACATTTGAAGTGTTTTGATTATTTTTCCCTGACATGGTCACCATTGCACTAGCTATATAGACGAAACCAAAGACAGTGCATGTATTTTTTGTATATTGTTTTCATTTCCGTGCATGAAAATAGACGGCGGGTGCGGCTAGCCAACAGGGGATGCTTACTCCTCCCGGGCACCTGGTCCCACCTGGCTTGCTAGGGGTCCGTCGATGCTCAATTTTGTGCTCTATTGTGAGTGCTGTTGAGATTATCGTCAGTATCTTCTTTAACTCATTTAAAACATGCTTGTGTTAACTGGGTAGATGTGTCGGTGGTACACGAATGCCCTGTAGCCACCGTTTTCACGAATGCCAAAGAACAATAGCTCTGCCTAAACAGGCCTCGTCCATATATTGACTTGACTTGTCTTTCCTTGATACATCTAAATACCAAATATCATTTTGATACATTCAACCTTTGCCGAGACTCATTTTCATGAATGATCATCATGGACGCGTAAACCAAACCTCCGCGACAAAACTGGTTCTGGATATTTAATTTGGATGTCATTGTCCATGATCACACACCAGATGAATGATTCCATAATTTACTACACCTTATTTGATGAGGGAAGTCGTAGTGGTCTCTTTTTTTGCTGGAGCTCATTTTAACTCTTATCACTATAAGACTCAGTCTGCATAAACTCTTATGATTCACCCACTTATCCACGATATGGTATCGAGGCTATTATTCTCGTCCTTTAGTTCTCTCTCTTTAGTTAAGCAATTTTCTACAGCACCAAAAACATTTCTTATTTACACCTTTAAACGCATTCTTTGTGGTTCCTCGACATCTTTCATTATTAAACATATTTTATTGCATTGTTCTTCACTTTAAGATAGGCCTTTATCCTTCGGAAATTTGATTTTTATTTTCTGATCCGTCTCCAGGAATTTCTGTCTGGATGAAAGATAATGAACAAATTATGCAAATATTTGTGATACAATACGATCGGCAGAGATTCGTCTTGGACGCCGCCATTATGTTACTTTCATTTTATACTCTGTTTACGGCGTACTGCAAAATGCACTTCGTAGGTTTCCGTTTTAGCCGCAAGTAAAATGGCGAGTACTCTTATTTGTGTAAAGCTGGGGTAAAACGTCATCACCCGGGGTTATTGAAACGCATAAGGACTGAGCTACCTCAGATTTACTGTGACAATCACTCAAAATAACGAGGAACAAGTATATCTAAATTTATAAGTCTACGAAATGAAGCTTCCAGTTTGCAGAATGCATGGACTTTAAATTTAGAGTAACTGCATTATGATATAAGAACAATTCAAAATATTACTGCAATTCAGAAAACAGATGTACTGAATATTTTGGGAATGGAACCCGTTCCTGTTTACATACACCTTTTCGTGCTCTGAGGGCCCGATGACCCCTAAATGGGTGCCGTCTACAGCTCCTGTGATCCCCTAGAAATACGACAATGTCAAAGAACCCTCTTTTGATATTTCTTTTTTTAGAGATTATCTGGCCATTTGATAAAACCATTTGCCAGTTGAAACATGAAATTCAATGGCGTTCCTAATCGTTTTCATCTTAGTCTAGTTGCCAAATGGCTATTTTAGGGGGAACCCAAAAAAATGTTACGCACAAAATGTTTTTGCATGAAAGTGATGTTAATACCTTCTACTTTGATAATCCGGCGGATGCCACTCTGGCATCCTTGGGCATTTCGAAATTTTTGGGAAAAAGTGTGATTTTTCAAAGAAAAACAGGTGAAAATATGAAAAACCCAATTACTTTGTCCATGTTGTAGCTAGAAACACAGATTTGGTATCAAAAGAACAGCAATGCCATTGACTTTAAGTCTCAAGCTCAGTTTATCAATTTACTCGTCTATAAAATGGGGAAAATTATGGATTTTCAATGAAAAACCGTTGAAAATTGGGAAAATGTCATATCTTTTTTCATACTGTAGATAAAATAACAATTTTGGTACCAAACGCACAATAAATGTATTGCTTTTCATTTTAAATATCAGATTAGCTATTTGCAAGTACGAAAATGGGTAAAAGAATGCATTTTGAATGAAAAATCGCTGAAAATTGGGATATTGCAATGCCTTTATTCATGCTGTCGGTAGAACAACAACAAGAAAAATTATTTCATTGATTAAAATTCAGAATTCCACTCAAGCAAATGGAATCTTCTTGTTTTGTTTTGTTGTTGTTGTTTTTTTTGGGGGGGGGGGTGCTAAAAAAAGGTTCTAAATTAGGAAAAATATAATCGATTCTAGAACAACAAGTTTCGTATAAAAATGATTGCATATTGATAGTTTTAGATTTTTTCTCTTATTTCCCTTTTATCTACTCTGGATTCTCTGGTTTCTCTTACTGTGTGTGTCTTCTCTGTGGTTTTACTTGAGGTGTTTTGATGTGTTGATATTGGTGCTGCAACCCAGTTTTGTTGGAGATCACCTCCTTTCTTATTGTCTTGTTGTTTCATCGACATACAATTGTAATACTTGTGTGCAACTACTTCTAACAACAAAGAACCCTTCTTACATGGTTGATCAAAATGCCTCCTTTTCATCGTACTCTGACAATTCTCTACTCCAAAACATTTACAGAATTAAAGAAATATGAGCACAGAATTTGTCACATCTGTTTTTCACACAACTCAGATTTCATGTGCGACTGCAACAAATCAACAGGATAACAGATAGAGGTACAGACGTGATTGGCAAAATATTATCACAATTGGTCTCAACAATTTTTTAAAATTTAATTCTTTCAGCAGATCCAGGTTTGATTGAACAGCATCTTTAAAAGAATGTCTCCATATGCATGGCTAAAAATATTTAGTTTTTCTTGACATGTTATCGAAATTATTCAATTAACTGTTGGTGACAATGGTCATCTTAGAGTTTTGAACTCTTATAACGCATTTCATTCAATCGTACACTGGACCTTACATCAGATATACTGTCTAGATTCACTAAACCATAGTAATTCTGTATGAATATCATGGCCTCAGTCACCATCTTTTCAATATCTCAATTAACTTCTCTGAAATTTGACACGGAACACCACATCAAAAGCTTCCCACAGAAGAACCTTTGTCTCTCCAATACCATCATATGTTGATGATACCCATCATCATGATTTGTTCTCAATACCTTCATCTTCAGAATTTGTAGAATGTGAGTTCTTAAGGTATCCGTTGTACAATTGAGTCATTCTACATAGCGTTTTAATCATCTCCATTGTAAAGTATGGTGAATTTTATGCTTGGTAAGGTACTATAAACTATGTATTTTCTGAAAGGCAATGACGCCCTGAGTTCAGATATAAGACTCTTAGCTCTTAAAAATCAAAGGAGAAAAACTCTTGTACAACTTTGTTATTTTGTATATGTTACTTAGAGAAAATAGACAATTTAAATGCTTTATCAGTTATTTCCCCTTTGTTTTTCTGGCCCCAAAATTATTATTTCTGAGCAGTGGGCAATATAACCTTTCAGAAAATATATAGTACCTTACCAGGCATTGAAAAATGCCCTATTGTACATCGGATACCTTAATCAATCGGATTACTGCCTCGATCAACTGATTGCAAGTACATGAAATATCAATCAGTTGCACTTCATTTCCTGAGATGTAGCTTTCCTGACTGAATCTTTTATGTCATTGTGATGGTAGGTAGGGGTCAATTGAATATCATTTAAATTTGCTCTCTGCAAAGTGATAGAAATTTTAAGTTCAGAAAATATGGCCAGGGGCGCTGCTGGAGAGGATTTTGGCTGTGTAATGAAGTCACTTTAATTGAAAGCATCACTGATGAGGATTTTTCTATCCGAAACACGTGTCCGGTGCATCAAAATTGGTATAAAACTTTCTTCAAGAGGGTTAATAGTTGGAACACTTATTATTGAACATCTGAAGTGTTTATTATTTTTAGAAATATACGACCAGAAACATTCAAGGTATTAATCTGCATGAATGAGAGTCCTGCATACATCAATCGATCATCAGCTCCAAGGCATTCTTGTCGAATGAATAACATGGAGCTTATTTTAAGAACATATATTTCGAATGAGTTAAAGAAGATCTCCTTACTATGATCTCAACAGCACTCACAATAGAGCACAAATTTGAGCATCGACGGACCCTAGCAAGCTAGAGGTGGGACCAGGTGTCCGGGAGGATTAAGCAGTTGGCTAGCCTCACCCGCCGTCGATGTTCACGCACGAAAATGAAAAGAATATATAAAATACATGCACTGTTTTTTTAAATACTTTGCAAAGTTTGGAAGTTGCAAAACCAAAGGCATCTGTTTAACATCGACGTAGGGACTAGAACAACGTCATGACTAAGCAGGTCTTTAAGATCCACTTCAATAATTGAAAAAATTACACAACCCTGGCAAAAAATCATCTATGTTTTAAAAACGTCTTCAAATTCATTAGCATCATTTAAAAGCAGATTAATTAACAGCGTGGACCAGACATGCACGTTTCGGGTATTCAATCCTCGTCAGTGATCCTCAATCTAAACAATGAAATATGGCCAAAATGTGTGATGATTATGTCCAAAATATACCGAAAGACGTAGCAAGATGACTGAAATATGATGCTACAGGACCCAGGTTTCAGAAATTTGTGACAATTTTGTAAACAGAAATTTTCGAATGCGTTTGAAGGAACGACCAACCGAAATTGGTCGATCTTGGCTACATGTGCCCTTGGGGACTCCTGGTCCACCAGCAGTGACACTCACCAAGTGATACAAATGTCGATAGTCTTCAAAGTCATTAGCATCATTTAAAAGCAGATAATTAACAGCGTGGACCAGACATTCACGTTATGTATTTAAGACAGTAGCCGCTTTCTTTTGAACAATGTCTCTTATTTCACCCACGTCTTTCAAAAGCTCGCTACAAGACTCCATGTACCAGTAAATTGTTTTAAAAAGTGTTGACTTGAATGCGTTAAAGAAGATCCTGACGATCTCAACAGCACTCACAATAGAGCACAAAATTAAACATCGATGGACCCCTAGCAAGCTAGAGGTGGGACCAGGTGTCCGGGAGGAGTAAGCATCCCCTGTTGGCTAGCCGCACCCGCCGTCGATGTTTAAGCACGAAAATGAAAACAATATCTAAACTTCATGCACTGTCTGACGTTATGTCTATATAGAAAGTGCTATGGCGACAATTTTAGGGAAATAGTTCTAGATTTTCTGAAAACGTTTTGCATTTTTCAAAGTCCCAACTTTTAATGGAAAATACCCTTCAAAAATCAAAGTTTTCTCTCTCATTCAGGTCTTCTCCCACTTTATTTATGAGCAAGTTGTTCAATACGAATTCAGAATAAAAGACAATAAAAACATTTCTTTTGGTACCATAATTGCTGTACCTCATACTAATTACAGTTTGAAAAAGTTCATTGCATTTTGCACATTTTCAGCGTTTTTACATCCAAGAGTAGTTGTTTTTCCCAATTTTTCGTACCAGCATATTGCGAATCGGACTTCTGTATTATTTAAAATGAAAGGCAATAAATTTATTGTGCGTTTGATACCAAAATTGTTTGTTTAGCTACAGAATAAAAAAAGATATTGTATTTTCCCAATTTTCAACGATTTTTAATCGAAAATCCATAGTTTTCCCCATTTTATTGACAAGAAGATTGGTAAATTGAGCTTGAGACTTAAAGACAATTAAATTGTCGTTCTTTTGGTACCAACTTTGTTGCTCTAGCTGCAGCATGGAAAAAGTAATTGAATTTTTCCTATTTTCAATGATTTTTCTTCGAAAAATACCATTTTACCTCAAAATTTCGAAATGCCCAAGGATGCCAGAGTGGCATCAGCCGGATTATCAAATAAGAGGGTATTGACAACACGTTCATGCAAAAACATTTTGTGCGTAAGAAATTTTTGGGTTTCATGAATGGCACCTAGACTATCTTGTCGCCAGTTGCATAAAACCTCATTGCCATCTCCAGTTGACTGTGAGTGTGGCTTTAAGAGTTTGCCTACAGAACTTAGGCTCTGATAAGTCTGTGATTTATATCACCGATTCTTTTGAAAATCTATATTGCTCTTTGTATTCCACTTCATTATAACAAAGATCAAACTTTCTATAAACACTCTTTCGTTCTTCTCCTTCCAACATTGATATCAAATAGCAGACGATACGATAAATGATTGTTCCCAACAATGACGACCGGTTAACTTTGGCCATTTGACCATCGGATAACGTTTGAGCAACGCAAGTTATCCAGTGATCAGAATTTAATCGCTTGATAACTTTAGCCAAGGTTTTAAGCAACCCGGTCAAGGTTATTTCTCATTTTCATATGCCGTTGCTTATACAAAAATCGGTGTGTTCACAAATTGTCAAAGTTGAAAATAAATGTTCTGTTTTAAAAATTTCGGTGATGCATATGCTGTCAATACCGGAAACTCGTCATACAGTAAGATGTCCCATTGCCCAGAATGGTGGATGGTATTCTGTCTTTTAGACATAATCATTTTCACACTCTTTGTCCATGTTACATTGTTTAGATTGAGGATCACTGACGAGGGTTAAGTACCCGAAACGTACATGTCTGGTCCATGCTGCAAATTGATCTGTTCTTAAATGATGCTATTGAATTTAAAGACGTTTAACATTAGACCTTTTGAATCATCCAGAATCATCTGCAACAGCAGAATATACTTGACTCTTCCGAAATGGAAGTAACAGGATGTGAATTTCTGCCGAATTGAAGCGACGGGTGTTGCATGTCGCAGGAGATGCTGACTCTTCCTGGGCACCTGGTCTCACTCCCATATTTGGAGTTCGCTTCTTTTCATGTGTTGGAGGTTTTTGTTTGGTTCCTGTTTTATCCTGATTTTGTAATGTGTATGGGGATATGGTCATTGTCCATATTTGTCATGCAAATCTAAAACATTTGTACGTGTTCTAGCGTACCGGATGAGCTGTGATGTGTAAATGCCATTTGACGATAGTCTAGGATGAACACCGTCAAGCAAGGGAAAATTTTCAATGTTGAATCAAAAGTTTGAAGACGTTTAAAATCTTATTAGAACCACGTATGAATCTTTCCGTTTACAATTTTGATTTTTAGGTCCAAAAGTGGTGTGAATGTGTTTGCATCATTTGCCTTGTTGAGTACCAATTCTTGTGAATAAATTTATGTCTCATTCGTGATGCTAAAGGTGGAAAAGAAGAGATAAAAATAATTTGAAATTATTTTAAGCAAAAGTCTAAACTTGACCATAAATGTATGCTAAAGAATCTCCATCATGTAATGACAGAGCTATGCCATCAGGGATATACCCCTTTTTGACGAAAAAAAAAAATCCTATACAGTCTACTCTCGATAAGTCGAACTTCAAGGGACCATCAGAAAAAGTTCGACTTATCAGGAGTTCGACTTACTGAGTATATGACCAGCAATAGACTTTTACTAAAAGTATTGTCCCATTCTCCATCATCGTTCACAAACGTTTGTGTTGTCTTCTTTTAACATCAAGCTACCTTTATGCGACTCCATTAAAAGAAAGTATCAATTATCTGTCCGCCGATCTCATTAAAATTAATTGATTTGTGTATACAAGAATTAAAATTAATTTGTGATTCGACTTATCGAGGTGATTTTTCAATGTAAAATGAGTGATGGGACCTAAAAATTAGTTCGACTTAACGAAAAGTTCGAGTTATCGGAATTCGAGTTATCAGGAGTAAAAGCATAGAAAAAATTTGGAAGAGAAACGGGACTTTTAAAAATAGTTCGAGTTAAGCGGAAATTCGAGTTATCCGAGAAAAATTTCTCATAAACATGTCTTGATTCTTAAATAATGTTACATTGATTCAGAAGAGTCTATTTCGTTTATCTACCAAATGTACGTCTCGTAAAACCTCTGTTTATCGGCATGAGTTGAAGGTTTGTTCCCACTTAATCAGGGCAACCACATTATTTCCTTTTAGATAGTAGATGGGTTAAGACAAATGAGTTAAAGAAGATCCTAACGATAATCGCAACAGCACCAACAATAGAGCTCAAAATTGAGCATCGACGGACCCCTAGCAAGCTGCAGGTGGGACAAGGTACCCGGGAGGAGTAAGCATCCCTTGTTGGCTAGCAGCACCCGCCGTTGATGTTTAGGCACGAAAATGAAAACAATATATTAAATACATGCACTGTCTGAGGTTCTGTCTATATAGAAAGTGCTATGACGACAATATAAGGGGAAAATATTTAAAACACTTACTGTCAAACCCCTCATGAGAACTTTTTAACGAGCTCGACACGGCAAAGGGAAGACAAGTTTTCTTAAAACTATGAATTGTTATTCGCGATTCATTTGTCGGTGAGTCTGCTTTGATTGTTTGTAAGAGTGTTTGGTATGGGCTGTAAAATGTATCTCGTTGTCAAACGTCTCTCTGCAACGTAATCGCTAAAATTTAAATTTCAAAAAATAGAACCAGAGGGCGCTACTGAAATGGATTTTGGTGATGTCTGAAAATCAGTTTGGCAGGAAGCATCGTTGCCTCCTGAATGCTGTGTTTTGTCGTAATCAGTCAGGGTAGTCTTGCTTGATAATTTTCCTACTTTTTTCTATAAGGGAAAATTAGCGTCGTTTGCTTTGTAGCTGACGAAACATTATACAGATGCTATAATGTCATACTTGTAGGTATCGGATCTAGTGTCATCTCATTTGCACCAGGTTCAGGTATGAGACCTTCACCCTTTTGTCTTTGTTGGTAAACTGTGATAGATGTACCATGTACACAAACGTTATTTCAACGTTAACTTAACGTTCATCTCACGTAGGAGCTCGAACGTTAATTTAGTATGAATCGAGCAATTGAGTTAAACACACGTTAGATATCTAACGTTGATTTAACATAAACTTAACGTTAAATAAACGTTTATGTGAGATAAGCAATGGTATTCTTAATGTTAAAATAACGTTAATGCTCATTTAACGTTATTCTAACGTTAGGTTTCTAGCATTAAATTAGTGATAATTGAGCAATATTCTATAACGTTAATGCTCATTTAACGTCATTCTAACGTTATCGTTCTGACATTGACTTAGTGATAATTAATATTGAGCTAATTATATTACATTGCAGTGACCCTGATCAACCCTTTTCAACTAATCTTTCTCCAGTGTAGATGATAAATGGTCATCCACTTTCTGATCTGTCCAATTCCTTGGTCTCTTCATTTAACTTCTAAATGCATCTAGGTTGTCTTGGTATCAACCATTTAATAAACATTTGTTTTTCTTTGTATCATTAAAACTTTATATAGCCATATATGACCTTTTAAAGATGCTGATGTAATAAAATGTTAAACTTCAAATTCGAAAGCATCATTTAAAACCAGATGAATTTGCAGCATGGACCAGAGTCACCAGTCATGCATGTTTCGGGTACTTGACCCTCGTCAGTGATCCTCAGTCTAAATAGTGTAATATGGCCAAAAAGTGTAAAAATTATTAAGTCCAAACATGTACCGAAAGACGTAGCAGAGAGGGTGGGATATGATGCTACAGGACCGACGTTTTAGAAATTTCAAGAAATTTTGTAACAGAAAATTTCAAATGCGTTGAAGAGACAGACGATCTACCGAAGTTGATCGAACTTGGCTACATATGCCCTCGGGGACTCCTCGTCCACCAGCAGTGACACTCACCAAGTAGTTAAACGTATTCAAATTCGATAAAAGATGAATGAAATGTTGAATAATTCTGGCACTTTAATAATGTTTGAATAATGGACATTTGAATAATAATTTATAAATGTTAATAATAAAGTTTTTATCTTCATCTGTTATCCACATCAGTGCAATGTATCAAATCAAATCTGCAAAAGAGAAAGAAAACCTTGATAAAATATTTAACAATAGCAGATATACATGTATTAAATAAATCCTGCAATATTAAGGTACAGCATCTTAAGGTCATTTTCTCTAATACTTACATATTATTGATAGTGCCAAGTTTTCTACGAAACAAAGATGGAAACCCTTCATTTCACATCATGTTTTGTTGCTCTTTTAGAAAATAAAAGAACACTTAAGACTTCCTTAAGAGATTAAGCACATTTTAACATTAAACATAAAATAGTCTATAAAGAGGACCATTTTATATAATATCATTAAAGTAGCAAATAATTAAGGCATATTTGCACATGTATAAATTTGTGACATGTTACATTGGTTGGGATTATCCAATTCATCATGAAAATTGTATTAATAAAGGATTGGCTTTGCAGTAAAAATTGAACTTGATATGTACCTCCTTAAGACGTAAGTGTCAAAAATCAATTCATTATCTGAAATAACAACAAAGGAAAGTGTGGAAAAGTGAAAAATGCATTAAATTTACGAAGTCCAAGGACCATAAGTCTTGTTAAATTAGATCCATCGAAATAAAACTTAAACTTGATCTGTATCATACAAAAATCAATTCAATATCTGCTATAGAACCAACGAAAAGTAAGGAAAAACTTAAATTTGTTAAGTCCAAGGGTCATAACTCTTGTATAAATAGATCAATCAAAACCAAAATCTAACTTAATCTGTGTCAGATATATTCAAATACAAAAAAATGAGTTCAATATATGCAACAACAGTAAAGTTAAAATATCTGTTGGAGAAAGTCAGTACTTAAACCATTTTCTGTAGTTGTATGGTCAATGAGGAAAAAATATTTTGTACTAATGGAAAATTCTTGTCAAAAGGAATACATGTACATATAATTATATGAAATATCAGCACCCTATCACTGAGCAATCAAAAGTTATGCCAAATGTTTAGGAGTTACCATGCGTGTGTTTTACGAAAACTGACAGGGTATCAGCAAATCCCAGTGTCAGAAATTTCTTTGGTTCCTGTTTTGTCCTGATTTTGTATGCCTTCGGTTTCTGATTTTTGAATTATCGATTTTGTGCTGTATACAGGGATATGGTCATTATCCATATTTGTCATTGATGCCTCGTGGTAAAACATATATTTCTTACAGAGGATTAGCCGAGACCCTGTCAGTTTTTGTAAAACACACGTAATGCAGTTATGCACTAGAAAACCTCTCTTTTTAACAACGTTGCCATGAGAACGCATCGCGGCATAGCAGATTAACTGCAGTGAAATGTGAATCCCCTTGCAGTTTTTTCATCGCTCAACCAATCAAACACAAACGAGGGGATCTCCAACAACACCAGGATGCAGCATCCACAGCAAAACACTCAATACAAAAACACAAAGCCGACAAGCACAGAAAGAGACGTATAAGGGACAAGGAACGTCAACGCCTACACAAAAACATCATACACAAAGGACTACATATAAACCAACGAGACCAATGGGCAACCGGTGCCGACTTAGGACGGTCACCTGCCACGGAAATAGCAGAAGGTGTGGTTATGCTGGATTACGTGCGCTCACCTTCCCACTTTTCCGATTACCCAGAGGTCTCGAAGAACGTACAATTGTGGTGTAAAACAACCTCCTCAATGTCAGATGACCACACACAAACAAGACCGCAAAACACAGTGGCCCAAACAACACAGATGAATATGTAAATGGATATAAAAAGAGGGCGTACGTTATACAATCCGTGCTCTGCCGCCGCGAGCTTATGTATATTATCACCCGAGGAGTCCGACTGACATTCAGAGAGGACAGGTGGTCGGGGCCCTGTCTTCTCTAAAGAGGTTTGGACAGGGCCCGTCATGGTGTCCCGTCGTCACAGCCAGTCAGAGTGCAAGTTTTATGAATGCGCTTGTACAAGACTGTAAATTGGTCAAGTACCAAGCCTAGTGTCCGTCTGGTGACATTAGGATCATATCCACGGTATAAAAGGCCAGTTGCAAACAGAGTGCCTTAGAAAAATTATTTGTCATGGATAGACAGACAAACAGATGGAGAGACCAAAAGCTATATGCCCACGAATCTTTGACTACGGAGGATAAAAAGTCCGGAAAACTAAAAAGTCACAGACAGACAGACAAACTGCGTTGAAACTACAATTCTAATGCACTTCGTTTGTAACGTGCATTCTATTTGGTTGAGCGATTAAAAAACTGCAAGGGGATTCACGTGTCATGCTATGGTGCTATGGTGACGACGTTAAAAGCAGACATTTTCTAGCTTCTTAACATCGAAAGCATTAGAATAGGGTTACCATACTGATATTTCACAAAAAAACTGACAAGGTACCGGCGAATCCCCTGTCAGAAATATCCGTTTTAAAACTCAATTTCTGAAAGGGGATTCGCCGATACCCTGTCAGTTTTTGTAAAACACACGCATGGTAACCCCTAAGTCCCCAACGGCAAGCTGGAAGGGGACTGAAAATACTGATTTTATTTGCATAAGAATTTTTCAGTTTTTAAGCTTTTAATACATACCATAATTTACAGTATCGCTCAATTCGTAGCATTGCCCTATCCTCTATCTTCCTCCATTTTCCAACCTCTGTATCTTCTTCAATTTGTTGCCATATTCTTTAAATTCTCTCCGTAAATCTGCTACCTGTATACATCCGAACTTTGGTAAAATTTCTTCTCGTGACAAAAAGATCTCTGAAAGAAAAGAAAAGAATGTTTTTTTACATGAAGTATCTAAAACTTTTTTATTTTGCCACAGACGAGTTCTAACCAATCAGAGGGGGTTAACCGCGTCACGTGCACACCATCTAAATTTCTAAAGACCGTCAGCTATTCTGCCATTGCCTTCAAAATAAATTCATATGTAAAAGGAGTCGTTAAACGCCAATTTTCTGCAACAAAAAAAAAACGAAGATTTTGGTCCTCTACAAAATAAAACAGTTATTAGGTTTGTTATTGACCGTCAAGAGAGATTTGTTGGGTTGCTCTAGCCAATAGAAGGCTCGGCTTCGCCTTGCCTTCTACTGGCTTGATCAACCCGACAAACTTCTGTAGACGGTCGGTAACAAACCTTATAACCAATAGTGTCTTGGATATTAACAGCAATTCTCTGTAAGAACCAAAGAATTTCAAAACATTTTGGCACGGCATGTCATGGATTTTTGAGATTTTTGGTATGGAAGTTCAATATGAATTACAAGTATGTAAATCAACCCCAGTTTTTTCAAAAAGGTTGTCGTTGCCATGGTAACCGTGTCTGAAGTTTCAAAAATCGGGAAAATCTATAGGACAAGGCATATTTGTAGGCTTCGTTACCATGGAAACAGGTACATTTTAAATCTTAAATTGCTTTGATTATTTTCTTTTAATCCTTATTATTACGCATATTTGTAAAGTTTTTTACATTCATCTCAGATGCCTTATGTATACAAGATGAAAAATTGGGCCGAAACAGGGTATCAAAAAGGCTTTGTTTTGGGCACTCAAAGACCCTTTTTTGCATGTTTTTACTGTTTTACAAGGTTGAAAATTTCATAAAAGCACCAATTTTTGAAGTCCAAATTGTAGTTTTCCAATTAGTATCATCTTTGAACTCTACATGAATATAAAAAATCAATTGGGCTAATTTGTCCTTTTATATGCAAAGCAGCATCAAATTTAGTTGCTATGGCAACAATCGGCTGAAAGGTTTCAATACGATGAATTTAAACACAACCTCTATCAAACTATCTACGCATGATATTGGAACAGAAGTTCATGTATACATCTATCAAATGCGTTTTGATATAAAAATGACCTTGAAAATATTTCAAGGTCACCCACAGAATTTTCAAGGTCATTAAACTTTAAGTGACCAGATTTGACGAAAAATCCTGATTTTTCATAAAATGAAGGTGTCAATATTCTAGAAACCTTGAAATATTAAACTTAACAGTTATTTGCCATAAAATGATAAATGTATCACTTATTTCTTAGAACTATTGATTACGTTTCTTCACATCTTCGAATATCTAAATTCTTGGTGAGTATGTTGATAAAAAAGGGACGAAATCTGTATTTTTCTTGTTTTTTGATGGAAAAATATTTTCCTATTGAATAGCTACAATTCAATAAATTCTAAGATTTGTCTTTCTTATATTCATGTGCTTTCATAATATATATGACCTATGAATATATTTAAATAAAAAAATCACTAAAATCGGTAACAAAAAAATTAAAAAATCAATATTTTATGCAAAATTTGAGTTTTAAAGTATAAATGACCTTGAACATCAGGCCAATGACCTTGAACATTTTAATTGTTCTTATGTAAAAGATACAAGTCATATCTATACATGCATACATTTTGACAATCTTATGTAACTCTAAAGAGGAATAAAATCAATTTCAAAGATAATATGAAACAAGCAAAAAGGTCTAATGTTGCCATGGCAACGGTCTTTGACGACAGAATTTAGGTAAAACTCTTAAATACCCACTCCAATTTTTCGTTAATTTTATTTGTCAATAAACATACATTTCCATTGATGAAAATCACTAGTCTCCTATTGGTGCCTTTTGTGATATTTAAGATTGAAAATGGTCAAAAACACACTAAATTGGCCCTTATTTTCACCTCTATTTTTCGCTTCATTTTGACTTATTTTGGCTTAATACAATAAGCTTCCTGTAATAAATATCACATAACTAAGTGTACTAAGTAAGAATGGAAGTAAGGAAGAATAGATTATATAAAGATGAACAAGCTATTACAGTGGTATCCATGGCAACGAAGTCTCCGGAAATGGCTTATTTCGCGGTCCTAGAAGTGCTATAAATAGAATGACCTCGTTACCATGGCAACCAGAGGTCACATTGGACGAAAAGTGTTATTTTCATGGTCAGTACTTAATATATACCCATTATACCGAAAATCATCAAAATCCATGACATGCCGTGCCGAATGATTTTGGTCCTTACAAAGAATGGCTATTAATGATTGGAATAATGTCGAAGGGTTCCAACTCTCTACCTTCTTGATGAAAATTCCAAATCAATTAACATGCACCAGACACGTGTTTCGAATATTAAAATTCTCATCAGGGATGCTTTCAGCGGCGCCACCATAAATAGTTTCAGTAGCGCCCTCTTTAATTTTTGAAGTTTGATTTTTACATTTACATTACAGAGAGCGCGCGGCTCCAAATGTCCTGTAGGGTCGATTCAGTAGCATATCCAAATAAAATCTATGTAAAAAATAGCATTGGAGGGATGGTGCTTAGATGTTAAACTCCTTTAATTTCGATGATATTTATCTGTGAAATGGCTAGTATCCGAAATAGCAAAAAATATATATTTTATGTATCATTGATAAAAGGCCAAAACAAAGCTTGGAAGTCATATGCAACACATGATTTCATTGGCTGATGTACTAGTCGTTCAATTTTCAGATATAAAATCTGAATGTTTATGCCTTCAAACCAACGGCAATTATGTCAATGGCATGTCCTGATTAGCACTGCATTATAGATATATAAAAGAATACTTAAATCATCTTAATAGAATTCAAAGTAGTGACAATTTACTTACCAACATCAAAGTATTCCTGAAGGCCATATCCTGCGTTTCTTCAGACGGAATGCCCTAGCCAAATAGTTTCTTACACAGCTCAAGTGGTGTTAGTGTCCCCACATCTGGCTTTCGGTTCATTATCTGAGTTCAAGAGAAGATATTTACATTACTAGTAGAATTCCTATTTGCAACTTTGTGTGGAGCTCGTAAAAAAGTTCCCCGCGAGGGGTTTGACGGTAAGTGTTTTGAATATATTTCCCTGACATTGTCGCCATAGCACTTTCTATATAGACATAAAGTCAGACAGTGCATGAAGTTTATATATTGTTTTCATTTTCGTGCTTAAACATCGACGGCGGGTGCGGCTAGCCAACAGGGGATGCTTACTCCTCCCGGGCACCTGGTCCCACCTCTAGCTTGCTAGGGGTCCGTCGATGCTTAATTGTGTGCTCTATTGTGAGTGCTGTTGAAATTTTCGTCAGGAACTTCTTTAACTCATTTGAATTAGCGTTGCTAACTACGTTGCTTATGACATTGTTAAGCGCGTAAATCTATTTCCGGATTTTGCTAACAAAGTTATCATTTTAACTTTTCAACTAATGAAAATACATTTACATACTGAAATAAAATGAATAAACATTAACATAAAAACTATACTTTCCAAGTCCAACATTAATAATTGAAATTAATTCTTATTTCTGATTATAGATTTGAAATCCTAATTATTAGTTCTGCTTGTCAAAGACTAGTCGAGCTTGTGCGATTGCCGTTTCCGGCGTCCGGCCGTCTGTCTCTCCGTCCGTTAAACTTTTCTTGTGAACGCGAATCCTCTGAATCTGTGAATTGTAGAAAATAATTCTTTTTGCATTGTAATTGGCCTGTGGTCTAGTTGTGCACCTGATATTTTGTTTGAGCCCCTGACCCCCAGGATCTTGGAGAATGGGCGTGGTCATTTTCTCCAATTTAACCCTATGTAATCTTGTGATCATCACCAATTCTCAGGAAGTATAATTGATAGAAAGATTTTTTTTTTATTATTTATTTTTTTTTTATATTTTTTCACATATTATTTATAAAAACACATAACATACATCACATACACATTCCACATATATGTACTAGAACAAAATCATATGCCACATACACATTCAACACATTGAAACTTGTACATGTACATATCACTTGACATATTAGTTACTAAGTTTACAAACACAAAACAAACATCACTAACACATAAGTTGTACAGTAGTATGAACGACACAGAAATGACACAATTACACATTCAACACTGAATTGAATTTACCCCATATTTTATCAAATTCAGCTACATTTAAGTTCTTCTTGAATATATATTTTTGTAATTTCAAATAATTTAAGAAATAGTTCTTTGCATTATCAAAACGTGGAATCTTTTTGTTCATTTTTTCCTTGTATATGTTATATTTAAAGTTGCATATAATAATATTTAAACTATAATATTTCTTTTCTGTAAAGCCCAATAAAATTGAAGCATTATCTATATTTATGTCAAATTCATAGAAATCTTTAATCCAATTTTCGAATCTTTGCCATAATTGAGAAGAATATTCGCAATAGTATAACAGATGTGAAATTGTTTCTACAGAATTATCACAAAAGGTACATAAATTAGTATTACTATAACCAATTTTATTCAAAAAAGCATTTGTGCCTAAAATCCTATGAATTATTCTGAATTGAAACCATTTCAGTTTACAATCTTTGTAATTCTTATGAATTGTTAAATTAATTTTTTCCCACCATATAATATTGTTTGCAGTGTTTACAGAAAGTTCAAAATCCCACTTCACTTCACTATTAGGTTTTACATAGAGTTCATTTATAAAAACATCATAAAAGTCTCTACATCCTTTTGAACTTTTCAACAATATACTAAGATGTTTTGGAAAAAAAGGATTTAATTTAGTGAATGTTTCTATATTAAAGTGCCAATTATTTTTTCTGATACTTTTCAAAATTCCATAATAGGATGTGAATGGTGGATAAAACTGAAATTTCCTACAAAAAGCTGCATAGTCTAAGAAGTGACCATTTTCATCCAATAAATCATATACATACAATATTTTCTTGTCAACCCATTCATTATAACAAATAGATTTTTTATTCACTTTAATTAATTTATTATGCCATAATGGTTGAAAAAACGAAAGTTCTTGTTCACATAATTCCCTTAGATTGTAGTATGATCTGAATACATCTTTCCAAAAAGAGTTATCTATCTTTGATTCTAAATTCTTCAAAAATTCATTTCCAAAAATTAAAAAATTCATAAGATTTTCACACAGGTTGTCGTTTAAAAGGTTTATCCAGGCAATATCGTTACTAATTGGGTTATTAAAAATTCTTCTTAACCAGGTCACTTTTAAACTATTCATGAATGATCTGATTGAAATCATTTGAAGGCCACCTTTCCTGAAGTCTTGAATTATGTTTTTTCTGGCAATTTTTTCATTTTTATTATTCCAAATATATGAAAAAAAGATTTTTTCTATTTCTCTTATTAAGTTTTCATTTGGGTTTGGTAATGCCATGATAATGTGAGTAAATAATGGAAGAACAATAGACTTAATCACTGTGATTCTGCCTAATGTACTTATTTGACGTCGAGACCAGGATTTAACAAGATTTTTAGCTTTACAAATTACTTTTGAATAATTAATTTCAATCATATCTGACAGATCAACTGAAAAGTGTATACCTAAAAATTTAAAATGTTCTTGACTCCAATGTAAGCCATATTCTTCACAGAAAGTAATGCTACTAAACCTTAATGGACCAATTTTTATGCATACTGTTTTATTGTAATTTGGCTTGAGGCCAGAAAATTTCGAAAATTGTCCTATCAATGATAATGCATTTTTAAGAGAATGTTGTGTTCCATCTAAAAGCAGCGCCGTGTCATCTGCATATTGAAGAACTTTATAATCATGTTTTAATATAGTAATACCTTTAATGATTTTGTCATTTCTTATCATTATTCCCATAATTTCTACACATAAAAGAAATATATATGAAGAAACCGGGTCCCCCTGCCTGCATCCCCTGCCAATTTTGAAAAATTTTGAGAAAAAACCATTTTGTATAACACATAATTGAAAATTAGTACAAAATATAGTTATCCATTTTATCAGATTATCGCCAAAATTAAAATATCTGAGAACTTTGTTTACATATTTCCAGGAGATTGAATCAAAAGCCTTTTCGAAATCTAATAAAAGAATGAATCCAGGAATGTTTTTATTATTACAATTATTAATGACATCATATAAAAGCCTTGTGTTTTCCCCTATATATCGTCCTGATAAAAAGCCTTTTTGATTCTCGTGTATTATTTTTGGGAGAACTGATTTTATTCTTTTTGCTATTACACTAGATAAAATTTTATATGATACATTGAGTAATGTTATTGGACGCCAATTTTTTAAGAAATGTCGAGGTTTGTCACCTTTTGGTAGAATAGAAATGATTCCGGACCTTTGAGTAATGGATAGTTCTCCTTTTTCAAAAACACAATTATATGATCTTAATAGAAAATCTCCTAAATCTTTCCAAAAGAATTTAAAAAATTCAGCCGAAAAGCCCGATGTACCAGGCGATTTATTATTTTTGCATGCCTTTAAAGAATCTAATATCTCTAACTTGGTTAATGGTTTTTCTAATATTACTTTGTCTTTATATGAGAGTTTAGGTATATCATATTCATGAAGGATATTATCAAGATCTATGTCCTCTAAGTTTTCATCCTTATTTTCATATAGATTCATATAGAATTTTGTTATTTCATGGAGTATATCCTTTTGATCTGTTATGTCTGTGTTATCTTCAGTTATAATATTAGAAACAGTTTTATTAATATAATTTCTTTTTTCTAGATTACAAAAATATTTTGTTGGTCGTTCTCCTTCTTCAATCCATCTAGCATTAGTTCTTATCATCAAACCTTCTATTTCATATTTTCTTATTTGCTCTAATTGTGTATTTAGTTCATCTAATTTTTTAGCTAGATCATCACTATGATTCATGTCAAATAGTAACTTAGACTCATGGATTTCCTTTTCTATTTTGTCTTTTTCTTTATTTCTATTTTCCTTTAGTTTTGAACAATAAGGTAGAGTTTTTTGTCTGATGTCCATTAGTAACATTTCTAAGAACAGATCATCATCAATAATTAATGGTAGAATTTCATTAGATATATCATTAATTTTTTCTCTCAAAAT
Organism: Pinctada imbricata; assembly: GCA_033119305.1. Taxonomy (NCBI): domain Eukaryota; kingdom Metazoa; phylum Mollusca; class Bivalvia; order Pterioida; family Pteriidae; genus Pinctada; species Pinctada imbricata. Next base: position 43,792,660 of record VSWD01000011.1, read on the forward strand.
AGGTATCGGGGTATATAGCATTTTGGTTTCAAATATAGATTTTTTTACAATACTAACATACTCAGGATCTTTAAGGAGGGAATTGTTAAAGCGCCAGAATCCTGAACCTTTATCTATATGATCAACTTTAATTTCCAGTTCTATAAGGGAGTGATCCGTTCTGTATCCGGGTAGAATATTAACTTTGTTTACAATAGACATCCTTTCTGAAGAAATAAGAAAGAAATCAATGCGACCTTGTTTAACCGGATTAGTTCTATGCCATGTAAATACCTTTTTTTGAGGATTTAAAATTCTCCAAGGATCAATGAGATTGAAATCATTTTTTATTTTTTCTACGATAGATCTACTTCTGGGATAATTATGAGCTATGTAATTATAACAGTCCAGGTTATAATCTTGTAAAAGGTTCCAGTCCCCACATAAGACTATAAATTCATTGTCAAAATCATCAAGTATATTATATATATTTTCAAAAAAGGAGGGATCATCTTTACTAGGACCATATAAATTAATAAGGGTAATCGTCAACTTACCAAATATAACAATTTCTGAAACGAGTATGTTACCATTATTATCTTTTTTTGTCTTTTTAATTGTATAATCAAAATTATTGTTCAAAAGATTCAAAACACCTCTAGAGTCATTTCTACCTGGGTTTAATAAATGCTCATATCCCCATTGAGCATGAACTATTTTCTCATCTACTTCAAGTAAGTGAGTGTCTTGTAGACAATATATTGACGATTTTTTCCCGTAGAAATTTGAATACATCTTTCCTTTTCTGATTATCTCTAAGACCTCGACAATTCATTGATGATATTTTAACGATAGGCATGATTTACTTAAGTACACAAAAGATTTTAATTTATATTTTGATAATTACATTATGATATTGTTTTGGGAAATAGCAATAACATTTCTAAAAGATTTAGATTGTGTATAGTGATTATTTGACTGATCAGTGAATAGCACACATTCATACAAAGCATACACACACAAACATACAAATAGACATACAGAAACATAAGACTAAAGACGGTATCTGTTCACAAGTATGGGAAAAACAAAATATTTACCCTGAGTAGCTAGCTATCTTGTGCGACGCTAACTTGATAAAATTGGACTAAGCTATTTCTAAAAGTCTTTAATGATCTTACGTGTAAAGTTTGCGTACTTCATCCACTTAAACACTTAAACTCAAACACCTGAATTCATGTACAATTTGAAAACAGAAGTGTACAGCAATAGAATATCAATAAACATGACACCGCCCGCTGTGAGGTCAGAGACCACTAAAAGGCCGGTTCTGATTGGAGAAAAACCTGTAGGGTGAGGGGGCCTGTTATTTTAAATGTGACAGAAGATGTGATTGGCTATCAAATATATTTTCTTTTGGTATATTGTTTGAATATGATATATATAAGTAAAAAATAAGTGCAATTAAAATGTCGATACCCGGATTTTTTCCCTAGCTCCCGATCCGCTAAAGGGGACGGGCGCGGGAACATTTGAAAATTCTCTGCGGGGTACCTTGTGACGCAAATAGCGCGAAAAAGAGCAGGTCATGCTATATTTTTTAATTTAGTTTCGTATAAAGCTTGAATCAATGAACAAATCGGTATATAACATGCATGGCCAGCAATGTTAGTATAGACGTTATAAGGCATTTCGTTAACATTACGGCCTATGGAAAATGATTTGGTTGTCTCTGACCTAGAGGGAAACACGTGCTATACTGAAATAAATGCAAAATATCAACACCAGCCTTGTGTTAGCGTTTTGTTTTCTTGTTATTCATACCATTTATGTACTTTTCTATATTTTCATGCCGAAAAGTGTTCAATAAAACAGTTTTCATGGAAAATTTATGCATATGACTGAATTTATGGGCAAATTGGGATTTCGCGCCAAAAGCGCGATGTGGACATTGTCATTATTTTTTAAATTCAACACGTTTTAACCACCCTGTATAGCCAAATATGCATTAAAACCATTGTTTTATACACGGACATCTAGTTTAACATTAAAAACAAATTATTTCTTAAAAATTATTCGTCGGAGATACATGAAAGTATCCTCCATGGCATCACAGGCAAAATTTTCTATGATATTGCTACACGTATAACCGTATAGAATTAGAGTCGGATGATTTTATTCTCTTATTTTCTGCATAAAATGACTTTTTATTTCTTCATAAAGGATTACAATCGCATTCAGATGCATTTTATGTGACACTGTCGTAATTAATGCGAGTTCACATACCTATATGAAAATACGTCCTACGGAGGGGGTAGGGGTACTAAATTCCTCATAACTGCTATAAAAACCGTGCAATTATAACAGATTTGCATGAATTATATTCTTCATTCAATAAAAAATGTAAAATGAGTCGATACATGTACATAACATTAGAACCTTTCCTCTGAGAACGGAATAAAAGAGAAAAACTAGAAAAATCAAAATGCGAATTTTGGCGCCTTTTTTCAATGCCGACATACACGCATAAATCTCAAATATCTCCCATACCACGTACAGTAGAAAGCTGAAACTTCGGAAAAATTTCATTGATATTAATGCCTTTATTATGCAAAAAAAAATTGTATGAATCAAAGAGGGGGTTATATATGTCTATAGGTCAGAGACCACTAAAAGGCCGGTTCTGATTGGAGAAAAACCTGTAGGGTGAGGGGGCCTGTTATTTTAAATGTGACAGAAGATGTGATTGGCTATCAATTATATTTTCTTTTGGTATATTGTTTGAATATGATATATATAAGTAAAAAATAAGTGCAATTAAAATGTCGATACCCGGATTTTTTCCCTAGCTCCCGATCCGCTAAAGGGGACGGGCGCGGGAACATTTGAAAATTCTCTGCGGGGTACCTTGTGACGCAAATAGCGCGAAAAAGAGCAGGTCATGCTATATTTTTTAATTTAGTTTCGTATAAAGCTTGAATCAATGAACAAATCGGTATATAACATGCATGGCCAGCAATGTTAGTATAGACGTTATAAGGCATTTCGTTAACATTACGGCCTATGGAAAATTATTTGGTTGTCTCTGACCTAGATGTGATACGTATGACCGGATATTGTCTACTCAATACAAAATACCATAAAAAACCGATAACGACATCGGAATGGTTTGGACATGCGGAATTAGCTGTAGAAGCGAAGTGCTTCATAATAATTAATACATGTACTAGTGGTGAATAATAAAAATCAATTACACCATTTAATGATCCCATATAGATAGTCAATTTTCACATTTCCATGAATAATGTCATATCATGATTAACTAATATAAATAAGATGATATAAATTGCTAAGGGAGAGTTCTAGTTGGATTAAATAAATACGAAAACAAAATATATTACAAGTCTGTATTAATATGAATCGTAGTCTTACTTATTTCTTGCCGACTTCTTTATCCTCTGTGTAATGTTTTCCGGGTCGTCGGTATCACAAATGTCAAACTTAACTTTACGCCCCGAGCCATGAACTTTGCCATACACACTCCCGTTATAATACCAGGCGGATTCAATATGCTCGTGACTGTTCAAACTTTCGATCAGTTTCGTGTTCTCGCGTGTAACATCGTCAGCCAATCGTACACCGATACTTTTCTTCTTGATTTCGGACCTCAGTCTTATAATACGGCCTTTCACGTCGGTGTTCCGTAGCTTAACTAGGATCGGACGCGGTTGATCATTCCTTGACCCCGGGATTCTATGGACGGCTATGATGTCTTCGGACTTCAGATCTGTTTTCGTCTCGCGGCTCAGGAAATCTCTCACTTCTGACTCTGTATTTTCATTCTGCTTTTCTGCGATTCCGAAAAATTTCACATTGTTCTTACGCGAATACTGCTCGTTGTAATTCGCCCAACATCTTGCGTCATCTGCCTTATATAATGCCATCTCTGCTGTTTCTTTTGCTTCATTCAATTCGGCTCTTTTCTGCGCAATCAATTCCCTCAGTTGATTGTTCTCTACCCTTAAACTATCTATTTCTCCTCTAAGTTTGCTCCTCTCCGTTTGATTTTTTTCATCCGCTTTTTTCAGCTCTATTTGAAACTCTTCCTTTTGCTGTTTTAACAATTCTTTCACCATTGAAGAAACAATATTTTTCAGATCTTCTGTTTTAACTGTTTTTGCAATCTCCGTTTTTATTTCTTCTAACTCCTCCATTATGGAGCTACTTTTGTCTGCAATCGCACTTTCATTTGTACTTGTGTTAGCTTTCGTATTTTCCGTTGATTTTGAAGTTTCATTCGTAGATTGTCTTGTTACTACACCCGATGATTTGGATCCACCACTGATACTTTTCCGATCCAAAATTTTAGTCTTACTCGAGTTGTAATTACTGAACGACATATTGGTGTACGCAGGTAATCTACCTGGTCAACTGGTCAATTCTGAGATCTAATCACTCAACACAAAGGAAAAACGAAAAATGCAAAAAAACTCCAAAATTCCAAAAGTTTGTTTCACATAAATTGGCTCAATATAATCACTGGTAAAGACTCCAACCGTTTCTCCAGTTTTTAGGATCTATTATCGACAAAATACATCGAAAAAATCCAATTTTATCGGAGCGACTATTAATACGTGTTGTCACCTGTCGCCATCTTGAGAACTTCAATTGATAGAAAGATAATTGTTTTTCATTATCCTCAGTCGGTGGTCTTGATGTGCACCTTCGAATCCCAGATTCGGCGAAGGGTCTTTAGTGGGAGGGTAGGTGGTCCCCAACCCAGGCCTCGGTAGGAGGTTTTTCTCCGGGTACTCCAGTTTCCTTCTGCTCCTTTGACCCCCTCATGTCAACATCTAAGCCAACGTGAGACATAAATATAAGTTGTGTAACTTGTTTGTTAAACGTTGTAAAATGAATAAAGTTTAAATTTTAGATGTGCACCTTGTGTTTTGTTTGAGCCCCTGACCCCCAGGGTCTTGGAAAATTGATGTGGACATTTTCTCCTATATAACTACGTAATCTTTTGAGCACCAATTCTCAGAAAGTATAATTGATAGAAATATAATTCTTTTGTATTATTCCAAGTTTGTGATCTAGCTGTGTACCTGATATTTTGTTCGAGCCCCTGATCCACAGGGTCTTTGAAAATGGATGTGGTCATTTTCTCCTTTATAACACTATGTAATCTTGTGAGCACCAATTCTCAGAAAGTATAATTGATAGAAAGATAATTGTTTTTGTATTATCCTCATTCTGTGTTCTAGCTGTGTACCTTGTGTTTTGTTTCAGCCCTTGACCCCCAGGGTCTTTGAAAATGGATGTGGTCATTTTCTCCTATATACCTCTTTGTAATATTGTGAGCACTAATTCTCAAAAAGTGTATTTGATAGAGAGTTAATTCTTTTTCCATATCATTTATAATTCTCTGGTCTTGTATTTTGTGTAAGCCTCTGATCCCCAGTGTCTTGGAAAATGGGTGTGTCACTTACATTAATATAAGCAAACAACCAGGAGAGCTTCAGTCTCATCAGAGACCTCTGGTATAATATGTAACACGACATTTTTTTTAATTCGTCTGGCTGAGGTCCTTTAATGTGCAATTATAAAATTATTATGTTTATGCTCTCAAATTAACAACCACAGCACATCCTATTATGCTGTTTGAGGATGTCCTGGAATCATTATTTTAAGATGGTCCAATGAAATGGGGACAGCAATGTTTTTATTTAAATGATTTTAGGCAGAAAGTAAGAGACTAATAGCTGCTAATACCTGATTACCACTCCTCTGACATGTAGTTGTAAAATTCAATTTGCAAAGTTCTTTCAAATCATTTATCACATAATACACTAATAATGCAGTTACATAAAGCCATTTCATAATTGAATTATATGATAACACATTACAAATCTTTTGGGCGCATAATTGTCACTGAATGATTGTTTGAGACGTCAAGAAGCATTATTTGCAAGAAGTGAAGTCAATATTGTAATAGTGTGACGTTATCTTTATCAATTACATTGTATTTCATTTGACAAAAGAATCTCAAATGAGGTTTCTTGTATTTTAATATAATCGTATGTATCAAAATCAATATACTACGTCATTTGACAATTGATTTGAATTGAAATCTGTATTTTCATATTGCCAAAATATGCTTTCCTTTGCCTTCATTTTGGCCCTTTAATCTGTAATTTTCTTGCAGGCAAACCTGCAGGAAACTTTGTACAGGAAATTTACATCATCGCTAAGGGTCAAATTCCTCTTTAAGGCTAATAGCTTATCCTGAAATTTAAATAATATTAGTAATAAGCATATCAAAATTAAATAATTTATGTTATTTTTACCTTTATTTGATTGTTATTATTAGCCAAGCTTTGATATTGCCTGTTGCTTGTATTTCCTCAAACTTTCATGAAATGACCTTGAACTACTTTTTCTGCTCGAGTGATTTTTGTCTGTAAAAGCCAATATTGAGCAAAGTTTAAGTGCTACAAGTACCAACATGCATAGTAGATGCATCTTTGATCAAACTTTTGTAAAATGACCTTGACCTACTTTTTCTGCTTTTAAGATGCGTCATTGGTCACGATTTTGCTATTGGACTATTCTTGCGCATCTGCTGTTTTAGCACTCATTGAGCTTGACTTTTATAGATATTTCAATTTATATTGGCCAATGTATCATTTCTTACTCTTTTTAAGACTTTAATTCATAAAATTAAAGCGGCCAAGTTTTAAAATTTGATATAAAATGAAAGAAGTATGCGTAAGAAAATGCTTCGCGGTAATTTCTTTAAAAATTGACGTGGAGGTACTTTTTTTTCTATTTTTTTTTTTTATTTCATGATTTGTTTTTTTACATGATTCATGCACACACATATAATTTTAGTACATACACACAATAAATATGCTGTAAGTCTCAATGAAAATAAAATTAATCTTTAAAATTATCCATTAGTTTGCGTTGATAGATTCTTCATTTAGGATTGGTAAGAGTCTAGACCACAATTTTCAAATACATCATCCCTGAATTTGTTAAAGGCCAAAATCTTTTCTAATCTTATGTTTTCCTTTAATTCCTTTTTCATATGTTCCAAATAAAGACCCTTTTCTTGCTTTTTGCATCTGTATATATAAAATTTCATCCATAGGAATATCATATAGTTAGTCCTGCTTTGATAATTTATCTTTTTACCCATTATAAATCTATCATGTTAACATTAAGAAGGATTCCAAATTCTACATACAACCAATTACAAAAAAGTTCGATAAAATCATTCACAATTTCACACTGCCAAAATATATCTGTTTCGTTGTAACAAAAGGTGCACAAAGAGTCATTTCTTTTCCCCATAATATAAAAAAGTTTAATATTTGTTCCTAAAATTCCGTTAATTATTCTATATTGAAACCATTTAAGTTTAGAAGAGGCATATGTTTCCATTCAGATTAATTTTACTAATGTAAGTACTCAATTTGTCCTCCCTTTTTAAATGACATGTTGGCACGACTTCTTTTTACATAAACTATAATTATGTCTGCATCCTGTTCTTGATTTAGTAATACTTTTAAGATTGAATGGTTTTTAAAGATTTACATTTTAGCATTTTTATACTTTTAAGATTGAATGGTTTTTAAAGATTTACATTTTAGCTTTTTCATGTCTATTTGTGTCTGTTTAATGAAGAAATGAATTGCCTTAGTAACACCATAAAACTCTAAAAGGTTTGACCTATTATTGTACTTGTTTTGAAATTCCTCAAAATTCATCAGTCTGTTATCATTATTAAATAAATCTTTTATGTTTTTTACTCCTGCATTATACCAATGTCATAAAAAAAATAACTCTTTTATCAATAAGTATATTTTGAGAGTTCCAAATACAAGTTGACATTATATCATCAGTTGTTTCATGTTTATAGCTTTCTAAAAGATTCTTATATGCCATCAGCACATCTTTCCAAAATTTACTTTTTATCGTTTTAACTTTTTCTGTTAAAAAACTTTCTCGTCTGTCCATCAATGATGTTACACTTGATGTTAAACTTTCAAAAATTTCTACAAAACTTGACCTTCTATCTAATAGTCTTTGTATCCAAGATGCTTTTATTGATTGTATAAATATTTTGATATGTACCATTTTTAATCCTCCGTTTTCATAATTCTGTACCATCACATCCCTCTTTATCCTATCATTTTTATCATTTCATATAAAATTATAAAACATCTTTTTTAATCTATTTACTATTTCAAATCCCGGATTTGGTATTGTAGAAATTATATATATGAGTTTGGACATAAATAATGACTTGATAAGGGTTATCTTACCTTATGGTGTTAAGGACCTTTTAGACCACTTTGCAATTTCTCTTTCGATATCCTTAATTTTGCTATTATAATTCATATCTATCATTTTTTCTAAGTCTGATGAAAAAATTATACCCAATACTTTAAAATCATTTTGGTTCCAATCTAATTTAAATCTGTGATGAAAGGTTTCTTTGCTGAACTTCTTACACCCCATCCAAATCGCTTTAGTTTTGGTTTCATTTAATTCTAGTACAGATAAACTTCTAAAATGATTTAGTACTTTAATAGTTCCTGACAATGATTCTTCTGATCCATCCAGTAGCAAAGATGTGTCGTCCGTAAACTGAGTTATTAAATGTTGGATATCTTTAACTTTTATTCCTTTAATTTTCTTATTCCCTTTTAATAAATTAGTAAGTATTTCTGCACAAAGCAGGAAAATGTAGCTGGAAATTGGGTCCCCCTGTTTACATCCCCTTTCTATATTAGTCAGTGAAAAATCCAAATTGTGTGACAGTTGCCCTTATATCTTTATGAAACAGATTTATCCACTTTTTTATTGATTCTCCAAAGCCAAAAAATGTAAAAACTTCATTCATATATTTCCAAGAAACTGAATCATATGCTTTCTCAAAATAAATTAGTAAAAGGAGTCCTGGTATGTTATATACTCTGCGTATTCCATAATGTCATATATTAAAAGCGTATTTTCTACTATAAATCTGCCTTTTATAAAACCGATTGATTTTCAGAGATGAGCTTCGGTAAAACTTTTTTCACTCTAAATGCTATACAAGAGGATGCAATTTTGGTACTTTTTTAACTATTCGGATTTCTTTTACGATAGCAATTACCCATGAATTTTGTTTTACTAATATAATATTATTCCTTTAAGCTTTTTTATAAGGTATGGCTGATGAATACTGAAAAATTATAAATTGTTTCAATTCCATCCAAAACAAGGCAAATTTTCAGCTTGACACTTTTTCAAGAAAACCACAAAATGACACTTTTTGTGAGCGTCTGTTCTCTCTTATTTGACATATTCTGTTTCTTCAATTTTTTAAAAAGTTTTCCCTAGGAGCACGTGTTACTGTGTGTTTGGAAAAATCGTTGAAATTCGGTATCTCTGAAATTTTGACCTTAACTTGGATGATTTTCGTATTTTTTGTGTAAAATCTAGAAAATTTTAAATTATCGGTGAAGTTGGTACCTAAGGTAGCAGTGTATCAAATTCTACTTTTATACAAAGTTTCTCAAAGGAGTTTTAGTAGAGTCCATTCGATCAAAGCCTTTGATTTTTCGACACTTTACACTGCAATTCCACATTCTAAATTGAAAGAAAGACTTGCAAAAATTATAAGAAATGCGTTTACAAGTAAGAACGGTAATCGCAAATACAAATTTATTGTTGTTGACTACTTTGTCAAAGAAAAGTCCGATTCTGAAAATAAGTACACTGAAACAGATATTCGGATGTTAAACTTTCTGATCTACAACATTTTTGTGGTGTTTGGAGGAAAAGTCTTCCAGCAAATTGTCGCAATTCCAATGGGGACCAATTGTGTCCCACTCCTTGCCGACATTTTCCTTTACTCGTACGAAGCTGATTTCATTCAATCTTTGGTCTCTGAAGGGAAAAGATACTTAGCTTCTGACTTCAAATTCAGTTACAGGTACACAGACGATATTTTGTCCATCAATAATTCAAAATTCGCGGATTACCTCAGCAGTATCTATCCTTCGGAGCTTAAGTCAAAGAAACCACAGAGACAAACAATTCAGCATTCTATTTGGACATATTGTTGTCCTACGACACTGATGGTCACATGAACACCTCACTCTATGACTTCAATTTCAGCATTACAAACTTTCCTTTTCTGAGTAGCAAGATCCCTTCATCGCCTGCTTATGGCGTGTTCATATCTCAAGTGATAAGCTATGCCAGAGCAAGTACCAAGAGCTATGCGTCTTTCAGATAAGCTTCGCAGTCAGGGATATGTTTGTGATCGGCTAACATCGTCACTAAGGAAGTTCTACGGTCGATATGGGGAACTCGTAATACACTATGATGTCCCACTCTCCAGAATGGTGGATGATATTCTGTCATAGACCATTTGAACCATCCAACCAAAGATTGTACTCTATGTCTTCCGAAACGGAAGTAACCGGATGTGACAGTTCTACCGAATTGATGCAGCGGGTGTTGCATGCAAGCAGGAGATGCTTACTCTTCCTGGGTACCTGGTTTCACTCTCATATCGGGAGTACGCTTTTTTTCATGTAGTGGAAGTTTTTGTTTGTTTGATTTGATTTCTGTTTTATCCTGATTTTGTATGCCTTCGGTTTCTGATTTCTGAATTATCGATTTTGGAACCAGCGAGGAAACGTTGTTTGTACGGATTCTTATGGAGGGGGATTAGGGTCACAATGCTATTTGACTTGCTTACATGCTTCATGCTATGTTGTGCCATTCAATGTTAGATTATTCAATATTCATTTGTCTTGCTTTCATTTCAAATTGACTTTGTTGCATTTGTCATTCTTCTTTATGCAATGTTGCTTCCGTGCATTTGTCCTTTGTCAATGCATAATTGTCGTTCTACCATGCGTTATGACATCTTTCATTGTGTCATCATTCTTTCGTCCTTATGCCATTGTTGCTTCGTCAATGCCAACCTCAATTTTGATACCAGGTGGCGCTCTGTTTGTGTCCGTTCCTTGAAATGAACTTTGATACGTCCCCTGCTGCAGTACTTGGAAAATTGAGTTGTAAATAGCGCAAAAAAGCGAAAGCCGATTGAAATATTTGAACAAAAATGTAATCATTTAATGATAAATATTTGGGCCTTTTCTGTTTGTTTGGTTTTTTGTTTTTGTTTTTGTTTTTTATTTGTTTATTTATTTATACAGTAATAGCCATTTGGGGATTTGAAAGCTCTTAGTTTTCCAAATTAATTGTCATGGTTTCGTGGCTCAGTGGTAAACGTACCTGACTACAGGTATATATTTTTTCCGCTTGGGTTCGAATCCCATTAGCTACATTATTGTTTCTTCTGCAATGTGAATGGAAAAAGTCAGTTTTATTTTCTGAGATATCGTGGGAAAGGCGGTATTTCATATCGAAAAATAACTGCCGTGCGTCCTACACTGAGCCTAGATATCAACATACCCCGACCCCATTGCCACATTGTCTGTGTGCCAAAATTCCTTCAACCTGTTGTCAAGGGCTACGCCCGTTCACGAACGTGGCACAAAAAAACATGTCATTCACAGCCTTTTTCAACAATGGCTTAAATTTATACCTCTATTGTGTTTATATAATCCGTGTTAGGGGCGCAAAGAAGGTCTTAATTTTGATTAGATTGCACTATGGTAAACATGTCAGATTCTTCTTGTTCAGTGGCGGATCCTGCCGGGGGTCAAGGGGCGAATTTGTCGATTTTACTGAAAATGGACCAATTATATGTACATTGTACCTGTTTTTGTCGGGAAATTATTGGGTCTGTGCAGGAGAGTGGAGGATGCTCCTTCCGCACCCCAAATCCGCCATTGTTGTTCAACCCAAGATCAAGGTTAAAATTGAAATGCAACCTTTTGATGCTTGCAAGGATTGACCTTGAACATTGACCTTAATTCATGGGTCCATACTTCAAAGTCAATTATAGAAGTTTTATCTTTTATGCAAGAATCACCCGATTTATAGTACAGAAACGACATTGAAGGGCATATCTTTAATTGAATTTTTAAAAGGCAATAAATTAAAATTATGACTTTTCATAGAAGACTTGCAAGCGATGACGGCGAGCCAACAAAGCTTTTGGAAAGTTTTGGAATAACAAAATATTTTTTTATTTCAACTGAATAGTGATAATGTACAGTTGCCCGCTATATTTTTTTCCAAAACACTGACCCCCCCAAAAAAAAAGAAAAACTGAAAAAATCAAAAAAATAAGAACTTGCATAAAACATTTTATTTTTATAAGTTTCCCATTTTTTTCAACATCCTCTACTGGGCAGATGGACAACATGGATAGTTTACATTTTTTATACATTAAATTGACAAAATATAAAAAATGTATCCTCGTCCGGGATTCGAACCCAATCGGAAAGGTATAAAAAATTAAGACGTATAGGCAAACGTGATTACCACTACACCACAGAGATTCCTCGATCACAAATGTATTTTGTAGTTTATCTCATTGTGTCACACATATGCCCTTTGCCGTGTGGAGCTCGAAAGAAAGTACCCCGCAAGTGGTTTGACAGTAAGTGTTATGAATGTTTTCCCTGACATTTTCGCCATAGCACTTCATATATAGATATGACCTCGGACAGTGCATGCTCTGTAGATATTGTTTTCATTTTCGTGCATGAACATCAACGGCGGGTGCGGCAAGCCAAACAGGAGATCCTTAATCCTCTCTGGCATCTGGTCTTACCTCTAGCTCGCTAGGAGTTCGTCGATGCTCAATTTCGTGCTCTATTGTGAGTGCTGTTTAGAATGTTGTCAGGATCTTCTTAATCTAATTAAAGTGTTAAAAGTGAAAAAAAATCTGAAGTATATAAAGGCAAATATTTTACTCATTCATAATAGCATATTTTTAAATATTTATACAGTGTCATCAATCTACTTCTGTCCTCTCGTGCGATGATATAACTTATTTTTCGAACGATACTGTAGTACAATGTAAAAGAGATTTCCAACGACAGGGGATGTTTCAAAGTTCATTCAAGGAAAGGGAACTTGCGGTCGCGCGAAGCGCCGTCTGGCATCAAAATTGAAGTTAGCATAGCATTGACGAAGCAATCATAGCATTAGGACGAAAGAAGGATGCAGAATGAAAGATGACATAACGCTTGGCCCAACGACAATTATGCATTGACGAAGGACAAATGTGAAATGCACGGATCCGAAGCGAAATTACACAAAGAAGAAAGATTGAAATGAAATTTGAAATTAAAGCAAGACGAATGAACTTGCAATCATCAAACATTGAATGAAGCAACATAGCATGAAGCATGTTAGCAAGTCAAATAGCATTGTGACCCTAATCCCCTACCATAGATTCTTGTGCATTTTAGGTATGCAGTATAAGTATGATAAATTTAAATCTAAATTGTTTGTTTCGAGGCCAAAGAAAGCGAGAGCTGATTTGTGGTTATCTATTATTTCAGAGGCAGAGAGGTTTATTAGGGTGTAAGTGGGATGCCAGAGCAGGTACCAAATATACGGATTTTGTTCTGAGAGCTATGCGTCTTTCAGATAAGCTTCGCAGTCAGGGATATGTTTGTGACCGACTAACATCGTCACTGAGGATGTTCTACGGTCGATATGGGGAACTCGTCATACACTATGATGTCCCACTCTCCAGAATGGTGGATGATACTCTGTCATAGACCATTTGAATCATCCAACCAAAGATTGTACTCTATGTCTTCCGAAATGGAAGTTACCGGATGTGACAGTTCTACCGAATTGAAGCGGCGGATGTTGCATGCAAGCAGGAGATGCTTACTCTTCCTGGGTACCTGGTCTCACTCTCATATCGGGAGTCCGCTTCTTTTCATGTGGTGGAGGTTTTTTTTTTTTTTTTTTGTTTGATTTGGTTTCTGTTTATCCTGATTTTGTATGTCTTCGGTTTCTGAATTATCGATTTTGTGCTAAATACAGGGATATGGTCATTATCCATATTTGTCATTTCAATAGTAATTTTCTTGATATAGGTTATATATTTATATAAACATATTAATTTTTTGGCCCCAAAATACCAATTAAATTATCATATAACAAATTAACAAATGCACATGACTTACAAGGACAAACTATGATATACCCAGAAAATCTTTTGAATATAAATGATATTGACATATTTCATAGTAATAAGGATTTTTCAGAAATCAGCTGTATTTTAATAAAAATTTAGATTTTTCACCCAAATGAACAAGATAATCAAAGAAATATCTTCTAACTTATTAAACTTGATCACTTTTATGCCATCCAATTATATGAAACCTCTCCAGTTTTGATAAGATAAAAAATATAAATTTAAAAAAATATTCAACAGAAATAAAGTGAATTTTGCACATAAATTAGTTTATTTTTGCCCCAAAATAAGATATAAATTAAATTTCAGTTATCAAATGACATTCCTATCCATTTGTAATAAGAAACATAATTATAATATCAAAGCTAAAATATATCAATTTAAGCAAATAAAAAGAGCTAGTTCCTATTTTCTCAAAATAAGTGGTTTTTGCATCAAAAAAGATTCATATTTTACACAAAAGTTTTGGTTTTAATGAATTATTACATTTCATTTCACAATCATATGACAAGATGATTACTTTCTATTATGATAATAGCATTAAATTTATAGTTTTAACAAAGATAATGAATTAATACAATTTCCCAATGAATCTGTTATTTTTAGACATAAAAGCAAGCATTTTGCCCCAAAATTAAGTAAAAATATACCTAATATGTTTCAAACATGTAATTCATGAGTGAACCTAAATAATTACAGTTGAAAATAGATTCCTGCTATCATTTCAAGAAATTCTATAGATTCAATAAATATTCTCCAAAAATCAGATATTTTTAAATGAGCGCAAAACATGCTTCAAAGTTAGGTCGGTTTTGGAGGATCGAGGGGGGGGGGGGAGCACCCAACCCAGTGATACATCCCAGACTATACGTCCAAATATGTACCGGGAATTATCCAGCAAACCTACATTGTACAGATCAAAGTGTTCCACACTGGCATAATAAATCGAACATAAGACACCATACTTAGGGAACGAAGGATGTCAGGAAAATTAAAATGTAATTTTGGGGTCACGCTTCTATTGAACTTTATGTCTCTGAGTCACTGGTTGTATGTGAAACAAGAAGATCAAGAAGCCTTGTTCAGAACAAGTCGAAAAAGAAACATTTTATAAAAGAATGTTGGTCAGGCATTGACACACATCGTAATATTTGGCCCCTGGTTGTAAAATTTTAGAAGTACAATCCGTTATCGGTCGTGACAGCAGCAAAAAAAAATGATTGGTCACCTTTACGCATTTCGATTATAGAGTAGGTTTTATACGTCACCAATGAAAGTGATCACCATAGAAATGTTAAACATCTTCAAATTCAATAGCATCATTTAAAAGCAGATTTATAGCATGGACCAGACATGCACGTTTCGGGTACTTAACCCTCGTCAGTGATCCTCAATCTAAACAATGTAATATGACCAAAGAGATGAATTTTAGTATGTCTAAAAATGTACCGAAAGACGTAGCAGGATGGGTGGGATATGATGCTACAGGACCAACGTTTTACAAAATTTTGATAACAGAAATTTTCGAATGCGCTGTAGAGACAGACGATCAACCGAAATTGGTCGAACTTGGCTACATGTGCCCTCTGGGACTTCTGGTCCACCAGCAGTGACACTCACCAAGTGTTTCAAATGTTAAACGTCTTCAAATTCAAAAGCATCATTTAAAAAGCAGATAAATCTGCATCATGGACTAGACATGCACGTTTCGGGTACTTAACCCTCGTCAGTGATCCTCAATCTAAACAATATAATATGACCAAAGAGTGTGAATTTTAGTATGTCTAAAAATGTACCGAAAGACGTAGCAGGATGGAAGGGATATGACAGGACCAACGTTTTAGAAATTTCAAGAAATTTTGATAACAGAAATTTTCGAATGCACTGTAGAGACAGACGATCAACCGAAATTGATCGAACTTGGCTACATGTGCCCTCTGGGACTCCTGGTCCACCAGCAGTGACACTCATCAAGTGTTTCAAATGATAAACGTCTTCAAATTCAATAGCATTATTTAAAAGCAGATAAATTTGCAGCATGGACCAGACATAACTACGAATAACACACATGTTGCATGATGGAATAAAATCTGTTACATGAGAAAGGTTTTGAAAAAGTTTTCTCGAAGTTTAAAAAAAGTTATCCCTTAGTGTCGCTATGCTTCGCAGGCGACACAAAAACCAGGAAGCATGCATCAGAATGGTTAGATATAGCATGTTCTATCATAAATTGAGAATTGAAAAAGGACATATTATTAAATGCAGACTCAATTATAACATACATAAAGTCAGAAACTGTCTCAAAACAAAAATGAATCAAAATACAATGTTATACTATGTAGTATTCGCTACAGTTTTGATATTTTTTGGCGAAAAATAAATAAATAAATAAATAAATAAATAGGTTTTCCCTAAACCTATGACTAAAAGTCAGTAACATAATTATAACTTCATGTATCTCAAGTTATTGCAGGACGTATCTAAAACTGTCGTCTATATTTCAATCAGAAAAGCTACAATTAAACTACTTCGTGGACATGTGTCACAGTGAAACAAAACTAGGCCACGACTGTTTGGTATCATTACATTAACTTTAACTTTTCTTTGATGTCTTATTTTGGTGTCTAAAGCTTGTCATTCCTACCTAGAGGCGGATCTAAATCTATGTCAAGTTTATCCAACGGATTACATGTAGTGAACTCTGTCAAGTTAACTGTAAATAACTCTTATTTGACAAATGTAGTTGGCAGGAAAAAGATTACTATAGGGTTAGGTAAAAATGCGGACTTTCTTTAAAGGAAATCCTTGATTAAGCGATACGATTTTGTTTTATTTCACTTTTCGATTAGGTTATCTTTAATTGCACATATTCATTAACTCCTATGCGACTTCATTTTTGTGACTTATAAACACTTATTTCTTGTTGCAGTGTAGAGCAGTTAAAATCGTTCCCCGTGACTTGATGTTTGTTAAGTGTATTAATTACTTCTTTCCAGCATTGGCGCCTGAAAGAAGCTTTATTTTGGCCCTTTATCAATTTGACATCGAATACATATATATTTTTTTGCTATTTCGAAAAATTCCTATTTCATCGAAAAATATCGAAATTAAAGGAGGTTAACATCTTAGCACCATCCCTCTTATACTATTTTGAACATAGATTTTATTTGCATATGCTACTGAATCGACCTTACAGGAAATTTGGAGCTCTCTCTGTAAAGTTAATGCACAAATTTAAATTCAAAAAATAGAACCAGAGGGTGCTAGTGAAAAGAATAGGGCGGCTTATAAAGCACTTTGGCTGGAAATATCACTGATGATAATTTAATATTCGGAACACGTGTCCAGTGCATGAGAATTGGTTTGCAATTTTCTTCAAGAAGGTATAGAGTTGGAACACTTCCGTATTATTGGATATATGACTGTATGTATTAATACTGTGTACGGACTGGCAGGATTTAGAGTATTAAAAATAGGAATTTTGGGAATGTCTAAATTGGAATTGGAACTGCCCATTTCTTTTGATATTCGTGTACATATCTCTGTGTTAAGAACGGCAACTGTATTTATCGTTTTAGTCATTGGGCTATGAGTGTGATGCGCGAAATTACTAATCATATTTGTGAAGTAACTACCTAGGTGATAAGAAAAATGATGGTATACATTTTGAATCCCGACAATTAATGAGAAAATGACCCCTTAACAGGGTCACAATTTTCGAAGTAGATATTGTTGGGTGTAGGGATACTCTTAAGTACTGTATGTCCTGAACTTCTAGACCTATTCCAATGCAGGACCCATGAAATGTTTGTAAGGTGACAATGACAAATATGGATAATGACCATATCCCAAAACACAGTACACAATCGATTATTCAGTAAATCATAAACGGAGGGCATACAAAATTAGGATAAAATTGGAACCAAAGCAAACAAACAAAAACCTCCGGCACATGAAAAGAAGCTCCAAATATGGGAATGCGGCAAGGTGCCCAGGAAGACTCAGTATCTCCTTTACAACCGATAAAAATCAAGAAAAGATAGGTACATGTAAGCAGGATGAGTACTCGAGATCTGTCACTGACTGGTAAAGTTGAAAATTAGGATTAAAGAGACATTTCACTGATGTTACCTAAGAGGCTATATATAAGCATAAATAAACTTTCTCGAGCCTCTTCCCTCCCTAATATCAAAGAAACCACAATATCTAGGGAATGACAAGCTTCTAAAGTTATGTTTGCGGAGGTATATGCTGATTTTACGGTCGCAAACTGACATTTTCTGGCGACACGTCAGCGAAGCAAGAAAAACGGATGTTTGCACCGTAAAATCAGCATTAAACGTCCACAAACATATCGTCAGTATCTAGTTATTTCCATTCTAATTTAATGCAATCTATATTTTTGTGAAAATAAGGCGAAACGTGACGTTAGCAACGTCAGAGCCTAGTATATTCTCGTTTTACAGCCGTAACTAAGGAGCAAACAACCAATGAAATTCGACGTTATAGCGACATTGCATTAGGATATTAAATAGATATACACCTGAACCAGCCGCCTTAATTGTTACAACAAACAAAAAAGGAAAAGTGCAATCACTACAAATTTGCGCAATTTCAGAAAGAAGTAAGTGAAAGGGGGTAGGGCAAAGGAAAATTCAATATCTTCCCAACTAGGGCCTATCGTCAAAAATTGGATGAAATTTAACTTGTAGAACACAAACTGTATTTTTCTAGCATTACCAAAGTTATTAACTTTCCGTAACTAACAAAATGCATGCAACCAAGCTTCTCTAGATACCAAAATATAAAGATAATTTATTGTTAATATTTCTGGCTCACAATATTTACACCGAAAATGGAAAACCCCAAGTTACGCATGCGCATTATCATGATTACAAATTTAAAATAATAACGACATAGATTATTCAATTTGATTACGTGTAAAAAAGGGTAGATTTTCACGGATTATTTAGTCGGTAGTTAGCAAACTTTCAAACCTTCCCAGACTGATGACTAGGAAGCTTCGTGAGATAAAGCTCACCTTTTACGACATGAGTTTGTTTATAATTATTGTGATTGTAAACATTGTGAATTCGCCGGCAAAACACATGTTATATTTATATATCCTGGACTAGTGAACTTTTTATAGGTTTCTTTACCCAATAAAACAAAATAATGAAATTAAATAATATACTCTATTTTCTAGAAGATACAGGGAATACATCTTTAAGTTAAGTATCTATATGATTTTAAGAGTGCATACCATCTAAATCTTTAAAACACATATAATTATACATACAATATGTTCCCCGTAATAAACCAAAAAAGAAGTAACATAGAAATAAAACGCATTTCAACAACCAGTCTTTTGTTAAATGAAAGAAAAGTTGTAATTAGATATTTACAACAGTGATGACATCATTTTTATTGCAATGAACAAGATAAACCTTGATGAAAATGATGTTTGTGAAACTATCAGTCTTCATTTATTTGTAAAGCATGAAGATCTCCTAGTATGCAAAGATAAACGTTAATTTTGTCACATTCATTCTAAACTACTTTAATTTTTTATGTTTGTGTATTAATTGTTTGATGTCAACGGCTTCTTTTGTTTGTGATAGTCATTAATATTCACTATTTCTGACTTGGTTTAGTACCCGAAACGTGCATGTCTGGTCCATGCTGTAAATTTATCAGGTTTTAAATGATGCTATTGAATTGAAAGACGTTTAACATTTGAACTACTTGGTGAGTGTCACTGCTGGTGGACCAAGAGTCCCCGAGGGCACATGTAGCCAAGTTCGATCAACTTCGGTTGATCGTTTGTCTCTTCAACGCATTTGAAATTTTCTGTTACAAAATTTCTTGGAATTTCTAAAACGTGGGTCCTGTAGCATCATATCCCACCCATTCTGCTACGTCTTTTGGTACATTTTGGACATAATAATTTTCATACTTTTTGGCCTTATTACATTGTTTAGACTGAGGATCACTGACGAGGGTTTAGTACCCAAAACGTGCATGTCTGGTCCATGCTGTAAATTTATCAGGTTTTAAATGATGCTATTGAATTGAAAGACGTTTAACATTCATACTAAGTTTTTGCAAACAATACAAATATCCCCCTTTTTCTGCTATCTTGTTGCGCGGTTTTATCTTTTCGACGACTGCAAATTCTTGACTCGTGTTGTCGATACAGATTTAGAGGCTTACTGAAAAGAAGTTAATAATATTGTATTTCAAAATACTTACATGTTTTAGGTCACAGGTCGTATTACGCATGCCCTCTTTTTATATCAATTTACATATTCATCTGTGTTGCTTGGGCCCCTGCGTTTTGCGGTCTTGTTTGTGTGTGGTCATCTGACAGTGAGGAGGTTGTTTTACACCACAATTGTACGTTCTTCGAGACCTCTGGGTAATCGGAATAGTGGGAGGGTTGTGCGCACGTAATCCAGGATAACCACACCGTCTGCTACTCACGAGGCAGATGGCCGTCCTAAGTCGGCACCGTTTGCCCATTGGTCTCGTTGGTTTATGTGTAGTCATTTGTGTTTTATGTTTTTCTGTGATTTGACGTTCATTGTACTACTGCGTCTCTTTCTGTGCGTGTCATTTTTGTGTTTTGCAATGGGTGTTTTGGGAGGTTGCTGTTGATGCTGCAACTAGGTGTTGTTGGAGATCCCCTCCTTTCTCTTACAATATTTTAAATATTCGTGAGTAGCAATTTACTAAAATTGATAATTAAAGAAACTACGACGAAAATCAAATTGTGCATGTATCCATTTATATATTTGAAATACATTTTGAAATACAACACTAAATACAACTTTTTAGTAATCAAACGAGAAATGGTTTTAAACAGTGAGATGGATTGAGATCTAGTGTCACTTTAAAACTAGAAAATAAGCCTCCAAAACTGTCTCGACAACATGAGTCTGCATACTACGGGGTTTTCTTTTCTTTAGACAATTTTGATGTAGAGCTGCTGGAGGTAAAGCCCTAATTAATCAGCCTCCTCCATGGCAATGTCCTGGAACAGATTGGGACTTTGAGGATGTCTTAATGTCAGAGCAAGTACCAAATATACGGGATTTTGTTCTGAGAGCTATGCGTCTTTCAGATAAGCTTCTCAGTCAGGGATATATTTGTGACTGACTAACATCGTCACTGAGGAAGTTCTACGGTCGATATTGGGAAGTCGACATACACCATGATGTCCCACTCTCCAGAATGGTGGATGATATTCTGGTCTCATTCCCATATCGGGAGTTCGCTTCTTTTCATATGGTGGAGGTTTTTTTTTTGTTTGCGTTGGTTCCTGTATTATCCTGATTTTGTATGCCTTCGGTTTCTGATTTCTGAAATATCGATTTTGTGCTGTATACAGGGATATGGTCATTATCCATATTTGTCATTACATCCTGCTCATATCATGAAATTAAAGTATCCACTTAATTTTGTCATATCTACGCCACTTGCAACGGAGAATTTTAAAATAAGGAAATAAAGCTGTTTCAAAAATGTCAACGACTTGAACACTTAGTCCTTGTCTCTTCTTTTTATCTGAAAAATATATACGTATAATTGAAAGATTTCACACGTTGTTTCCATCTGTTAATTTGTATCCTAATTCAAGAGCAAGGCCAGGTCAGAAGCATAAGGTTTTTGGTATTTAAAATATCAATTCGCCTTGTTTTATCCAAGGTTCTGCACACACTGAAGGTCTTTTATGTAATATTCTGCTTTGAATGCCTGCTATGAATGCATATTTTTTAAGAATGTAACCACCACCAGCGAGCTTTAATAGCTAAGTATGCCAATCAAAATACATAGTGAAATTAGCAATGTCTCTGCAGACCGCTTTTATCATTAATCAGTAATCTTTATTCCTTTCTAGTTAGGTAAGGTAATAAATACTTAAGAAGGATCAGGAAAGATTTAAGTCCAACTTGTTTTTAACGATTTGAATTCAAAGTAATAGCAATCGTCCAAACATTTACTTGACGGATAGCTTAGGAGTTTCACTATTTAATTACCAGATTGCGCATGATTTTTTTTGTATTCATAATTTCGGAGTGATTATCATTACCTTATGGATTGGAATTGCGTGATAATTTGCCTGTCATGAGAAAGAATAAGTTTAACTATCTACCATTACATGGCTAATGTGAACGATTAAAAGAGTTTAGTTTGTCAGCTAATTTTTTTTACCTCGTGGTGGTGCAATTTTGCATGAATTTAAAGCAATTATTCGATCAAATCATTTGAAATTCATATTTTTTTTTCTTTTGGAGTACAAGGGGTTTTTGGACTAAATATAAGAAAAGCAAGTGGCATGGTAACTGAATACACATTGTATCGAGGTTCAGCGTAGAACTAGGATGTGTTTCAGTAAGGGGAGGACTTGGCATTGAAATAAGATATTTTCATCGAATTTGCAATGGATAATAGTATGCAGTTCCTGTAATTGAACTGCAATACTTTTATTGTAAATCAACAGGATTTAAACTATTTTCATCGACTTTGCAATGGATATGCAGTAACTGTACATCTAAATAATTTCCATTTTGGGAGCCTTGATTTAGAAGCAAAATTCAAAATGTGGAATAAATTGAAAACAGTGAATAAAGCAATAAGATCATCGGACAAGGAGAAAAAGAAGTCTAAGAAAAAGCTACAGATGATACAAAGAAAGTAAGTAATTCAACATATATATATATATACGAGTCTTTAGAGAAAAGTTAATCTATGAAAATACGCAACCCGTATTTTTTTTTTTTTTTTTTTTTCATTTTTTTTCCATGATATGAATTAATATGTAACTATAATTAATAGAAGTATTCTTTAAGATGAACACTTTCTCTGTTTGTTAAGTACTTCTCTTTCCATTCTTTCTTTTTATTTCTTTTATTTTATTTATCTATTTCGGGGTTAGGGGGAGGGGTTTCAATATTTTTTTTCTTTTGTATTGGAAATTTTGGGTTTTAAACTTTCGTTACTTTTTTTTGGTTTTTTCTTTCTTTCATTCACTTCATTCATTTCGTTGGTCTTATTTATTCACTTTTTGTTATTGTATTAAGTGTTGTCTTTTATATTTGAATTTATGAAAAAAGTTATGGTGAAGTGATACAAAGTTATATAGGCAATGTCTGAATAAATTTACGTCACTCTCGAAGTATGTGCGCATGATCTTAACGATAATTTCGTTGGTTTCTATTACGTAAATGAGTTTATTCAAATCGGTTTTGTAGAATTAATTTATATATTTTAATGAATAAAAATAAATTGTTGAAAATAATTATTTCATTTTAAGAGAGAATCAAGGTTTTCACTCAGAACTCAAATAGAGAAAATTAAATGTATTGAGCGACTTTGATATGTTTTCATTACGAAAATGGCCTTTTGTCACCCGAAGTCAATAGTCACCCCGCTTTCAGTTTACAAATAGTATCAGTTCTGAATGAAAAGAAATTGAAGTTAAGTATGTATATTTACACGGAATATAGCTCTAAGGGGTAGTAACAAGTTCTATACAGACAAAAAGTTAGAGGAATTATTCCCATCTCTGACCGAAGCTTACTAGTATAATAAAAATCCCGTTAATTTATTCTGCGCAGTTGGAATTTATTTTGGAAGTTCTATTTTCCGAGTTTCGATACCATCAATGACCATACTACGACAACATTTTTTTCTTTATTTGTATGTCCAGTAACCGTTGCTAATTTGTGCAGCGTCGCAAAATTTATTTTTATGGCGCCACCTACAAGTAATTTCGTTTTACAAAAGAACTCTAAGCCGAAAGGTGAATCAAAAATGTAATCTTGATACATATACATGAAATATGGTGTTGCCTTAATGTTTCAATGATATGATGCGATTGTTTTGGCCTACTATTGTTACAAACATCCAAAAGTTGGAAACCACAGTTCTCTGAATTCTTTTGATTTTGGTATGATTAGATCACTTAATACTAATACTGATGGTCAAACGGATTATATGTGTATAAGGTTTATACATCCCGGTTAGATTTTAAACAATAAATCCTTATCGAGGGGAAGTTGTAAATAAAGAATTTTAAGATTGATTTGCAACAATCTAAACAAGTAAACAATGCGAAAGAAAGGAGGAGATCTCCAACAACACTCGGTTGCAGGACCCACAGCAAAAACGTAAAAGACTCAATGCAAAAACAAAGAGCAGACATTTGCAGAAAGGGACACAAAAGGGACAAGGAACACCAACTCACACCACAGAAATATAAATCACAAAGACCACACATAAACCATCGAGACCAACATGACCATTGCCATTGGACAACCGGTGCCGACCTTGGACGGCCATCTGCCACGGAAATAACAGACGGTGTAGTTACTAGTACACACGTGCACACAACCCTCCAACTATTCCGATTACCCAGAGGTCTCGAAGAACGCACAATTGTGGTGTAAAATAACCTCTTCACTGTAAGATGAACATACAGACAGCATGACGCAAGGTAGACCGAGAACAGACCAAAATATTATTCTTGAGTTGGTAAATACCAACTCAAGAATAAAATTTTGGCATGTTCTCGGTCTAGACACAGGGGCCCAAAAACACAGATAGGTATAAAAAACAGAATGCATACGAAATACAGTCCATGTTCTGCCGGCTGAAGCGAGCTCATGCATGTGATAGTTCAAGGAGTCCTACTGCCATTCAGAGAGGACAGGTGATCGGGGCCTTGTCTTCTGTAAAGAGGTTTGGACAGGGTCCGTCATGGAGTCCTGTCGGTACAGCCAGTCAGAGTGCATTTCTTAAGTATGCGCTGGTACAAGGATGTAGATTGGTACAGTGCCAAGTCAAGTGTCCATCTGGTGACACAAGGAACTCTTGATTTTTCAGCGAAATTTGATGAGATATATTTTTTAGAAAGATTTGACCAATCGATATTTGATGCCCTATCGTTCTGTTCAAAATTTTAGGAAAAATTTACTTTTTCCCCACAAAGTTCAATGTAAACTGTAAGGGCCCATAACTCTTAAGGTAACCCATTTTTTCAATATCTAAATTTGTAAAAGAAAAAATCAAAGGACTGAAAGTCCTGCGAGTTGGCAAAAAGTAACATAGAGAAGAACATACAGAAGACAAGTATACAACTGGCACAAATCAAACTCCAAATCTATGCATCAAATGCTTGAATGAGTGATTCTCACAATTCAAGAGTTGTCTCAAATCTAAAAAAAAAAAAGTCTGGAAATATATAAAATAATAGAACTTCTTAACCAAATAACTGCTTTTGAGATCAGAGTTCAAGGTCAATATGATCATGTCAAATTTGTTGCAATTGTTATGGGTGTATGTATAAAGTATAAAGTCGTATCACTTTTACTTTAGGAGATATTTGCTTTTGAAACTTCTTAACCAACTTAAAACCAACATCTCAGGTTTATTAAGTATCAAACTGAAAAACCTTTTTTCCTAGTCAGTAAATAGCTCATCAGAGCTAATGTTGATTGTTATAAATTATGTCTGACTTTAAATGAATATTATTGATTAATTTATATACTTGTCTTAAGTCTTCTACAGATCCACAAATTTTAATATCTAAGGTCTTTTTTATCCTAAATGCAATACTTTTACCTATCTATCTAAAAATGGGGTGCTTCTTATACAGAGGAGGGAAGTACAAAGAAGAAGATGCGCCATATTTTAATGCACTGACATCAACAAGTGATCGCTATTCCTATAGCATCGTTCCTTGTAGCATTTTTGCATTCTCTTAATGCATTTAACCCATTACATTGACAATGTATTTACAACTTGAACTTAAACGTCTGTCGTCTAATATGTTCTTTTGTCAAATCGTAGTGGTCCTAATTCTTACTGCGCTGTGCGTTGTTTGGTCCGTGCAGGATTATCAAGTGCAAAGGTTAAACTGATAGCAATGAGAGTTGGCTTTGCCAACTCAAAAATTCAATTAATTTTTTACATCATAACTATGCTGTGATTTTAGGTCTCAGGATTCCATAAATGGGTGCCCCAATTACCTCTCATTACCCATTTAATACCTTACGAACAGATAAATATGCAGCATGGATCAGACCTACACGTTTCGGGTACTTAACCCTCGTCAGTTATCCTGAATCCAAACAATGAAATATGGCCAGAGACTGTGAAATTTATTTTTTTTTTTTAAATACCGAAAGACGTATCAGGATGGGTGGGATAATAATTATTACCTGGGATCTTCTGTCTTTCTGTATATTTTTATTTATTATAAAAATCTGCCGTTACATATATGACTATTTTAGTCATAAAGGCAGATTTTATAATAAATAGAAGGTGTCTGTACATCGTTTTGCAAAACATAACAAGAAAAAAGAACGTGAGAGAGAGAGTATCAGTTTAGTATGCATGTAAACGTATGGATTAAAAATCAGACACAAAGTGAACAAAGAGTCATTTCTTACAAAGAAATGTTCAAGGTCTTCAAATTCAATAGCATCATGCATATAAGAACAGATAAATTTGCAGCACGGACCAGACATGCACGTTTCGGGTACTTTAATCTCGTCAGTGATCCTCAGTCTAAACAATGTAATATGGCAAGAGTGTGAAAATGTACCGAAAGACGTAGCAAGATGGATGAAATATGATGCTTCAGGACCCAAGTTTTAGAAATTCCGAGAAATGATTACAAATTTTCGAATGCGTTGAAGAAATTATCAACCGAAGTTGATCGAATTTGGCTACATGTGCCCCCGGGGACTCCTGGTCCACCAGCAGTGACACTCACCAAGTGGTAGAAATGTTAAACATCTTCAAATTCAAAAGCATAATTAAAGAACAGATAAATTTGAGGCATGGACCAGACGTGCACGTTGTGGGTACTTAATCCTCGTCAGTGATCCCCAATCTAATCAATGGAATATGGCCAAAGAGTGTGAAATGTATTGTGTAAAAAAATGTATCGAAAGACGTAGCAGGATGGGTGGAATATGATACTTGAGGACCCACGTTTTAGACATTCTGAGAAATTTTGATAACAGAAATTTTCGAATGCGTTGAAGTAACGATCAACCGAAGTTGATCGAACTTAGCTACATGTGCCCTCGGGGACTTCTGGTCCACCAGTAACATGCATGTTTCGGGTACTTAACCCTCGGCAGTGATCCTCAATCTAAACAATGTACATGTAATATGGCCAAAGAGTGTGAAAATTATTATGTCCAAAATGTACCGAAAGACGTAGCAGGATAGGTGATATATGATGCTTCCTGATTCACGTTTTGGAAATTCCGAGAATTTGTGATAACAGAAATTTTCGAATGCGTTGAAGAAACGATCAACCAATGTTGATCGAATTTGGCTACATGTGCCCTCTGGGACTCCTGGTCCACCAGCAGTGACACTCACCAAGTGGTAGAAATGTTAAACATCTTCAAATTCAAAAGCATAATTAGAGAACAGATAAATTTGAGGCATGGACCAGACGTGCACGTTGTGGGTACTTAATCCTCGTCAGTGATCCCCAATCTAATCGATGTAATATGGCCAAAGAGTGTGAAATGTTTTGTGTGTAAAAAATGTATCGAACGACGTAGCAGGATGGTTGGGATAATTATGATACTTCAGGACCCACGTTTTAGACATTCTGAGAAATTTTGATAACAGAAATTTTCGAATGCGTTGAAGAAACGATCAACCGAAGTTGATCGAACTTGGCTATATGTGGCCTCGGGAACTTCTGGTCCACCAGCAACATGCACGTTTCGGGAACTTAACCCTCGGCAGTGATCCTCAATCTAAACAATGTACATGTTATATGGCCAAAGAGTGTGAAAGTTATTATGTCCAAAATATACCGAAAGACGTAGCAGGATAGGTGATATATGATGCTTCCTGATCCACGTTTTGAAAATTCCGAGAATTTTTGATGACTCGAATGCGTTGAAAAAACGATCAACCAAAGTTGATCGAACTTGGCTACATCTGCCCTCGGGAACTTCTGGTCCACCAGCAGTAACACTCACAAAGTGGTACAAATGTTAAACGTCTTCAAATTCAATAGCATCATTTAAGAGCAGATAAAGCAGCATGGACCAGACATGCACGTTTTGTGTACTTAACCCTCGTCAGTGATCCTCAATCTAAACAAATTGAATATAATATGACCAAAGAGTGTGAAAGTTATCATGTCCAAAAAAAACGACCCTGTAAATTGTGAGTCTATTAGATTTAGGGGCTTTGCACTCAATTGACACACTGGGGTCTCAATGTGGAGGGTGAATTTAAAGCGCCACTTGAAAAGTACTCAGGCTACGCGCCTGGTGTTTCTATGGTGTTTGCTGCAACACCTTAAATCAAGATCGAAACGACATAACAAGATATGACCAACGATCCACGTGCACACAGCACGTGCTGGCTGCTTGTCGAAAAAGATGAGAGATCGAACTCCCGACTTCAATTAACAATTATTGCCTGTCTGCATTAAAGTAATTGCCATTACTAGTACTATCTAGAAACAAAATAAACATGCAATAATATTGAACCGTTCAAAATTTGAATATCTAAAAGCTTGATATCGAATTTCCCACGTATTGAATGACAGAAATTAAATGAGTAGATAATCATAAACAAACAGAAACTCTATATGAAAGAGGTATTACCGCATTTTATGGAAATGCCATTTCAAACATATGCAGATGGAACTTCCTTTCCAGGATTTGAAATTAGTAACGAATATGAGAATCTCTGAAAAGATATTTGTTATCTATACTTGCGTGTCATCCTTTATCAATAAGAATCGTAGAAATACAAAAGATTTGAATTTTAATATTCAAACTTTTATTTTTAAAAAGGAAATATATGAAGCATTTATGACGTAGGTTTACCTCAATACTGGTCTGATTATATCTGTGTTTCTTCATTCATTAGGTGGGCATATTTTATTGCTGTTGCAATGTCTGTATATGATATGGTCGTCTCAAGCCCTCAATGTTCACCTTTTCCGGCCTTTTTCTTTTGGCAAACTATGCAGAAGTTAATATTTGGGGGTTTCTTTTTAAACACCACAGACATACAAACAATACACAGACAAGAACATGTTTTAGTATATAACAACGAACACAGAAGTGTATATATAGGCCGATTCTTGGTCATATAGTGAGTCTCGAACCACTGATCCGACGCCCTAACCACTAGCCACGGCGCCGTTTGGAAATTTGACATTTTCCTACTTTCAATCGGGGGTCATAATCCGACAGCATTTATTTGCTAAATATATGTTTATTCGAACACTCCTTTGTTGTGTTTCGATGGCGTCACCTACAATGAGTCACGTTTCCTATTCATACAATACAGTAACAGGTCTCTTTCCATTTTATGTGTAGGCCTTTATGTTCCAATTATAATTGCCTATCTTGATGGTCGTTATGATTTGCTTATTCTTGTTGTCTGATTCCGTTCGTATAATTGGAAGTTTACTTTATTTAACACCCCCCTTTTTTCTATTCTCATGTGTCTGTGTGTGTTCCGCAGAGATCACTGCAAAGTCGTATTGTTTAGGGCTGAAAATAATGAGAAGAGTCCCGAAATTAAACGATATTCATTCATTGCATGGAAAGAGACCAATTACTACTGCATCGTTTGGATAGAAAACGTAATTCATTGTAGGTGGCGCCACCGAAACACAACTAAAGGAGTGTTCGAGTGACCCCTTGAAAATTTTTAGTTTCGCCTATAACTGTTCAACATTTCGTGGCACTTAATGCTGAAAGAATATTAAGTAACTGTTCTATATTTGCGCAAATCTAAAAGCTGGATTTCAAAACATAAAAACAAACAGACGACTGTATCGTGATAAACCAGATTGAGTAATATCATCGACTTATCATTGTGGTCTCGAATGCAAATACACAGAACATTTCCTTCCTAATTATTACGGAATTGTAATTTCAACTTTTTGACTATTTGATACACGAACATCCATCGATTCGCCTTATTGTGGGATATGCCAATTCAAACTATAGTGGCGCTATTCAAATAGTGTTTCGATTTTCAAAGTCGCTTCAATGCCTTTAAAGTATCTAATAAAGTATTCAAGGGAAAGTTTATAAATGCATTTCATCGAAAATTCGATACTAGTATTGTATTTCGTATGTAGAAAATGAATGAATATCAAGGGGCTCTAAATGGAATACCTCCAGCATCTTTTACGTAATTCGAGGGAAAAAATCTCCTGCGATTGTCCTTCCTTTGTTCCCTCACCCCTCATTCTATCAATGCATGCATGCAACACCCTTTTGAGGAAACACTTTAGCTAGTCTTGTAGAAATGCATTCATTCAAAATAATAAACGTAGAGTTCATTTTTAAGCAATTTTAATATATTGAAAATATATGTATTTTCTATATTGATAAATATATGTATTTTTTTTTCAAAATAGACGTTCTCTTTTTTGTTATACATGTAGTACGAGAAATTGTATTTTATTGTTCAAGTTTCTCTCAGAAAATTATATGCTATAATTATAATTGTTGTCGACAAGATCATTTGCAATGTAAATATTTAAAAACTTCGGATTATCTACAAAACAATCACATGTAATAGATTAAAGAGAAAATCACCAAATTTAGAGTTACATGACCTGATGGCACATATGATCTAACACGACAATGGGGGTTACACGTGTCATAGAATGGCACGTTGTCTTTGTTTACACCCTGTAGGACGATTCTGCCATGTGACTTTTCGTATGAATTTCAGACGTCAAAACACACTGCACTTTAGAACCGTCAACATTTTAATCTTGTGGAATTAAAGAGATCAACACAGACAAATAAATCCGATCACATTTTGTACCCTTCCTTTTATATTTTGTTGTAACATTTTCCGTGACCATCGACTTAAAAACACAAACCTTGTGAGCATGTAACGTGCGTTTTGATTGGATGAAATATTTTCCCTCAAGCCTTTTAACTTTTCGCGACATTATGATTAGAGGATGCAAGAAAATTATTGTGTAGATGACTTACTTAATTAATAGTTAATGAAAATGAGGTAGAAAAGCTTTAAGTAACTGTACATTCATTAAAACTTTGTACTCTATGACGTCATGCGTCTAAAGAGCCTTCGTAGCTAGCAGTTCCTCAACCATAAAATGTTCGTTTCCATCAGCAGCTCAATTCTGAATGTTGACGTTTTCGTACATGTATCTAACTGATGTACTCATTTTCGTATTTTGAAACGCACGGTAGCTGACATTGGTTTTTCTTGCAGGCAATACCAGGTATGGTCTTGACGTTTTATAATACTGAAAATTTACTAAATCAAATATATACCGTTAGCAGTTTGGATATGTTCATTGAAACGATTCTAAAAAAAATAGATAAATAAATAGAAAAAATCAAAAAAAGAAACAGAAACAGAAATACCAACAAACTGCACAATTTCCAACATTGTATTTTGTTTTAAGAACTTTTTTTCGTATTATCGATGTCCGTTACCAGCTTGATGCTTCATAACGTTCCTCGTTGGTAGAAAATAGTCTCACAAACAATAATTATTGATTCAAACTTTTAAATGATAACATCAGCAGTTATATCGTATAAAGCCTCGGTATCTTTGTAGTTGGTTAAGGTTACAATTAGTCAATTACGGAAACATCACTTAGTGATAAACGTAATAATTAAGCGCGTGCTTAGTTTCGGAACTTATACAATAACAGAATAACAGTAACGGTAAAAAATGTTCCGGACAATTGTAGGCATGGCTTTTATAATTAATCCGTTTAACAAATGCTTTCCGATTCTAAAGGAGTTAAATCAAATGCCAATATCTTCTCGCATACTACAAGGGTTTTCCAAACTAATTAGAGTTCACAATGGTCATTCAATTACGTTAAATTTAGAAAAGGAACAATTGCCCACGGTGGATTTAAAAATTGTCTAATGTTTTCTGTAAACAATCTAGTGAAAGCTTAAAAAGGATTTATTCGTTGAATTCACACAACTGAATAAAAGAAAGGGAATGTGTGCAAGATTCTTCGTATGTAGGATATTCTTAGCAAGGAATGATATGCTCGATTTATGTTGATTCGAAAAAAAAAAATGAAGAAGAAAGTGCATTCACATGATGGATACTGACTTGCCATTCTTTCAGTGTAAAGGGAAAAATTGTGATAACTAAAATAATTAGAATTATAAGGAAATTACAATGAGTGCTCTCCGAAGATCATCTACTGCGTTTGAACAATCAAGAAAGGAATCGAAAGGAAATAAACATGGACGTCGTTATTCAAGCATTGTAAAGCCAACATTTGAAGCAGCGATAACGGAAGACGTTACAACTAGCAGCGTCGTTGCTAATGGCGATATAACCGAACCAATTCAAGAGGACGAAACTGACACGATACAAAACCAAACGGCGGACGAATCCGGACCGAAAGACGCCGATGGCAAGCACGAATCAAGACCGAAAGATCCCGATGTCAAGCCCGAGTCAAAACCGAAAGATCCCGATGCTAAGCTTCCGACACGGCGATATTCTTCTGCCATCCCCCCTCGGAGAGACGTTCCCGAAGCACCGCCTATGCGTAGATATTCTACCGCAACGCCGATGCGTAGATCTTCACTAGCGATTGGTGGAAAAACAAGACGGAAATCGTCGGTTACTAATCCGAAAATACAAGAAAAAGAGGTAATTGTGAGAAAAGTAACTTCCTGAGTTTAATTCTTCTTGACTAAATACATAAAACTTAGCATAAATTAAAAAATTATCATGCTCTATACAAATTGGCAAAAACCTGCTTTAAAGAGTCCAATTTTGACCGAAACAATCTCAATTTTAGTTGTTAAAAATGTTACATCAAAAATTAACTGAATTTTAATGCGATTCGCTGAATTAAATAAATTAAACTAATCAAAAGAAGTGTAAAAACCGATCGATCTGTGAAATGTTTCATTTTCAGTCAAAATAAAATGAAAATAATGTAACTATGTTCACATTTGGTTCTAATTAAGTTTTCATGAAAAAGAGCTGCAATATCAATTATTTCAAACTAATATGACATCTGAAATAAACCTATGCAGCATTAGTTTTGGATATTATTCTTCATCCCCTTTCTTTTGTGAAAGGTTAGTTACAGTTTTAGGATGTCAACTTAGTTGTGAGCTAAAAAGGGTGAACTACTGTAAGATATGGCTACACGGTGTCGAACTATTTCTCATTCCATCGTCGATCGTGTTATAATTTCCATGAAACCCGAAATGGTCAGCACGCCCCCCCCCCCCCCCCCTTTTTGGGGGGGGGTTAATTTTATTCTATTTCAGAATTTTGTCATGTTTGAGTTCAGCTTTCTCCAAATAATAAGTTGGACCCTTCCACCCTAAAAAAATCGTAAGATCTGTGCTTGATTTTTAAAACATGATCCGTATATAGAAAAAAAAAGAAACGATGACGTTTGCGCGATCTCTGATAAATGTTGGGTACAGGCAAATAGGATCAGAGTTCCGAATCGGCATGTCAGCTCTAGGTTAAACCTAGATTTTTCACTTATTAAAGATGGAAAATACAATTTTAGAAAAATATTAATATTGAGTTTTAAGATAATCAATGTTTAAATTCCGAAAATTAGTTGTTATCTGAAAGATTTGTTCAATCCGGAACTCTCAAGACAGGTGATCCGTGATCCCCCTAATTGCCTGTACGTTATGCTAGGTTTACACTTAGCCACGATGCCTTACGATGTCCACGATTGAGCCAAATCATGGAGCTCCACGATTCTATAAATAAAATTGGTCTTCACACGCTCTCCGACGCTCCATCACGCTCTGATACGCGCTGTAGAGATTTGTTACGATTGTAGGTAAGATCTCTTACGATTTGCATCCCGTTCTCTCACGCTTCGTTACGTTCCCCTACGATTACCACGATGAGCTATTACGCTTTGCCACGCTCTATCACGGTTCCCTACGCTTATCAAGTTTTGTTGCGATCTGTTACGATGCAGGACTACGATTTGCCGCGATTTAACACGATTTGATATGAAATAGACAACCAGTTTCAATACCACTTGCAATATCCGAACAAGATTAAGCTAAATATCCAGGAGATGAAGATTTTATATCGCAAAACGCTGGAAATGGCATTGATGAACCTTATTTGATCTTTCTTTTTTCGATTATTAAAGATAACATTTTTTATTGAGCAATTCAAATCTTTGAATGCGTGTATATATTTAACTCGTTTAATGCAGCACCTCACTGATTATCCAGACTTCTTTTCTTAGTATTCTTCATATGGTAGAAATTGTTGCGGATGTTAAAAACTCTTGTAATCTATCAAAAACGGGATGTTTCATTATAATTTACATTATAGGAATATTGGAATCGCAACGAATCTTGTAGATCGTGGACTGAATCGTGGAAACCGTAACAAATCGTCAAAGAGCGTGATTGAAATCGTAGTGGATCGTAGGAGAACGTGTTTCACCAAGATCTCCTACGATCGCATATTACGATCTGTTGCGCTTTGTCAAGATCTGTTACGCTCTACTACGCTCCACTACGCTCTCTCACGATGTAAGGATCAATCGGGACAATCGTAGCAAATTTTTTGAGAATCAAAAATTTTGCCACGATCTCTGCGATCTCCTACGATCATCACGCTCTTTTACGATCGTCACGATTCAACCCCACGATCTCTTACGATCTCTACGATTCACCTCAATCGGGGCAATCGGGGCGATCGTGGCTAAGTGTAAACCTAGCATTACAATTTTCTTTCATATAAGAAAAATATTTAGTAATGCATTCTAGGTGTCGCTACTTTACAAGTATTTAAAGAGTGCATCCAGAGACATTGTACAGTATATTACAATTATTTTAGATTATAGATCTCTTACCATTAAAGATTATACTTTTTCGTTTTTTCCCTACCTTTTTTTTCACTTCTATATACATGTAATTTATAAGGTCAATTTGTTTCTTCTTGCAATTTAGACACCCAGCAGACTTTCAAGCTCTGTTTAATGAATTAATCGTAATAATACATTAGTTATATATATTATATACACATTATACAATTTAAAAGTCGACAACAATTGATTGGCGTTCGTTTGAATATTTAAAGGAGCAATGAGTCTTAATTTGAAAATTTCTAAAAGGTCCCCTACTACGGGATTTTTTTTTAAATCTGTCCATGGTGTAATTTACTGGGATGACATAAACGAGAATTGAACGATTCACTGTATTAGCTAAAACCAAGACGTGCTTTCAAGCTTGTACTTGTATTTGTTTCTATATTTACATGTTGTTTGAAGTTATTTTGCAAATATCACAAATCGACGTCCAGGGATTTTTTAAGTATTATGCATTATATACAAAAAGCATTTTGTTGAGGTTCGATCGTCTTTTTTATCAGCAGAGATCGGATAAACAATTCGCTATGTGTACATTGACTGAAACCTCCACCCCTATATCTGACGAGCTGGAAAGTTGTAGATCCTCAATGAAATGGCACGATTGAAGTAGAATTGAACGACCACTTCAAACGCGGTTCTCAAGAGGGTAGGAGGGTCAGGAACCCCCCCCCCGGAAAAATGCCAAAAAATACGTGTTCTTGTTACAAAACTATACTGTAGACTGAAACCCCTCCCCCCTCCTGCCGGCTTGCCCCCCCCCCCCCCCCGGAAAAATGTCCAGATCCGCCCATGACTATACGTTGTCTAGACAGATTTATAAACAAACTACCACACACCAAGTTCTCTTCCATCCCGGACATAAAGCCTACTGTATTCTGTTGACCTCTGGGCTGAAATTGAACATAGTCGCCTGCTATTTCATTCCGAACTTTTCGCTAGAATGTTTGAAAAAATAAGTCATGCATAGAAGGAAAGAATTGCTTTCTGACTCCCTTTTCTCTCCACATAATTAAAGTCTCTTGCAAGTTCTAAAACCATATACCAAAATTCTATAATGTCCATATTAAGCATCATTATTTTTATAGTAGTTGAATGAAATGATCAGACCCATTCAGATCGATTTTGTAAAGTCAATCTTTTTCTAATAGAAATCGAAGCTGTCGGGGTCGTTTAATCTCTCCGTGGTGACAAGTTTGCACAAATGATTGAATTAAGATATTTAAAAATGTTTGATTTAATTACTACAACGAGTTCATCATATGGAACGCACGTCAGTTATATACTTATCGATAGTGTTGATTTTTCGGATTGTAAGTTCCTGATGTGTATCAATTACGGCATTTGTATTATTTTCATTTTCATTTAAACTTTGTTTTAAAAAGGGAAGGTGACCATATTATCAGAGTACGTCAATGCCTTAAACTCCAGACTCATGCGTACATATGTACGTATTTTCTTGGATACTGTTTTGGTTACTAGCTCGTAGAGTAGTGACATTTAAAGAACAAATAATGATCACTTACGAAATGATATAGATGATGTATGTATCCTGATACATTAAAGACAAAGGGATAAAGCAAAGTGCCCCCCCCCCAAAAAAAAACCACGGCCATCAGAGATAATACAGAAAAGAAAATCCAACCCCCTCTCCCTGGTGATGGAAATATTTGATTTTTGGGGAATCTGTTTTTGTTTTTATTTATTGCTTTGGGTCTTTTATTTATTTATTTGTTAAACTTTATTTATTTTTCAACTGAAATTGAAATTTTGTGCTAGATTCTTTATAATATAATTCTAACAATAGCAGACATCGTGAAAGTTTTTATAACTTACCAGACATTTTGAATGTTTGTAGAAATTCAAACATGTTTATTAAGAAAAAATTGAAATATTTTACCAGACCGAAGCAAATTTTACCAGATTTGTCTGTTATGTCTGGTGACTTTCGGACTGACTGCAATAGATCAATTGATTTTTTAATCTTGCAAATGAAACACCAAATGTTTCAGAAAACATAAATTTAGATGCTAGTATATGCATCCTCAAAATTTGAGAAATTATCAAATGAAGAATTTATTCCTCCATGAGTCTACATCTTCCGAACATCTAAGATACTAGTAATCAAATAAGGAATTCCGTCCTGCAGATATCTTAGATATTATTAAATGAGGGATTTGCATCCTTCAAACATCTGAAAAATTACCAAATGAGGATTTCCTCAAATTGTAGTCCTAAATTCAGACTACT
Source organism: Pinctada imbricata (assembly GCA_033119305.1). NCBI lineage: Eukaryota > Metazoa > Mollusca > Bivalvia > Pterioida > Pteriidae > Pinctada > Pinctada imbricata. Next base: position 43,829,934 of record VSWD01000011.1, read on the forward strand.
TTTCTTAACAACGCGCCATTGTTTCCAAACGGTAACATTGTCAAATTTCGTAAGTCTGTACCCAAATCTCTCCAAATTCCTTCAATTCTTATAGAATTATCTTGTCCTATCTCCACCCAAATCTGGGCTTAATGCTACATGGAGTAAACTTTGGGTAATGAAATCCCAATCAAAACTTTGCTGTGTGACATTGTCGTAGACTTACAATAGTCCACAAGCTAAGTGTCAACAGTGGGAAGTGGATGGCAAATAAGCGACCTTATAAAAGGAAAGAAATGCCGTGCATTAGATCGCTATACAGTCCTCATCCTAATATTAAAGTCGGAATTTAAAGTATAATGAAATTCAGTTCCTAAGTATTATGACAAACTTTTAAACAGGCAAAGACTTTTCACGTCTTTATTGAAAGCTTTTTGAATGTTAAACACTTAAGTTCGACGGGGTATCTTTACATTTGCAATAAAAGCTGAAAGAGATACCTGATTGAAAAATTAGTGAGGAAAAAATCTGATGGCGATAGATAGAAAGCTTGGATTAACGTTTACTCAGTGTAAATGACAGGGATTAACGTATTTGTGAAGGCCATAGGAAGGAAATAGTTGTATCAGCATACAAATTCAAGGTTTTTCGGAGTATATTGGTCCAGTTATTCGGGACACTTCACCTACGGAAACCTGCGTGTACTCTATGATCCGAAATTTCTATTTGATGTACACAAATAATATGAACATGCGAATATGCGCCGTCAATCATTCAAATTCTATATGGATTAGCAATTAATCGAAGTCAGTGTTTGATTTTGACAGACAATTCATACCGAGTCGCGTTCTGGCGCTGTCACGGCCGCACCGATTTAACCAAAAATCATTGATTTCTATATTATGTGCACTTGACAATCCTGAAATGCACAAACATTGAAATTATTTATATGGATCTTAAAAAACGAAAAACGAATTTAATAATCTAAATGAAATCTGCTTGAAATCTGAGAGACCAACGCGTTACAAACCAAATTGTGCCTTCTGACAGACTATATACACGAGGGATAAGTATTCTAATAAAGGAAAATCGAATAAGTTTTTGCATGAAATGTCTTTTCGATATTTTCAACAGGTAGAGGATGCTAAGAAAGCAGAGGAACCGGAAGTTGATCCACAAGAGACTTTTCGACAGTTCGTTTACGACAGTAAGTAAATAATTTGTAAACCATGCATAAGAAAAATAATAAAAGGTTTCTGTCTTTGTCTCAACGATTAGGCCATTTTAAAAATGTGCAGGTATTAATGGTTTCGGACACAATATATATATAGCACATTACTATCTATATTTATCGACTAAACCAACAGCAAATCCTCGGGCCTTTCCGTAGGAAAAACAAAACGTGCGACGGATAGGCACGAAAATGTGCGATTGCGTACGAAAATGTTCGATGAAAAGCCAAAGATAACCTGGTTTTTAAGCTTATTTTTATTTCTATTTCAGCGATTAGAACGACTTTCCAGTTGGTGACAGTAAACGATGAAATCAACATTAACGTTGATAACGTGTTCCCTGTCTTAAAGACGTTAGAACTTGACGCCAACGATGAGGTCATACTGGACATGGTCCGAACGTCCTGTATTGAAAGTAAGAAAATGTTTCCTAGAAGGACATTATGTGAAAGACCGATGTCCCCGTACAGCATGAAGTGCTACATCCATCTGAATTTATGTTATTGATATTAAAAAAGTAGTTCAAATATTATTAAATAGGGAGGGGGGGGGGGGTTAAAATGTACGTATAATTGGATTGAATACGTAACACCATACAGGGCACATTATAGCTTTGTCCGTCTAGCGTCCTAACCATCACTTCTTGCTATACAGTACATTTGATTGATAAAAAATGATTTTCTTTTTACTATTTTAAGGCATAAAACAAAATATTTCTGAAGATGACTATAACTCTTTAGTGATGAAGTAACTTTCCCTTTAAGGAGGCTCAATAATCGTTTCACGTCATCAGATATCGAATGCGGTACGTTTATATGTGGCCTTTTGGTTTTTCGGCCTTCAAACTCCTCCGTAATTCGCTTGTTTCCTGACGGATTTCGACAAGTATGGTATCGATGGAACCAGAAAATTATCATCTACAATCTGAGTGTAATAAAGATGTAGTAAAAAATATCGTTAAATTTATATATACAAAAATATTCCGTAATTGAGATGCCCTGGCTACCGCCGTAAACGTATCGTTTTTATAACGTCTTCATCGATTATTCAACCGCTTGTTGCCCGGGATCAAAAATAAGAAGGTAAATTTAAGTTAATGATCAAATAGGATATTTCTTGGAGATTTTAGCGATATCAAAGATAAGATATTTCAAGTTTGGTTTCTCTAATAATCTTTGGTTAAACGAATTTTTCTTCAATTTTGTCAACTTTCGTGCTTTTCAGTGAGATATTATCGAATAAAGTTTCCCTACTTGAAAAATTTCAGCGAATGAATTTTAGTTTTAACCCTCCTTTGTTCAAAGATATATCCATTTTACAGATAACTGCACGCATTGTCGAGAACGACGGAGGTGATTGACGTCCACTTATTGACATGGAACGTCAAAATGTCTAAAAACGCTTCCGTTTACTAATACTTTAGGTCTATTTCTCTTACATGCATTCATATTTCTGTATCTCTAAATAAATTCATGGAACCAGAAATGAAATTTTGAACAAAACTTTTTTAAAGCTTTTACTTGAACTTTTTTGACAAAACTCATTTAACTGTCACTAACAAAACACGAAAGGTGAGTTTATAAAGGAAAAGGGCGAATAACGCTTGACCAGGGATATTTAGAATTACACACATTACTTCCCTTTTCTTGTTTATTTTTTCGACAAATTATTCGTAAACTTTTTTTTTCCATTTCGATGATCATAGTTGTGTTAGTATTCTTCCTTGCACCAGAATTTGAAACTATCGCTGAATGTTGGGAAAGAATAATCTCGACTCGGAGTATCTGATTTTTTACCTCACCTGAGCTATTGTCATAGCACGCCGTCCGTCCGCCGTCTGTCATCCGTCTGGCGTAAACCAAGTAGATTTGTACAATATGGAAACGAGGTAAAGCGGGATGTCGTGTACTTTTGTAAAAAGATTAGAGTCTGGTCTTAAAATTATGTCAATTATAATAGCTTTTAACAAATATTTTCATCATTATGATAATGTCAACTACGGGAACGGGGCATTTTAATTTGACTTGTTGCAAAGTTTTACAAAATCGTTACTATGACAACCAAGTATTTTAAATCAGGATGAACGATTACATGTACTTTTTTATAATTTTTTTCGAAGGACAGAGTTTGTCATTGAAAAATATGTAAAAGAAAATAACTTCTGACAAAGACTTCTTATCACTTTGATGTCAAATAAGGGTACTGAGTACTTTTTTTAGATTCTGATTTTGGGGTGGGAGGTACATAAAATGTACTTTTCTGGAACAGTTTTAGCTATTTCACCCTTTGAAAGCATCATCTATAAAGAAATATACATATTTGATGATATTATGGTGAAAATTATTACAAGAATGGTTTTAATCTGGAATAATTATCAATATATCATGTCTTTATTTATTAAAATTCATTGTGTTGTGACAGATCTCGCTGTTGGTTTACATATGTATATTCAGAGGACCACTGGTCAATCAAATGAACGATGATATGTTATCTTAATTACAAATATAAATCATCAGATACCAATGTTAAATACGCAAAAAATTTTTTTTCCTCTGACAAAGAATTCTTGGATTATTGAGCCACCTTAATGTCCGGGTTTCGACTCTTAACAGAAATGAGGCAGAAGAAGGATGGGTACATTTGTATGTTCAAATGTAGAGGAATATCTCCTCGAACTATTCAGACCAAAAAATCAAAATTTGCCCATCTCGCCTTTTTTTTTTTGCTATAAACGTCAATTTTGGCCTATTTTAACATTTTCGTCTTTTTAGAGAATACCACATCATAACTTTACACACCTCTGCAATACATGAAATTTCAAAAAATTAAATACATGTATTATAATATCCTTTTTTTCGGGATTCTTATAGCTTGTGTATGAATTTAAGGCTATTTTGAGAAATGATAAAAATAAACAGTTCCAACATGTCTAGGGAGAGTAGTTTCTTATAAATACGATTTTGCTGGTTGCCATGGCAACACCTTAGTAGCACAATAATTTATGCCATCCCCCCCCCCCCCCCAAAAAATCAAAATCTTGACCCCAAAACATAGTCTTTAACTTAAAGTTCGAAGTTCTAATTACAACATGAATAGTATATATTCTGGTGTTTGAACCGTTAGTAGCAGAACTCATGAGAAAATGATTTATTTTTCCTATTTTCGGCTATTTTTCATTAAAAAAAAATATGCATTTTCCCCAAAAATACCTAGTCCGACTTGCAGACCTACGACGGTGTTGTCTGTTTTTTCGTCTTCGGTCTGACTGCTATGCATAGGCAAAACTTGAGAATTTCGGTGCGAAAATAATTTTGGCAAGTCATCCTTTTTTTGACAAATTCCAGTCTCTTCAACCAAAAAATAAGTCACCCAGTCCTCCTGCCCCTAAAAAATTCCCTTTAGGCCTGGTTTCACCTCTGTGCGCATGACAAAATGTTGTCGATCAGAGGAAAATCGGAAGAGAAGAAGAGGCGAAATTAGGCTTGGAGGGGACTTTTTAGGGACAGGAGGACTGGGTGACTTATTTTTTGGTTGAAGAGACTGGAATTTGTCAAAAAAAGGACGACTTGCCAAAATTATTTTCGCACCGAAATTCTCAAGTTTTGCCTATGCATAGCAGTCAGACCGAAGACGAAAAAACAGATAACACCGTCGTAGGTCTGCAAGTCGGACTAAAAAATACCCATCTAGCAATGAAAAATTCATTGTTTTCAGAAAATAATGTAACAAACTGAGGTTATACCATTTATCGTTTATGTCGGTCCCAAATATAATTACGTGATATGAAAATAAAGTTATCTCCCTGTAATCCCAACCTTAACCTTAATTACAAGTATTTGAAAACAAAAAATTAATTCCAACATTCAAGGCAAATAAATTTGGTGAAAATCATTGGATTTATTTTGTTATTTTGAACAAAAATCAAGAGTTTTGTCGTATATCCCTTGAACTCCAAAACTTGCCCTAGCTTACAAAAATGTACATGTATTCAGTACAAAGGGATATTGACGTATCCAGGTCGAATAAAATTTTAATGGGATCAGCGTCCCCCCCCCCCTCCTTTAACTTTTTTCTTTAAAAGGAAATCTAGATCTACCCGTGTTTATGGAGTAATGAACGCAATCTGTATATAAGAGCTCACATCAAAATTGGATTGTTTAATTTATTTCAAAATAATGTCTCGCTCTGAAAATTAATCTTGACGGAACTGAAATAGTAGAAGGATCAGGACACAAAATTAAAAATTTTAATTTATTTTAAAAACCACAATATCGGAGAAAATGAGATTTGTTATTTTATATTTCCTTCAGTAAGATTGATGGGGAATTTAAAACCTCCTTTTCAGTTTACAATTTCATTTCCTATTAAAATTAGTAGATGTATTTTCTCTTCCTTGTCCCTCGTTGTTGAAGCGATTCACTACTTTAAAAATGCTGTATCATACCTATACAAAATGTATATGTTTGAATCTTTAAGTATTTCTTAAAATAGATTTTAATGCATTTTGTTAATGTGATTCTGAGTACATTTACAAGTAATTTACTTTTTGAAAATCTGCATAATTTGATTCTATGCACACATTTGAAATTTTAGCATTTATCAAAGAGAATATAATCACAAAAATTTGTACATATATACATGTAAGTGGAATAACATCAAAAGAACAATATACCTTTTCTTATTCACATTTATGTTTATTTACCTTTCGAGATGAATATTTACCTTTCAAGATGAAATTGAGCGCCTCAAAAAAAAAAAAAAAAAAAAAAAAAAAAAAAAAAAAATCACTCAATTTTCCATCTTTAAAACTATTATATATTCTACTTGCTGTATTAATGTTGTAAATGGATATAGAATGAAATTAACTTTGAGGCAAGAAAACACTTAAAATATCACACAAGAAAAGAATTTTAAAATGCAACAGAACAAAAAAAATGAATAAATGAATGAATAAATAAATAAAGAAATAAATAAATAAATGAATAAATAGATAAATAAATAAATAAAAACTAAATAAAAAAATAAATGAATTAATAAATTACATGTAGAAGGCTTTTCTTTTCTTAATATTCGCAGAAGGTATTTTTTAAAATATAATACTTCATCACTGTCCGGTTTTGACTGAATTACGTCTATGAACTTATTATGTATCGAGCAAAATGCGACCTAATACAAGTACATGTATTATAAAATCTGAATTTAACGAGCCAGCGCAGATCTAGAAGGAGTCAAAGGGGTAAGAACCCCCTGTAATCCACTATTCTTATTTTCAACGTTTATAGTATATTTTTTCAAAACCATAGGCTGGCACTCAGCCCCCCTCTTTTTTTAAATATATAGATCAACCCACGACGAGCTATATCATCAATCATAATATATTAATCGTTTCAGCTTTCGGAGATATCAACGAACAAGAGTTTGACGCAGCCGTTTTGGACCAGAGGCGAAGGGCGACAGGCGAAGAATTCGAGGAGGACCTTCGCTCAGCGTTCGCCGTTATCGACAAGGACGAAGATGGATTCATCAATACCAGCGACATATACCAGCTGATGATGGGAATCGGCGAAATGTTGGACGACGACGAACTGATGGACGTAATGAAAGCGGCAGATTACGACAAGGACGGACAGATTAATTATAGAGGTGAGGAAAATTCTAATGAAAATTAAGAGGGATGTTCAGAAAGTTCGTGGATCCGTGCTTTATATTTAATAGCTATTCTCTGTAAGCATTTGCACTTTTATGAAGGACGCATGGCACGGCATGTCTCAGATTTTGATAATTTTTGTACATAAGGTTGGGTCTGACCCAAAAGTAAAAATTTATTAAAAAATTTCTTAATATCACATCCGGTTGCCATGGAAACGGACTTTGAATATTGAAAAAATGCATTTTTGGGCGTTTTTGAAGTCACATACACAATTTATGCAGCATAATCTAAAACAAACACTAATGAATTATCAGTACCCTATCATTGCTCTTTCAAGTTAAGTAATAATAATGTTGGGTTTATGGTCTTATCTATATGTTTCCATAGCAACAACACAGGTACCCTATCAAAATAGTATTTTTGGCATTTTTTCAAAATTCAACGATAAATTGCTTACATTTTTGAGTTTTTTATGCAAATAAAACATAAGCATTTACATTGGGACAAAGTTTCTGTTCGTTGCTATGGCAACATGACCTCAAATCGGAAAAATGAAAGCAATTTCGGACAATATTTAGAGTCCTTTTTTTACTAGATCATTGAATTTTAATTCAAAGTGATGAAAATTAATTAATGTATTCAAGTAGATCTTTCATTACACGAAAGAATTTTTTTTCAAAAAGTTAAGGAAATAGCCCGTTGCTATGGGAACGATTGTGTAAAATTGCACACAGACCCACTTTGAGTCCTTGGATACGGGCATCAAAAGTTAAGTAATCTGAAATTTTTAGAGTCTAAAATAAAGTTTAGACTTTGCTTTATCTAATATGTAAAAAAGGTTGTGTAAGCCTGTTTCGTTTTTTGGGGAAAAGACTTCGAAAAACAACAAAAAATGCTTATTTTCGTAATGTATGGCCAAAGTACTATAGCAACCATTAATTATTTGAAACTTTTTTATTATATTTTGATAGAGGCTTACTTCATCTTTATTGTTATTAAATTTGAACATCCTGGGATTAATAATTACTGTTTTATGAAAATAATAATAAATGGTTGCCATGGTAACATATGTTCCCCATAGCTTTTTCACGGTTTTTGAAAGAGCTCTTTGTGTTGGATATTTCCCAAAAATTTTTATCTGTTCATCATGATGCAAAATTTTTTAAAATGACTCTGAAGTTGCAAAATAAGTAATATTCAAGACCATAGTTACTGTTGCCAAGGAAACTTATGTACATAGTAACAAGTGGGTTTATCTTGAATTTGCTCATTTTATATATATTTCCTTATTATATACCCATCAAGAGAGAAGAAAAATTGGAAAAATACAAACAGCATTTTGAAATCAATATATCAAAATTAGCTAATTATGTTGTCATGGTAACCAGCCTTTTTACAATATCAGACACTTCTAGTGAGCTTAATAAAAATTTTATGTCCTAATCTTTAGGATGCATAAAAAAATCTTCCATTAATGTTATATATAGACCAAATTACAGAGCTTCAAATTAGCTCAATTTTGCCAATTTCTCAACTTTAAAGGCCGTTACCATGGTAACCAGATGACCTAGAATTTATTTTTTTGTCAAATTTTCCATTTTTCATTGGTCCCTACTTATGTGTGAAATTTCATGAAAATCGGAGACCATGCGTGCCGAAATTGTTTAAATGCTTACAGAGAAAGTGTGTTAATTATCACATTTCAAGGCGAACGTTAATGAAATTTTCTAGAAATGAAGGGGCACATTAAGAAAGAAACCACAAATTACAACTTCTTCAAGGCTGTTATTTTTGCATGTGTATCTTATTTTGAAAGACTTTAAAATTGTGCTAAGCATATATGATGATATTCATCCTTTTAATGAAATATGGATGATTCAATTAATGGATTTTCAACGATGATTTCTATTCGCGGCGTTTTAAGTTCGCGAACAAGAGTAAGGTGACTGATTTGCGAAGTTTTATTTTCGCGACATCATATGTACGTATCTTAAGCCCCTGTCACACCTTCACGTTCTGGCATGGCGTTCGCACTACGACCACCAAAATTGTACGAAACGTGGCGTGAACGTAGTAAGGAGGCGAAGAACGTTGTAAGAACCCGCTGATACGTATTGAGGTCGTAGTAAGGACACCGACGAACGTGCCCGTACGCCGAGCCACCACGACCGTTTTGAACAGTCGTAGTGAGGACGCGGTGATGACAGAACGTGGTAAGGACTACTTGCGAACGTATTGAGAACTTCATGGACGTATTAGAAACGTGACGCGAACGTAGTAGGGTCGTATTACGGACGGCTAACACTTTTACATATAATCATATGGAGATCGCCACGTCTCTGCCGTCCTTACCACGTTCTTGGTTTTAGAGGTCGAAAAAATCAAAATAGACCTCGTACAAACAATTTATCCTTTGAACGTGTCATGATCGTAGCATGAACGCAGTAAGGACTTCAAGAACGTAGTAAGCACGCTGTACTATCGTAACACAGACGCCTTCGTCGTAGTGTAAACTTGGGGCCGATCGTAGTGCGAACTTGACCAAACGTACTAAAGACGGGAAGGACGCGCTACTTAACGTGTTACGGACGCTTAAGGTCGTGTTGCGCACGCACTGGAGTCGTCAATTATTGTTTCGGAGAGCCCTTCCGGGTGAAAAATGCCACGTTCTCATTACGTTAATGAAAAAATTCAAGGACTTCAAGGACGTAGTAAGAACGTCTCGAGAGAACGTGTTGGTGTGACAGGGGCTTTACTACACATGTGTTAGGACATATTCGCGGCGTTTTGTTTTCGCGAATCTAAGGACCTCGCGAATATCGCGAAAATAAAACGCTCGCGAATAAAAGACATTTTACAATATCATATAAACTGAACTGTTAGTTACATTGTACATATGTATATGTGTTAAATGTCTTTGTTTCCTTTCAGATTTTAAATATTTTCTGATCGGTGAATTGGATGAGCTGCCAAAAGAGGGAGACGAAGACGAAGCCGAGGAAGAAGGAACCGAAGAACAAGAAAAGAAGGAGGAAACAACAGAGGAAGAGAAAAAAGAAGAGCCGAAAGAAGAAGTAAAGGAAGAGATTAAAGAAGAAGTGAAAGAAGAACCTCCGAAGGAACCGCCAAAACCAAAGCCCACATTGAACAGAAAGAGTGTTCTCTGGGGATATATGAGGGCAACTACTAATGTTGTAGAAACCGCTAAAGAAATTAAGGATAGGAACGAGAAAGAGGCAAAGAAAGTAGAACCAATCAAGGAAGAACCGGATAAAGATGAAAAGAAGGCTGAACCGGAAATGAAGGAAGAAATCTCTCCACCAGAAGAAAAGAAAGAGGAAGAAAAGCAAACGACACCGAAGCATGATTCTGGTATTGGTAGTGAAATCGAAAGTGAGGCTGCCATCAGAGTCACATGACTCTACCGATGGTTGTGGTGAGGTAATATCCGTTACTGTTAAACATCTTTCTTCAATAACAGAAGAGAAAATGGGAGATGAGGACGTCTTTGAAGAAGATGAAGATGCTGCGGAAGATGGAAATGAACTGCGCCCAGAAACACCCAGCAGACGGACAAGCCGGCCAGCAGTCGTCTGCATCACAAAGAACTCGACCGATGTCTGGTGTTACTACAGTTAGCTTAGAATCAGGGTGCGAATGTCGAAGAATCAGTGAAGGACAAATCTTTCGAAAGATCAGAATCTCGTCCATCGACTGCGCGTCCAAAATCTGGCATTTCTCGACCGGTTTCTGCAAGCTTTAGAACGCATTCTGCAATGAGTAGAGTTTCTTCTTACCTATCAACTCATAGTGAACGTGACTTTATGACAACAGACACTACTGAAACGGAATCATTAGATCTAGGTATCATAGACGATAACGATGATGACGACGATAGAATGAGTATAGACCCGGATGTTTTTAAAACTCCGATGTCGGAGAGGCAAGTCAGACACTTGGACAGTTTCAGAGAGACCCGAGCATATTCCGAAGTTCCGAGTCGCACAGAAATTGTGTACACATCTCCTACATATTCAAATTACAAAGATCCAAAAGATCATTTTCAGAGATTTCCAAAACGTGAGAATGGAAACCATGTGTTAGAGAGGGCAAAATCTGCCAGTCGTATCCAGTCTATAAGACGTATAGAGACTGCTATACTCAGGCGACAGAACACAGACTCTAAATTAAATGTGAAACGAATAAATGTACTAAACGAACAATCTAAAAAAGAACCAATTAAAACTAACGCAAACGGCTTGTCTTGTAAACATATCAATATTGACTTAGATTATCAAAATGTTGGCCCTTCAGCAAAGTTTGAAAGTTACAGTAGAGACTTGCTTCGACGACCAAAAACAGCGCTAACGTTTAACGAACGATATACCCAACTCGCCAAAGAGCGGATGAAGGAACAGGAAATGAGTGAATCGCCGGATCCGTTCGTCAGCATTATAGATTTGACCCGATCATTAAAAGGAAACTCGGCTGGTTATCCGGAAAATCCCGAACTTTCTCTTCGGCACAGTGGCTATAAATCGGTGTGGCCATTGGCCAGAGTCAAGTCGGCCAGAAATCAACGGATAAATCAAGGCAAAAATATAGAACTGAATTCAATATCAAGGCGACTTGAAAGAACCCCTATAGCATGGCAATCATTCGAATCAGACACACCACGATATGACGTCCAAAAAGGATTAACAGGCCACCATGGCCGAAACCAAGCAGTCATAACACTGGAAATACCGAACTTGGCACAGTCAAAGAAGAATGTGAAACGGATGTCCCCATTATCCGGTTTGTTACCTAGGACTAAGTTAAGAGGATGACGATTTTTAAAATTTTAGATGACATGTTTAATTATATAGAAAACCCGCTGTCTTTCCTTTTACCTTAAAATACCGAATGATTGTCCTTTATTGTGCAATTTATACTAGTAGATAGTTTTACGGTATTTGTTATTGTTTTAGAATACTAGTATTCAGATTTTTACCTGTTCAAAGTGCTATGACTGCACAAATCTTATTGTGTACACATCATTATTAATAAATTCTAAAACAAGGTATCGTATCTAATTTTAGAGTACAGGTCCATGTAAGAATCAGGCAGTTGAAAAACCTTAAAATTTTTGCTGAACTTTTTTTTTTTTAAATGTGTTCAGATCAGCCTCCATATGAATGTCCTGAAGGAATTTTCCTGATACCTATAAGAAAGTTATAGGGATAGCAAATTATGTTGAATTGTATAAGGATATAATTTTCCCGCCATTTTTTCTCTTCATAATCCTTTATTAAATATGAGGTGAATATCTCACTTCACCATCCGAACCTTGAGAAATTAACTGCATTCGATTTGTTTGTACCACTGTCTCAAAACAGGAATAAAAAGTTCTGCAAATAAAATAGAAAATTAAAAAAAAAATGGAATATTGAACAAAGATCGATCACACTACATAATGTAATGATATGTCTGGGAGAAGTAGGCATCTCCTCCTTACTAGCATAACCGCCTATGTACAGTCTGTCTGTTACCCCATAGTTCTGCACTTCACATCCGAAGGCAATTACAAACAAATTAAATGAACCTTTACAACGATCTCCAACAAGACCCTGTTGCAGCACCAACAGCAAAACACCCGATGCAAAAACACAAAAGACCAGCATACTATGAGACGGAAAAGAGACATACGACATATAAACATCAAACACAAAAGACTACACATAAACCAACGAGACCAATGGGCAACCGGTGCCGACTTCAGACGGCCATTTGCCACGCAAGTAGCAAATGGTGTGGTTATCCTGGATTACGTGCGCACAACCCTCTCTCTTCTCCAATTACCCAGAGGTCTCGAAGAACGTACAATATTGTGGTGTAAAACAACCTCCTCACTTAAGATGTGCAATTTAGAGACTACAGATCCAAAGATGCTTTACTGAAGACGTCTAGTTTTGATAAATTGATATCTTTTTTTTTTTTTTCAAACTAAGACGGAGATCATATGATATAGCTAAAGTATACTTCGACAAGATTTCGTGATAAGGACTACGTCAAGGTACTCAAAAGACTACAAAGACCAACAGGGTAGTGTGCGCAAAACAATCAAATTCAATAATACTGGAATACAAATTCTTCTCCAGTTTTGCACGTACCCTGTGAGACAGCCAATGTGAGACACATAAATTGTCTCAAAGGCTCCAACTGACCAATGATAAGAGAAAATCTTATTGTGACGTTACAGTAACGTCGTCAGAAAATATGGCGTTAGACGGCATGAAACGTTGTTTGAATTTACTTTTTCTTACGTTTCACAGAAAATCACGTTCTACTGAGTGAGACATAAAAATTTACACTCGTGACGGAATTTTTCATCTTTTCCGTCGTTCCGCTACGCTCCAAAAGGGAAAAGACGAAATTTCCGTCACTCGTGTTTTATATGTCTCACTCAGTAGATCGTGATAGAACCTATTATACCACACCACCCTTCAAATGTATATTTTGCAAGGGGATAAAATGAGAATATTTTGAAAATATTGAGAAGCAGTTTACACGAAACCCCTAATCAGAAAGGAAACTTCATAATCAGTGGGCGTACAATTTTAACCATGAAACAACTACAGAGGAGCAAAAATACTTGTAAGTCCCTGATTTAAATTGGATCAAGGGCCCGGGGGAAAGTCAGTCTCTTATCCATGCAGAAAATGTCAAAACCGGCCGAAGAATGTGTTATCAAAGTCGGTGTTTATGGTTGATCTAACCTAGAATTTACCTTTCAACGAGATATTTTGAATTAATCTTTCGTATTTTAATGATTTTTAAGTTCTTCCACACAGATTATATCATTTTGGTGACAAAGGACACTTTTCTGAAATTTTTGATGAGATTCTGTTCAGCGCTTAAAGAGGAGAAATCCAGTGGCGCTTTCTGAGGGAAGTTCCTGTACCTTATTGGGAAATTATGTCGAAATGCGTACAATGTACCAATAAGAACAATTTTTGGTATGTTGTGTACATAACCCATGGGGAAGCTCGCACGGTTATGCGAGGTACGATCTACCCCGGGGTTCACACGATGGCGCCATCTAGTGTATCCGGTCATGAATGTTGGACATCCTCATGTTAATTTAAGGCAATCCTGACAATGTGTCGTGTTTCATTGAATTCTATGCAGCAGATCTATGCGGAGAAACGACTGAATTGTCTATCAGATTCATCGACGGGTACTCTTTTGGCGTATGGAACAAAGAAACACTATTCTGCTGGAAGACCCTGAATATAATAGTACCTGCCTCCTGTGAGAATATCGCGAGTTGTTTTGAAAGGCTGTGCTTTTTGAAATATATTGGTAAATTCTGCGTCACAAAATGTGACAGTAACGAAAGTTTTCTAAAACTAAGGGTTTCTAAAACTAAAGGGTATCTCCCTGATGGCATAGCTCTGTCCTTAGCAGGTTCTCTGGCAGAAATTTTAGGTCAAGTTTACACTTTTGTTCTTCATTATTTCACTTTATTTGGATTCCCTCTTTTTCGGCCTCGAGCATCACTGATGAGACATAACTTGTTGAAATGTGCATATGGTGCACCAACATTTTCTAATAGAACATATATTTCAATATTGACAGTTTGTAAACAAAATTTGAGGAGCATCAGAGCTTATCAAATCTATTGATTCACGAAGATGTGTAAGGATTGTAGAAATTGTGTTGCGAAAAAGAAAAAAAATAAAAGAAAATAAAAGAAGCACATATTCGAGGTCATCTGCTAAAGTTTTTTTAACCCGGTCCGTCAACAGAATGGCTGCCTTTTCTCCTTTGTAGCCAAGTACTTTAACAGTATTGCGTAAAGGTAAATAAAATATTCAAGGACTTGATTTAAACAGACTGAGTCAATTTTGAATTTTGAATGAAATGAGGGATGACATTTATTCTGTTGAAAGTCGTCTTTGTTTTCGGTCTAGTAGTCTGATCCAACGCTGAATCTGATTGACACACGAATTTTCAGTCTCTCGTCCTCATACATCTGTAGCACAGAACTCGATGAAACATGGCACATTGTGAGGATGCAAGGTAGTAGTGTTGTAACGATTGTCGCCGACATCGGCGCTATCATACCGGTTATATCATTGCTATCATATAATTGCTATCATATCACTGCTATCATACCGGTATTCAAGTCGCCGTCTATCGATTATATGTTTGAGAATCGATTGATCGATAAACTTCTTAATTTGCAAAATGTTCTCTTTCACTCAAAACGGACATCGAAAATGTATCAGAATATGAGACAAGCGTTTACACGGAGGAAGAGTAACATGCAGGCAAATCAAGATAGCTTCAAATTGTGTCGAAAGACATACAGAAATAAAAGTACTGTCCCTCTGAATTAAGGTTAAAAAGGTTAAAAGTTAGAAAAATTGAAATACTTCGATTATCGCGGTACTCATCCGATTATGTCCGATAATCGATAGTAAATTTTATCCGATTTTACAACACCACAAGGTATAGTCTCAAACGGTAATTATAAAACAACTACTCATACGGTACTTTCTTGCAAATATGTTTAAGTTTATATTCCATTCTCATAAATTTTTCATCACGTCTAAAGATGCTTGGTCTGTTCGTCATCTTGGTGCGGTTCTCTTTTCTCTGAACGTTTGTAGATGCGACCGCTTTATACATGTAACTGACACTACCATGATGATGTCCGTTTGTTACAGTCTTGTGTATGCATGTTTCGCTGTTTTCACCACCAATTGTCTTGAGCACGAAACATGATCAACAAATAAACTAAACACTATAAGAGGGGCAGTCAAAAGATCATAGAAAGGGGTATAAATTGCTGCAGGAAATCCATAAACAACCATCAGTCTTCAACGTATATATACGGACTGTTCTCCGTATGCTCTTATATGCTTTTGACGTGCATTTACAATCTTTTTGTTACTTTGGTCCTGTGTTTTGCCGTCTAGTTCGTGTAGTCCTTTAACATGCATTTACAATCTTTTTGTTACTTTGGTCCTGTGTTTTGCCGTCTAGTTTGTGTTGTCCTTTAACATGCATTTACAACCTTTTTGTTACTTTGGTCCTGGGTTTTGCCGTGACGTCTTGTTTGTGTAGTCCTTTAACATGCATTTACAATATTTTTTCTTACTTTAGTCCTGTGTTTTGCCGTCTTGTTTGTGTAGTCTTTTAATTTGCATTTACAATCTTTTTGTTACTTTGGTCCTGTGTTTTGCCGTCTAGTTTGTGTAATCTTTTAACATGCATTTAAAATCTTTTTGTTACTTTGGTCCTGTGTTTTGCCGTCTAGTTTGTGTAGTCCTTTAACATGCATTTACAACCTTTTTGTTACTTTGGTCCTGTGTTTTGCCGTCTAGTTTGTGTAGTCCTTTAACATGCATTTACAACCTTTTTGTTACTTTGGTCCTGTGTTTTAGTATCATAATATTAGATGATAATTTGTAACGGTTTACTCTTTGGAAACTAAACCGCTTTGGATTTCTTGGCATGGCGCACGTAATCCGTATATCTACACCACTTGCTACTGATGGCCGAATTCCTTGAACAAGCATAGTAACTGAGCGCACTCAATGATTTCCCATTCAAGATTGTGAGGGTGTACTATAAGGCACGGTCCATTTGATATTCTGGGGGGGGGGGCTTGGGTTTTTTTTCGAAAAAAATAATTTTGCTCTGAATTTTGATGAAAAAAATTAATTTGCTTATGGTGAGACAGAAAAAAATAATCTTGCTCTTACAAGTAATCTGAATTTGAAGAATAACCATAAAATTCGCTGAAAATTCCTGAAAATTTTTTCGGCTTGCTTCGCTCGCCGCAGTTTTTACCTTCTATAAAAATGTTTTGGCTCGCTTCGCTCGCCATGGTTTTCTTCTGTAATGGCAAGTTCACATTTGAAAAAATCAAAAGTAAATGCATGTGACTGAAAACAATTGAAATGCTTAAATACATTATCAATATTAATATAATTTATTACTATTTATAGATGCATGTATCTCCATAGTGTCTAATTTTTTATACAAGCTTGGAAGGAGAATTTAAATAAGTTTTTAACTAGTTTTCATTTCCACGTGTAAAAACTTGCATCAGGTCCTCTTACATGTTACATGACCTTATATACATTTTGTATACTGAAAACTGTATATCACATATTGTAAAAATATTTTATCTCTCTCAATTTTGAAGTGAATACAAGTTTTACATAAAAATTGAGTAATGTTTAAAGTAATTTAAGTGAAAATAAAGAATTTCTATTGAAAAAACACAAACATTCTGAATATAATTCACATCAATTGTTATAAAAAAAATTTCCTTGCTCCAACTTTGCAAGAAAAAAATAATTTCGCCCCGGTACGTGGCTAAAAAAATAATCTTGCTCCGACAAAAAACCCAAGCCCCCCCCCCCCCCCCCCCTGAGTATCTAATGGACCGTGCCTAACCCAAACTTCCCGATCGAGCTCCCTCGATGGCGAGACAGTTAATTTTAAACTCCCTACGTAGTTCTCTGATTTTTAAGATAATCAACTTTTAGTCCAATCAAATTTCAATTTAACCCTGAAAAAATTGCAAGAGAAATAATTTTTGTTGTAAATGATAAAATGATATGTAAATCTAAGAAAATCTAATGAGGGGAAATACGTGTACTTTATTTTTTAGAAAAAAATATCTTTTTGTGCAAAAAATCGCTGGAAATAGGAAAAAAATTGAAACTTTTACATAGATGATGATTTTTAAAATTAGAAAATGTGAATATAGTATTTTAGTTGCTCTTTCAGATGATATAAGTTTCAAGTCGAATTTTTGCAAAATTTCATTTAGAGTTACCGCACAGAGATTGCAGTATTCGTGGGCAAAGCGTATGGAGGGGGATTAGGGTCACAATGCTATTTGACTTGCTTACATGCTTCGTGCTATGTTGCTTCATTCAATGTTTGATTATTCCATGTTCATTTGTCTTGCTTTCATTTCAAATTGACTTTATTGCATTTGTCTTTCTTCTTTATGCAAAGTTGCTTCCGTGCATTTTACATTTGTCCTTCGTCAATGCATAATTGTCGTTCTACCATGCGTTATGACATCTTTCATTGTTCCATCATTCTTTCGTCCTAATGCCATTATTGCTTCGTCAATGCTAACCTCAATTTTGATACCAGGTGGCGCTCCGTTTGTGTCCGTTCCTTGAAATGAACTTTGAGACGTCCCCTGTTGCAGTACTTGGAAAAATGAGTTATAAATAGCGGAAAAAGCAAAAGCCGATTGAAATATTTGAACAAGAAAAGAGAGAAGAAATCATTAAATGATAAATACTAGAGCCTTTTCTGTTTGTTTAGCTCTTTTGTTTGTTTGTTTTTTCATTGATACAGTAATGGCCATTTGGGGATTTGAAATCTGTAAGTTTTACAGAAGCATGGTAATGATTTCGTGGCTCAGCGGTCAGCGTGATAGGCACTTTTTGCATTTTTCTCCGCGTGGGTTCGAATCCCATCGGCTACATAATTTTTTTTTCTGAATTGTGAGTGGGAAATTATATAGAAGTCAGTTTTTTTCTGAGATATCTTGGGAAAGGCGGTATTTCATATCGAAAAATTCTATAGATAAATTGAAACTGCCGCGGGTCCTACACTGATCGAACCTGATGGAAGCGGAGCATAAAAGTTTAAACATAGAGAAGGATCAGAGATGCACAGCATATAATAGATCTCGAGTCCAGTAAGATCTTAATTTGAAACTGCCGCGCGTCCTGCACTGATCGAACCTAGATATTAACATCCCCCAGCCCCATTGATTCAGTCAATAATGCAGTTTCTAGTCTCCTTTCATAATTTTGACCTTGAAAAAATTACCTTTTGACATCTCTGTATGCCAAAATTACTCCAAGCTGTAGGAGAAAGGGGGGGGGGGGGGGGGGGGCGGGGCCGCGCTTCTGCTCGCCAGTTCTTTATAGACTTTCTGAATAATTGAGCTATTCTGATCCATCCTTTATACATATTACTTTATCCATGTACATGAAGACATTTAAGTCAATCTGTATAGAATATTATTACATGTAATGATAGAGGGTATAGAAAGTATTTTCTGATAAGTCAATATTTTGCTAAAAATAATTCCTGGCTTGCTACCGCTCGCCAGACATTTAATGATTTATAAATTCATGTACTCAAAATTTAGAATTGCACCAGAAATGTTAAAATTTGTGCATACAGAACATGAAACCCCATATTTTTTTTTATTCTCTCCCCCCCCCCCTTGTTGTTGCTTTTTATTATTATCATTTATTTATTTATTCTATTTTTTTTTTTATGTATTGTTTTTTTTTTTTTTTTTTTTTTTTTTTGCTTGTTAGAATTTTTTGGATGTTGTGCCCCTCCACTTTTCAGGCAGAGCTACGCCGTTGGTCCAGGACTACGCCTGCTCAGGAAAGTGGCACAAAATTCACAGCCTTTTTCAACAATGGCCAAAATTTACACCATTATTGTGTTCCTATACTCCGTGTTAGGAGCGCAAGGAAGGTATATGGCAAACTTGTCAGATTCTTCTCAGTTGTTCAGTGGCGGATCCAGCGTCCCCTTTGCCGGGGGTCAAGGGGGGAATTTTGCCGATTCTACTGATTTTACTGATGTACCTGTTTTTGCCGGGAAAATATTGGGTCTGTGCAGGAGCATCCCCTAAATCCGCCACTGTTGTTCGACCCAAGATCAAGGTTAAGATTGAACCATACTTCAAATTCAATTATTATATAAGTTTTATCTTTTTATGCAAGAATCATCCTATTTATGGTACAAAAACGACATTGACGGGCAAAAACATTTTATAAGTACCCCCAATTTTTTTCCTACATCCTCTCCTGGGCAGATGGACAAATTACATCATACATAATAATAGGAAAAAATGTATCTCTGCCCGGGATTCGAACCCACTCGGAAAGGTATATCGTTAGAGAGTATTGGCTACGGCGCTAACCACTACGCCACGAGGTGCATGAAAAACACATGTATTTTATAGTATTAAAAGTTACAAAAATCTGATGCATACAAAATCAAATATTTACTAATTAATTCATAATATTTTTCAAATATTTATACAACCAATCTACTTCTGTCCTCGTGCGATAATATAATTACGTTCCGAACGATACTGTAGTAGAATTTAAAAGAAATTTCTAACGACATGTAGGGGATGTTTCAAAGTTCATTTCAAGGAACGGGCACATGCGGTCGCGCGAAGCGCCATCTGGTATCAAAATTGAAGTTCGCATTGACGAAGCAATAATAGCATTAAGACGAAAGAATAATGGCAGTAAGAAGGATGTCAGAACGCATGGTATAATGACAGTTATGCATTGACGAAGGACAAATGTAAAATGCAGGGAAGCAAAATTACACAAAGAAGAAAGATAAAGTCAATTTGAAATGAAAGCAAGACAAATGAAGATCGAATAATCAAACATTGAATGAAGCAACATAGCATGAAGCATGTAAGCAAGTCAAATAGCATTGTGACCCTAATCCCCCTCCATAAAAGCGACACAACTCCAGAATAATTGCCGAAAATACAGGCATAGCTTTTGGTGACAAATGCATTTTTTTTTTCTTATCAATTTATGTCGTGGCCACTCCAATGTCAAAAATGTTGGCATCAATGGAAAAGTCTGTCACTAGAAATTCATTTAAAAAAGAAAGAGAGAGAGAGAGAGAGAGAGAGAGAGAGAGAGAGAGAGAGAGAGAGAGAGAGAGAGGATCAGACACCTTGAAAAATCGTCTCTTTATCGTTTTGTCATTTTTGAAAGTGAAATCTGAAAAATGTCGTCTGCTTCGAAATCAACAATGCGACCAACGAAACACGTATGCCTATTTCTTCATTAAACTGCAAAAAGACACTGACATAATTTTACATTAATCAATTTATGCACAGTTTTTGAATCATCATGCTAAACAATAATGATTTGCTACAAATTCTTCTTCATATTTCGAGTTTCCTCTGACAGCTTGATTTTGTTGACAGGTGCGTCGCGGCGTCAACCGTCGTTTTGAAACTAACTGTTCAAACTATACTTGTAGGGTACATATTATCGCCGGGCACATATTATCGCCACTTCATTTATATCTCTGCGTATTGTTGATGAAGGAATTTAATTTTTTCACCATAATAAGTACGTAAGATCTCTGAAACATGAGACAGTATGCAAAATTTCAAATAATTCCATAACCTACAAATACTGAATTTTATGATGGAAATTCGGTAAATTTGAATGTATTTCCCCCACCTCTCTGGGGAAAGGGTAGGTCTCTTCATTTTTCTATATCTCTTTGGTTTTTGAATTTTTTGTATGAATTTTTCACAAACGAAAAGGAGAAAATTCAAAGATTCAAATAATGTGAACATTGTCGAAAAAGTTTAGGATTTTCAGTTAGATCAGTTAGAGGTGACCATAATATGTACCTTCCCTTCTTTCAAACTTGGCGCAACCCTTACGTTCAGTGAGCACCGGTAAACAAGAACCTATTGTCAGATTTTCATGAGAATTGGAAGAAATGTGTATCCAGGGTACCTCATCCAAGATTTTAGAGCAAAAAATGTTGAAAAAAGTGGCGATAATATGTGCCCGACCAGTATCATCCCTGGTGCAATGATTTTATGTGAACGTGTATGACTTATATTTTGCTGATCTGAGATGTGAGACTTACAACTTGCATTAAGTCTACTGGTGTACTCAGAACAGTTTCCGGACAGGAAAAGTTTCCGGACAGTCGCCCTTTTAAAGTACTTTGAAGGAAATTATTTTTAAAATTTTGTGACAATTTTGTAGATTTCTAAATGCAGAATTCAAATCACGAATCATATTAACAAAATTTTGCATCTAAGTTGCTTTATTACACCACCTAATTTTACCCTTTTCTGCCCCGTTTAATATCGTGCTCAGGGGGAGGTCGCCGAGAACCATACTATTTTAATCTACGTGATTTGAGAAGTTTCGGCTCTATTTTCAAAATTATTTGTACTCAGTCATTTGTAGAAAAGATTGAAGAAAATATCCAAAAATCATCCAGTTTGGGCTGGAAATTTGATTGAGATTGACAGATTTAATATCAGGTGTCCGGAAACTGTTCCAGTGATTTGCGAAAAATGGCCAAAATATAGGGTCATAAAATCGGTCTAGAAGACATATTTCCTAAGATATTAAATATTTTCTTTCAACATGAGTATCTATGGGAAGGGCATAGCATTATTTGAGAGAATTTTGAATGTTTTCCACAATTTGATGGACGGAAGAGTTATACCCGAAAAACCTTCAAAATCGTCCGGCAACTGTTCCGACGCTAGTACTCGTAGGGCAAATTTTAAAGAAATAACAAGAATAAATTTGGCGAGCATGAGCTTAGGGGGCCCAAAATTGCCTCTCTCGAATGAAATATTTCAACTATTTCTTTTATAAACATGCGTTAATTTCTACTAAAAGTACATAAATTTCTGGTAAGTTGTAAAACTGTCTTCTCTGTTGCACTGGGTATACTGGCTTTTCTAAAACTTGTCTATAAAATTTGATTATGTTAATTGACTTAAATATAACCTATACCGAAATCTACGACTATAAGCAAGATAAGCAAGATCTATTGAGTGGTACCGTATGTAACATTTCATTTAAATTTTTGCATGATGAGGTTGTCAAATTGTGTTTATCCAGTTTCCGAAGTGAGCCATACAGACAGTAATACAATTTGCACCCCTTCCTCATGACCACTTTATTACTGTGCACTTTCAGGGCTCTTGATCAGCCTGATTTGGGGCCGATAATAATTAATCAGCCCCATTCCCAATGCAAAATAGTATCTTTTTTTCCCCAATTGATTGACCAATTTTTCCCACTTTGACACCTCGTGGAAAATTTGAAAAAAAAGAGTTTAAAATCCTTTAGTTGATTTCAAGTGAAAAGGCATAAAAATCTTTCTACATTTTTTCCTAATTTTTGAGAAAATGCTGCTGTTTTTCCCAATTTCAAAGGCCCCGGCCCAAGTCCCAAAAATGGGTGTAAGACCCCTCAGACTTTGTTAAGTTGCGGAGAACATTTAATAATTATAAATCCTTGTTTGTCCAACTACATATTATTGCAGAAGTTTTGCTACTATTTCAAAATTTATTTTTACACAGTTATTTGTAGGAAAGATTGAAGAAAAGAATGTCAAAAGTAATCCAATTTCCTCTCAGATTGATTGAGATTGACCTGTTGACATCTTCAAAATCAAATGTTAGGAAACTCTTAACAGTAATGTCACATGATAATGTGCCAAAAAAATAATAAAACAACAACCCCAAAACAAACTCTGACTGAAATACAGGTTAATATTATATAATCAGTCCAGAAACCCTAAACTGGTTTGGGCAAATTTTGCACATTTCCTCATCTGACAATAATTTGTCAATCTTAATAACATCTGTTGATCAAAGACAGATTAGTTGTCATCGAAAAATCATCTACAAGAAAAATTCATGTTCATTTAGGTAATCTCGAAATTCTTCTGGAGAAAAAGCAATTTTAACAATACATGTGTGACTTTAATCGAGTACGTACCATTATGACAAGCATATCAAAACTCTCTAGAGGCAGTGTTAATGGTGGGATTGCTGACATCAGAATGTGTTTTGAAACACTTCATGTACATGTATCACATGCAATAGAATGCAATATTTATATTATCTCCACTCAAAGTTTCAATGTGAGTTTTTATGCAGTACTAAAAGTTAGTCTAATAGTCCATTTTCCAGAAAATATCTATGACCGTTTTTGTCCCCCGCTTTCGCGAAAGCGCGGGGACATTAAAACCGGTTCGTCCGTCTGTCCGTCTGTCTGTCCGTCAGTCACAAAAACTTTAACCTTGTGCATAACTTTTGAATGGTAAGTGATAGGGCTTTGATATTTCACATGTGTATTCTTTGTGACAAGACCTTTCCATGGATACCAAAATTTTTGACCTTGTGACCTTGACCTTGGACTTTGACCTGCTTATTAAAAACTTTAACCTTGACCATAACTTTTGAATGGAAAGTGATAGGGCTTTGATATTTCACATGTGTATTCCTTGTGACAAGAACTTTCCATGGATACCAAAATTTTTGACCTTGTGACCTTGACCTTGGACTTTGACCTACTTATTAAAAACTTTAACCTTGACCATAACTTTTGAATGGAAAGTGATAGGGCTTTGATATTTCACATGTGTATTCCTTGTGTCAAGACCTTTCCATGGATACCAAAATTTTTGACCTTGTGACCTTGACCTTGGACTTTGACCTACTTATTAAAAACTTTAACCTTGACCATAACTTTTGAATGGAAAGTGATAGGGCTTTGATATTTCACATGTGTATTCCTTGTGACAAGACCTTTCCATGGATACCAAAATTTTTGACATTGTGACCTTGACCTTGGACTTTGACCTTCTTATTAAAAACTTTAACCTTGACCATAACTTTTGAATGGAAAGTGATAGGGCTTTGATATTTCACATATGTATTCCTTGTGACAAGACCTTTCCATGGATACCAAAATTTTTGACCTTGTGACCTTTGACTTTGACCTACTAATTAAAAACTTTAACCTTGACCATAACTTTTGAATGGAAAGTGATAGGGCTTTGATATTTCACATGTGTATTCCTTGTGACAAGACCTTTCCATGGATACCAAAATTTTTGACCTTGTGACCTTGACCTTTGAGTTCGACCTACTTTTCAAAAAACTATAACCTTGTCCATAACTTTTTAATGGAAAATGATAGGGCTTCCACATTTCACATGTGTATTCCTTGTGATGAGACCTTTTTGTTGGTAACAACATTCTGACCTTGTGACCTTGTCCATGGAGGTTGACCCACATTTAAAAACTTCAACCTCAACCAAAAGTTTTTGATTTTAATTTAAATCATAGGTCTTAAATATTTCACATGTGCATACCTTTTCATAAGCCCTGTCCCTTGGAAACAAAACAAAAGTTTGTACCTTTTGACCTTTTCTTGGAGTTAATCTTTCATATTTAGGATGTTGATAATATATGAGATATATTATTAAAATTAAAGAATGGGGGGATGTCTGTAAGCATTTCTTTAAAGACAAACACCCAAAAGCGGGGGACCACAATTCCTTGAATTTGATTTTAAACCTTGATTTTATATGTACAGACGCCAGACATCACATCATTTGGCAAAATTTTCAATTGTGACGTCACATCTGATCGCACTGTCTTGAAGCACCTTGATGTGTTGTCATGCTTTCTATTTTGACGTCACAATGAAAATATCGCCAAATTTTGTGATGTCTGGTGTCTGTCCGCCTTATGAATCTATTGGAAAATCAGCTATTCAAAATCATATCTTCAGGGTCAATTTTCAAGGTTAACTTCAGAACCAGAAATCAGTTCAACGATCATGTTTTTCCTCTATGGCTAGTTTTATTAACAGAGTATTAGTGTACATGTATGTACAGTTATGATAAGCAATACCTGAAATTAAGTTCAGTCATGAATCCTGTTCTACCTCATCCATGTAAAATTTAATTTGCAATCACATATAAAAAATAAAGTCTTACTAATGGTTTCATTTAAGAATTGAATGTTTATTTTTGCCATTTTATTGGATGATGAAATGTCAGTCGTCGTATCACAAATTGTGTAAAACCGCGTAGCGTAGCGAAGCGGTTTTACGCAAAATTTGTGATACGACAACTGACATTTCATCATCCAATAAAATGGCAAAAATAAACATTCAATACATATAATTACCAAACATATAAATGTATTCAGAATTCGTACAAATTCAAAGGAAAATAAAGGATTGATTACGTGGCGTATGAAAATATTTAACTGGTACGAACTAGTTCCCTAACAACAAAAATGTTGGAGAGGAAAAAAAAGCAAGTCGGCATTTAAAAAAAAAGCATTTCCCCCTTCAGAACCTCAGCATGTGTTACCTATATGAGATCAAATTTGGCAGGTGACAGACAAACAAGTAAAGAGTTCAAAGATATTGAGTCAATTTCTATTGAAATAAGATGTGGTGACAATAAAATGTGTATTACAGGCGTTTACAAACCTCCATCTTTGCCTGACCATGTTTTTAGAAATGATTTTCTTGCAGGTTGTGACTCCATTTCTTCATCATATGACAATTTTATGTTTTTAGGTGATTTTAATTTTGATGTTTTAACAAAAGAGAAAAGCTCCACCCTTCTAGACATCTGTGATATTTTTGACCTAAACAACCATGTCAAGCAACCTACTTGTTTTACTAGTATAGCTAAACCAAGCCTCATAGACTTAATCTTGTCAAACAAGACATCTTTGATAAGTAAAGTTAGGAATTTCAGCACAAGAGTAAGTGACGTGCACAACTGTATATCTGCACAACTGAATTTAGAGGTTCCAACCAACCAAAAGCTGAAGCGAATGTGTAGAAGCTATAAAAATTTTGATGTCAATGAATATATTCAAGATCTACAAAACATAAATTATGATGAAATCATTGATACATGTGAAACAAATCAAGCTTATGAAAATTTTAGTAATCAAATACGAGAGGTTATTGATAAACATGCCCCATATAAGGAGAGACAAATAAGAACCAAACAAGTACCTTATATGAACAAAACATGGAGAAAAGCTATCTACAAAAAGAAAATGCTCTTTCATAAGTATAAAAAGTGTAAAACAACTGAAAATTGGAAAAATTATGCTACTCAACGAAATATCGCAACTAAGCTGAAAAAGAAATCAATGAACCAATATTTCATAGAACGTTGTGCAGGGGGGCCCAAGTCGAAGGACTTTTGGCCAACTATCAAACCATTCGTCACAAATAAAGGTAGTACAACACCTAGAGATACCATACTCTCAGAAAACGATGTTCTTATTACGAATCAAGACCAAGTGGCTGATATCTTTAATAATTTTTATGTTAATGTTGCGAAAGATATAGGAGCTAATGACATAGCTATAGACGATACACACCCCAGCGTTAATCATATAGATAATATCATGATAGGTAAACATGTACCCCCTTTGACCTTTGAACCAGTTGGGGAAGACTTTGTGTCAAATCAGATAAATAAAATAAGTACAAATAAGGCCACTGGACTAGACGACATCTCTCCCTTCTTTCTTAAACAAGCGTCATCTGTTATTGTACCACCCTTGACTAAACTTATAAACAAAACTCTAACAAGCTCTACATTCCCAGAGTCACTCAAGAAAGCTAGGGTTTGTCCCATTCACAAGAAGAACAGCCTCCTTGATAAGGGGAATTATAGGCCTGTGAGCATACTACCAATTATGTCCAAACTGTTTGAAAGGGCAATTCATATCCAGATGTCGGAGTACTTCAATGAAATTTTTCATCCTTTTTTGGCAGCATTTAGGTCTGGTTTCGGGTGCCAATCTACTCTATTAAGAATTATTGAAGACTGGAAAAAGGCCCTTGAAGAAAATAAATTTGTTGGAGCCATCCTTATGGATTTGTCAAAGGCCTTTGACTGTTTGCCCCATGACTTGATACTTCTCAAGCTGAAACATTATGGCCTCAGTAATAGTGCACTTGACCTTTTGAAGAGTTACCTGAGTGGAAGAGCTCAATGTGTAAGGATAGGACAATTTACTAGCCCCTTTGAAAATATTCTAAAAGGAGTCCCCCAAGGTTCCATTCTAGGCCCCATCTTATTTAACATCTTTATTAACGATATTTTTGGCTTTGTAAAACACTCATCTTTGTATAATTATGCTGACGATAATACCGTCTCTCATTCACATAAATCTCATGAAGTACTCAAAAGTTCTCTAGAAGAAGACAGTAAGTCCTTGATACACTGGTTCCACATTAACAAAATGAAAGCAAATCCGGATAAATTCCAGGCAATATCTATAGGCAATAAAACTAAAAATCTTGATTTGACATTTGACCTTGATGGAACTGTCCTGAAATGTGAAAGTGAGGTGAAACTACTAGGAGTTACTATTGACTTTAATCTTGATTTCAATTCGCATATTACAAATATGTGTAAAAAAGCGGCTAGGCAACTAAACGTACTAAAGCGCATTGGACATAACTTAAACCATCTAAGTAAAGTAACAATATATTACTCTTTCATAATGTCAAATTTCAGTTACTGCCCCCTCACATGGCATTTTTGTAATGAAAATAACACAGCCAAAATAGAAAAACTTCAGGAAAGGGCACTCAGATTTATTTATAATGATAAAAATAGTTCTTATGAAGACCTCCTGGATAAGTCACAAATGCCTTCCCTTAAAATCAGACGTCTACGCACTCTTGCTATAGAGACCTTCAAAATCATTACAAAATCTAGCCCCGTTTTTCTTCATGACCTTGTAACAATCAAACAAAACTCTTATAATTTTAGATATTGTAATACAGCCGAAATTCCAAGTGTACGGACAACAAGGTATGGTCTACGTTCTTTCAGATATGCAGCTCCTAAGATCTGGAACTCCTTGCCAAACGATGCTAGGCAAATAACAAATCTAAACCAGTTCAAAACTTTTATAAATTCATGGACAGGACCTAAATGCAATTGCACATCATGCCGGTCTTAGGGCTGCATACTCTGTTTTGTTGATGTTTATTACTCAGTTCTGCTTCTCTATTATGATGCATTGCTCATAAAAGTTTAATACATATATAGTAAATCTCCCTCCATTTAGGATACAAATACATCACTTGAGGACGCATGAGATGGAAGGATTGCCTGTCTCTCACGCTCCCTCTTGTTCAAATCAACTCCCGCTTTCTAATTTTATTCCAACATAGTATCATGAGTATCATAATGGAATTATTGTTCACTTGCTTAGTGCTGGTTGTTTGATGCTTTGACTTTTTGTGTGCTTTGACTTTTAAGTTGCTTGGACTTTTAAGTGTGCTTTTATGTATATATATATATATATTATGTTTTTCATTGTCATGCTATTTATGTCTTGTAATACTGTATATTTTATGTCTTGTTTTATTAATTGTCTTTGTATGCTGCATGCTTTTGATGTCTGCTTCTGTGATAGTCGGTTTAAGAGCTCTACAGAGCTCATGTTATTTGTTATGTATGTACAAATTGCCGACTCTAAATAAAAATTACTTTACTTTACTTTACTTTACCTATTTGCACTTACTACTGTACTCTTATGACGTAATTTGTGACGCGTTGTTTATCGAAAGCAGCAAACATGACAGTTGAAAGTACAGTAGAACATGAAGCAACTTGTGTTGGGATGCATACGGACTCTCAGACAGCATTTCTTGTATCTGTAAATCTTATGTGTGAAGAAAAAACACGTTGTTAAGATCTACAGGTATCGGAACATCAGCTGTAAATTATTTCTTTGGAATCAGAACGAAATCGGCATGACAAATTTGGTAAGTCGCGATTGCGTAGCTTTTGCTCAGTACTTTCAAAGTTATTTATCCTACATCCATGTGTATTAGATTAAGTTCGGTGATTTCAAACAAATAAAGGACAACTTTTTCTCATGCATTTCTAGTAGTGGTCAATCATAATTTCCCTGGAAACACAAGATATCCGTCAACAAACTGCCGTTCATTTGTAGCAGTTTTCAAATCATGCGCGTGGCAACCGATGTAATCTCTGCAAACATTCGCAGTACTGACGTTACAGTGCTGTGATGTTTATAAGTCGACACATGGAACGGTCTCTAATTTTAATTGATTATTTGAGACCATTTGTATTGTTTATTTCATGCGTTACCGCATTAGACAATTCTTGGTTTCTTTTGCGTTAGCGTGAAAGTAGTTCCGGTCAATTTTGACATTTTATCATCTCATAACGGAAGTTAAAATGAATGCGATCGACCAATCAAAATGCTAAGAATCAGATAATCAAACACATTTGGTAATTATATAATATTGATACAACACAGTTTAATTCAAAATCATAATTTCTATATCGAGGTCAAATCTCAAAGTCAATACCTGAAATCAGGTCCATTTACCTAGATCTATCTTCATTCATGCCAAGTTTAAATGTGATATATTACCAGACTGGTACCTTACTAACGATACATTTAAATTCGAAATTGTATACATGTATTCAAGGCCAAGGTCAAATGGGCAGGTCGAGGATAATACCTGAAATAAACATGATAAAGTCAACTCATTATTAATTATCTCCATGGAAAGTTTATAAAGTAATTTTCACAAAGTATTGGTACAAATTTAAAGAGCTTAACTCTGAACTATACTTTTCATTTTTCAAGCAATGTCAAACATTAGGGTCAAGGTCATAGACTAAACCAGTGTTCAATTCCTCTCTAACGTCAAGGTCAAGCTAAGGTAAAAGACAATACATATTTTCAGATCTTGTTACTCTGTTTTATCTCTAACTAAGCTTAATGCAAAATTACATTGTTCAAGGTCAAGGTCGAACCTCAAGGTCAAGGTCAAAGAAAATACATTTGTTCAGATTCTTTTACTCTGCTTTATCTCAATACGATGTTTGAAGATTATACATGTACCCCTTTAATATAGTTTTTTCACAACTAACCAAAATGCAAAATTACTCATTTTTAAAGGTCAAGGTCAAACCTCAAGGTTAAGGTAAACAACATCAACTGCATTTAAATTCTCGTACTTTTTAGCTCGCCGGGACGAAAAAGTTCGGAGAGCTAATGCCATACCCTCGTCGTCGTCGTCGTCGTCGTCGTCCGTAGACAAAACTTTAACCTGGGCTATGTATCTTGAACTATAAGGGGTAGGGTTTTGATATTTCACATGTAGATACATTGTACCTTGTGACGAGACCTTTCATTTGAGACCATGACCTTTGACCTAGTGACCTTGACCTTGTACTTTGACCTAATTTTCAAAATTTTAAACCTGGTTTCTGACAAAAACCTGTATAGGCGAGCTATGTTATCTTTGATTACCCTATGTTTATCTCTGTACCAAGTCTGAAGATTTTACCCCTCTAATTATTTCACAACTAGCGGATGGACAGACGGAAGGACGAACAGACATTGCCATTTCATAATCCTGATCAATTAACCACCTCCGTGGATCGACAGGACTGAAAATATGAAAAAAAAGTAATGTGTGGTTGCATTAAGATTTCTTGAATTAGATAAGGGTGTTAGATTAGAGTTACTTCTCTTTCATTATCGATTCTTGCAAAAAAAAAAAAAAAGCATTTGAAATACGAATCCCATAGGAATTGATTTCATTAAAAATTTTCGTTTCGATGTTGGTACAGCTAGGCGATGTTTTGGGTAAGGAATATTGGAAGGAAGGGGGTTAATTGTGATTGATTCTTACTCAGTTTTGTTTAAAGCTTCAAGCCTGAACTTTATTGCACGTATCATATACATGTACAATGACCTGTATGATATACCCCCAAAAGATTAAAGGAAAAAGGAAAAAAAGTAAATTTTAAGGAGTGAACATGCCTGCATTTTCATAAAAATCCATTGGGTCAATCTAAAGGAATTCTCTATGGATTACTGATATTACTGTACATTAATATTACATAGGCCTCGTTAAAACCATCATCACGAAAGTAAGAAACTGTAGACTTCCAATTAGCATTGTTGACCTTAATTGATTTTTCTGAGGAGTGTGAAGAATATGATGGCATTTATTGATTGTACCGTCAACTTTCAGAAAAAAATACAGATTAAATTTTGCGATTAGGCCATACCAAATTAATTAAATGTTCTTCGGATTTTCTTGTGAAAAAAAGGGTGCGAGCGGGCGAAAATATAATTTTTTTTTTTTTTTTTAGGTTTTGCAATTTTTAAGGTGCGAGCGAACGAAATAATTTTATTTTTGATATAGGTTACCCCAGAAATACATTTCGGATGTTTTCCGTACTCAAAAAGGAATCCCAATACAGTGGTGATCGCGGGAGATTACACACTTTTACCGAAGTTTCCGAGGCTTAACCTAAGTTTCCGAATTTCGGAAAAATCCTACCTAAGTTTCCGAATCCTAACTTTACGAAAATTACCGCTTTGACCGAAGTTTCCGAATTATTAAAATTCGGTAGGAAATTTAGGGTAAACCGTGAAAGTTAGGTATTTTAGTTAGGTTTTTTAGGAAAAAGTGTAATATTTCGGGTTTTTCGGGGTAATGGTAGATTTAAGATTGATTTCAACAAAACGA
Source organism: Pinctada imbricata (assembly GCA_033119305.1). Classification (NCBI taxonomy): domain Eukaryota; kingdom Metazoa; phylum Mollusca; class Bivalvia; order Pterioida; family Pteriidae; genus Pinctada; species Pinctada imbricata. Next base: position 43,861,973 of record VSWD01000011.1, read on the forward strand.
AATTTCCATTATGTAAACAAAAGGAATGCAACATGTGTTCGGGAATTCATGTGTATCCTGGGGCGTAATTGAGAAGGGGGTGTATCCCTTGAAAATTTCCAAACATAGTCATATACTATTTTATTGGCAATTTGCAATACTAGGGATGTTTTTTTTTTCTGAAATAAATACGCTCACGCTGTTATAACGCTTCCACTCCCCTGATTGTCTAGATTCGCACATACAAGTCACAGGGGGCCGTAGCCAGATTTTTTTTTTAGCTCCATAAAATCATTCTGCAATCAAAATCCCACCCCCCCCCCTTCCCTCGCTTCATTTAATCAGCTATGTACAACGATTTCCCACAGATTCTATATGAAAGATATATGGAATCTGCGGAAAATCGCTGTACGTTACGTAGCTGATTGAATGGAAAGAGGGACACGTCAGTCATTGAAATATTAAAACAAAACCGTGTTTCGACCCTCTGTGTACTATAATAAAAAAAGAAAAGATCCGATATTAGAAAAGTATTATAAGAAAAGATCGTTGAACTAAAGAAAAGATCTTATCTAAGAAAAGATCGTTGAATATAAACAATTCGAATTTCCTCTGATCGACGAAGTTGTACTTTTCGCAGTGGAAACGCTTCGGCATTTTCAAAAATTCTTAGAGATTTTTTAATTTCAAATTGAGAAAACTAATGTAATTTCAAAAGACAATAAGTAATTTATTATATTCCTACATAAAAAGCCGATTTTACACTGTGTACCGACTATAAACAGAGCTAATGATCGAACTTGTTTGCAATTTCAGGCTAGTTCTATGTATGTGTGTTTTTTTTTTATAAATAATTCCTCATTGTGCGAGGGAGGGTGAGGGTGTGTGTGTGTGTGTGTGTGTTTTTTTTTTTTTTGATTTTCTAGAATATCAGCTGTCCTTAGCAGGGGACGTGTGTAATACGTCCCTGCCGTGGCTTTTAAAAATAACAGCATTTTGTACAATGGAGAGGCGTGGAGGGTTTTGTTGTTGTTGTTTTTTATGCAGACCCTCGATCAGGGCCCAATTTTTTTCCCCCGTTCTTTAGCGGATGCATGACCAAAGATAATTCAGCCGACCCTTCGGGCTAGATTCTTTTTGGGGAGGTGCAAACTTTCTGGACATTTTTCTTGGGGAGGGGTGCAGTTTTCCTGTCCCTCCCCTCATAAAAATCATTTGGGGTTCCTTTGTCATTCTCAATATTTTATAATTTGTTAGACCAATCTAATAAAATTCTTGTCTAACTACCATTACATGTACAACTCTATATCTAACAAATTCTTTCCAAGGTATTCTCAATCTTATGACAGCCCTTTGCACTAATTGTGATAGGCAGAATGAAAAATGTGGCCGGTCCGGGGATCAAACCCGAGACCTTCTGCTATGGAGGCAGACGCTCTTAGCAACTGAGCAAACCGGGCACGATCGATAACCGTACCGTCACACACTATTTATAATTTTTTTACAAGTCCCGAGATACAAATATGTTGCCGGACTCTGTCCGAAAACCTGTTATTGTCTGCAATCTTGCGGTAAATACTCCTATGCAATATCTGTCATAAAGGAATAAATTATACCTAACTATTCATTCAAAGTATTCATACTGAATCTTCTACACAGTTTCATAAAAAAGTATATTATGACCTTGACCTCTTACCTTTATTTAAGAGCATAATACACCCTTGGGTCCTAAGAGATAATTATGTTAAATGTTTTTGAAAACCATGTAGAAGGGAAAAAGTTTTGTCACAAAGTTTTGCCAAGAAAGTCTATTGTTACCTTGACCTCTGATCTAGATTCAGGTCATTAAAAAAACCTCGAGTGCTATGTATACGTAACAATTCTGCAAGCAACACAATAAAATTGATAACCAGGAGGACCGGAAACTGATTTGTTCAAGGAAAGGGCAAGTTGCTCGATGCAGATTGACCCTCAATATGTGACTTTGATTTTGAAGTTAACCTTGACATAGATACTGAATAACAGACATTGAATAAAGTTTTCCGCATATTGCTTTGCAGTGAGTAAAGTAGAAATCAAAAGGAAGTGTAACATAATGAACTGATGAGCATGATCATGTATAAACTGATATTCAAATAAGTGATCTAATGATTCTAATCACATCATCAATATAAATTTACATGTGTAAACATGATCTATAGACCTTTGACTGATCCAACTTCTGTAAGTGCTTGGTAATTTTTTTGCATTTTGTGCTGATATGTTTGTGTACATGTATATACATTTTTGCAAAGATTTTTAACACTTTCAATTTCATTGTAATTATTATAGCATATTCAGCTCAAGTATAATGTGGGTCAATATTCAACACCTTCTAGGTCAAGAAGGTATAGCTAAAAAAAAAAAAAACATTAGATACCAAAACCCAGTTGCTTTACAATTTATTTCCTTTCTTGCAACTGATGAAGTATATGTAGAATACTATCAATCTGACAATAAGAAATTTACAACTGTAACTGTCAAAAGACAGCAAGTGTGAATGGCAGTAGATGGTAAATTACTGTCTACATTTGAGTACAAGAATAACACTGTTCAAGTATGTCACATGTCACATGTTTGAGCATAAAACATTGCCTTGACCTTGAAAATGACCTTGACCTAGACTAAAGCCTCTAAACATACCTCATTCTGATGCATATCAATTAGCTATAGATACTGTAGCCATATATTATTATATGATCATGTATCTTCAATGAACATCCCCCTCCCTTTTCACTTAAGTTCACAACTATGTGACACATGATCTATAAAGCCTGTGTTTGTGAAACACGAATGCCCCCGGTGGCATCTTTGTTAGTATGAACCCTATTTTCTGTTAAGTACATGTATGTGAGGTCACTGGGTTAAAAGGTCAAAGGTCAAGGTCACGAGGTCAAAAATTTTGGTATCAATGGAAAGGTCTTGTCACAAGGAATACACATATGAAATATGAAAGCCCTATCACTTACCATTCAAAAGTTATGCCAAATGTTAAAGTTTTTGAAAAGTAGGTCAAAGGTCAAGGTCAAGGTCATGAGGTCAAAAATTTTGGTATCAATGGAAAGGTCTTGTCACAAGGAATACACATGTGAAATATGAAAGCCCTATCACTTCCCATTCAAAAGTTATGCCCAATGTTAAAGTTTTTGAAAAGTAGGTCCAAGGTCAAGGTCAAGGTCATGAGGTCAAAAATTTTGGTATCAATAGAAAGGTCTTGTCACAAGGAATACACATGTGAAATATGAAAGCCCTATCACTTCCCATTCAAAAGTTATGCCCAATGTTAAAGTTTTTGAAAAGTAGGTCAAAGGTCAAGGTCACGAGGTCAAAAATTTTGGTATCAATGGAAAGGTCTTGTCACAAGGAATACACATGTGAAATATGAAAGCCCTATCACTTCCCATTCAAAAGTTATGCCCAATGTTAAAGTTTTTGAAAAGTAGGTCAAAGGTCAAGGTCAAGGTCACGAGGTCAAAAATTTTGGTATCAATGGAAAGGTCTTGTCACAAGGAATACACATGTGAAATATGAAAGCCCTATCACTTCCCATTCAAAAGTTATGCCCAATGTTAGTGTTTTTGAAAAGTAGGTCAAAGGTCAAGGTCAAGGTCACGAGGTCAAAAATTTGGTATCAATGGAAAGGTCTTGTCACAAGGAATACACATGTGAAATATGAAAGCCCTATCACTTCCCATTCAAAAGTTATGCCCAATGTTAAAGTTTTTGAAAAGTAGGTCAAAGGTCAAGGTTAAGGTCACGAGATCAAAAATTTGGGTATCAATGGAAAGGTCTTGTCACAAGGAATACACATGTGAAATATGAAAGCCCTATCACTTCCCATTCAAAAGTTATGTCCAATGTTAAAGTTTTTCGGACAAACAGACAGACAAACAGACAAACAGACGGACAGGCCAAAAACTATATGCCCCTAAATCTTTGATTCCGGGGGCATAAAAAACCTGTGACATATATCATAGGGCTGGTAAAATACTCTGATTCATCAATGCATCACAATATTTTTTTTTTCGCGATCCAAGTATCGATATATCCAAACACATCAAAGTTAAAATTTACAAAAAAAATATTTATTGAATTTTCTGGATTTTTGTCCCTCACGCCAAAAACAAATATAACTTTCAGAGAAAATGAAAGTACATGTAACATTCAGAGAAAGTGAAATATGGCTACGGGGAAGTGGATTAAGTTAGAAATGCCAAGTACAGCACAAGATTGATGTGGTAAACATTTGGTTTCCTGGTTTATTAAGTACAAGTTATAGGAATCGGGAAAATTCTGGTCCGAAAGCTAATATTGAATACATATAACCTGTTGAATGAAAAAAAAACTACTTATATATGATGAAGATAAATAGCATCAAATAGGATTTTGAGAAGGTTTTATCAATTTACTTAGTATTGCAATACATATTATATCCGATATCAGGTATCATGATACATATCGGATCGGCTGGGTGCAGTATTGTCCCTGCCCTAATTTATCACATGCCGATTTCTTGAATTATACAATGTTTCAAAACATTTTGATGAAAAATAAATGAAATTTTAAAATTTTTAACTAAAAATGCTTCGTAATGATCTTTGACCTTGAAAGTGACCTTGACCTGCTGAGTCTTATCATGCTTTACTATCTCTGCAAGTTTAAAAAAAATGTTTGATGTATATCAAGTAAGTTACAGACAAATATGTGACAGACTGACAAACAGACAGACAATCAGAGACAGATGAACAAACAGCCTTACAAAGTGATTTTTATATAGCTACATTAAATTTCTCAATCTGAGTAAATCAGAAACCACATGTTTTAGCCATTCCACATACATGTATTACATGCCATATAAAACTGTTAATTTTTCTTCATCTTGTCTTGATTCTGGTGTCCAAGATACACAAATTATGACGGAAGGAAGCTATGCCACACCAATCCATGATCACTCACTTCTGTTTGACCATGTTGTATGTGTTGACTCTCATTATCCTGAAATAAAACGAGTACAACTTTTGAATGAAATAGAAAAAATATGTGATGATAACAAACATCTAAATCACATCATCTAACAATAAATCATGAAGGTAAATTCCTATCATTACCAAATAGATATTATTGTATAGTTCTCACTTAGTCGTAAATTATATGGTTATATGGTAGAGGAATGAAATAATGCAATCATATTTTAGAAACAAATAAAACACTGCTAAAGACAGTATGGCTGGATTGCAAAGTAAGCTTTTGTCCTTAACTGGGTCAAGGTCAGGTCAAATGTTACTGCATAAATTGAAAGGATTTGTCAGTATAATATTATGTTTCTACTATGTTTATAGCTCCTGAGATTTTGGTTCAATCATAAACTTAAGCAAATCATTAACTAGGTCAAAGCCCTAGGTCAAGGTCACTAGGTCAAATGTTACGAGATAAATTGAAAGGTCTTGTCAAAGGCAACCTACTAGGGCTGAGTGTTGCGGGTCAAATTTGTATTGCGATATATTGCGATATTTAGGAAAATATTGCGATATATTGCAATATTTTATAACATTGTCATTGATATTCCTTATCTTTTTCATTTTCCTACTTCAATTTTGCTTTCAAAATTTTACTTAAAAAATCTGAAAATGTTTCCATATAGAGAATAAAAGTCATAATTTGTGTCTTGTTACGGGTATGCAACACACAGCAAGTGCATTTATTATCGTACATGTAATGCACGTTAACGCAAACTTGCTGTGTGTTGCAAGAATGTGATAATTCTGCCTGCTAGGACAATGGCAGACACTCATGGACATACAGACAGTGCAAAACGTCACTCAAAAACTTACTACCCTTATTAAATAAATAGTACGGACACTTCGTCTTGTTTAAAAATGGCTAGTCAGAAAATTGTACAATTTAAATGACCCTAGCTATTGATGTATTTTGAGTAGTAATTCGCGTTCGCTAAAAATACCGTCAAAAACCGGTTTTTGAAAACAAATACCGTGGTACGTATTGCGAAGCCTGGTATCACAATATACCGGTATACCCACGATAAAACTGCTCAGCCCTACAACCTACATGTACCGGTATAACATAAAGTTTCTACTGCATAAAGTTCCTTAGATTTTGCTTTAACCAGAAACTTCAACCAAAATCTTTAGCTATGTCAAAGTCCAAGGTCAAGGTAAAGTTTCTTAGATTTTGCTTTAACCAGAAACTTTAACCAAAATGTTGACAACGGATGACAGACAGTCGGATAGACAGACAGGCGGACATCGTCAATCTTTTGACTGGAATTGCTCTGCAATCAAGCCAAATACTTTTTAGATGGGAGCATTTTCAATGTCTATCTTGTCTTCGGGCCAGTGGTTGGATTTTTTTTTTGTAAAGACTGGTGGACAGTTCTTAATTTTGTTATTCAGGCACAAACCGTTCTAATATGCTGCTATTTACTGATAGTCCTAACCCGAGTAAGGATCGATCAATCAGTCAATTATTACACTGCCGTCGACTTACTTGAGTATGGACTATCGGTCAACGGTAGCATAAAGACTGTTATATTTTACTGCCGTTGACTGATAGTCCCTACCTGAGTAAGGATTATCAGTCAACAGCAGCATAATAAAACGGTCCGAGCCCGAATCACAAAACGAAATAGATATTATACATCATCAAATCATTTTACATGTACTACGTGTACTAACCTACCGTTGAATTTCCAGAATACCGGGCCAGTGCAATCCGTACGTCAATCGTTGATTATTGGATTGAATGCAGTGGCTCTGACAGTAGTTTGTGATTCCTTCATTATGTTTGGACCATGTTTGTTGTTTTTTTTTTTTGATACGTACTATATACGTCCTTGGTACCATTCATCAGTTCATGTACATGCATGCAACAATTCAACCATGCACATCTTGCATATTCTTTGATACCTTGCTGTCAGTACAGACATTTTACCAGTCTGTTCTTCAATGTGTAACAAGGCTATGATCATTCTTCATCAAATTCCTGACTGTTTCGTGCATTTCATCAAGGGAGAAATATAAAACATCAAGTTTCACTGCTACAAAAATTCGATCGTAGTAATGTTTTGAAACCGAAAGTAGACCTAGAACATTCCGAATCCGACAAAATGCAGAGTTATACATATAAAAAAAAGGGGGAAAATAAAATTAAAAAACAGAGAGAGAGAGAGAGAGAGAGAGAGATAAAGCTGTTTTATTATCATAATTATGCAATATGTAATTTCTCGGTAGTGAGTGAAAAAATGTACATGTATGTCTGAGTTTGATTGGGTAGGGAGGGGGGGGGGGATATATATGACCCAGACCACGTCTAAAGGCAAAGGAGAGGGATCACTTGTCTAATTTTATATTAAAATTATCCTAGAATATATCTTATATATTTTCTATTATTTGAGGAAATTAACCTCGACTTATCGTAAAAAAAATTACAGATCCGTGGTTTGCAATGATAGAAAACGAAAATGAATTTTATCGTCACTTTATGGTGCAAATGATGCTCGTTAGACAATCAAATTGATTCAGTTGTACATTTGATGCCTTCAAATGAAAAACAATTTCGAAATAATATATTTATTTAAACAAACAAACAATAATAATAAATATTCACGCAGCCTCGTTTTGGATTTCGGGTAAATACAATTATTTAGGTTATTCCGGTGAAATTCGGAAAGTTAGGAATTTTAGGTAACATCGGTAAATTTAGGGCGGAATTTTGCCCGAAGTTTCCGAATTACCAGTTTTTCCTAACGAAGTTTCCGAGGTGTGCCCGAAGTTTCCGAAAAACAGTGTGTAAACTACTACGATCACCACTGTAGGAATCTGGTGACTAGAAAGCCTGGCACATAGCAGTACGTAAAAGATTTTCGAACATTCTCCCCTCCTTGACTTTCAGTGCTATGTATACGGGACAACAAATTTGCTCCCAACAAATTTTTTTACACACAAGAAGTATCATTTTCTTCAAATTTTGCACAATCTGAGACTTCTAGAAGCTTTAAGATTTGCAGAAATCAGAACCGACCCTAAATATTCTTGGGCCAGAAATTTAATGGTGCGGGCGAGCATTTTATTTTTATAATATTATTTTTTGAATTTTGAAAAATATGGTGCGGGAAATCCAAAGAACATTAAATTAATTTGGTATGGCCTTACCTAAAACACCGCTCATTAGAAAACAAAGACTTTTCTACAGAAAAATAAATTTGCTGCGTAGCACTTCCTCTGTTTTAGAAAGACTAATTAGATGATCAATAAATACTAGTAACATTGCGGGGTTGAGATTGGTTGATTAAATTCACTCAGTTGGTCAATGAGCATTGTATAGTTCTAGACTAGAAAGAAACCGGCATCTAAGGTGGTCTTTCAACTAATATTTATAATTGTTTACCATTTTCATCAGCCCGTTAGATTTGGGATTTATGTATGTTGGTTTCATTAGCAAATTTTAAGTATCTTTCCTTTAAGTTTGATGGACATTTAATGACGTTTGTCTGCACTTTAGCCGAAAATTTAAATGTAAAGTTCTATTATGTACACTGATATACAAGTATCGGTATATAAATTAGAAATGTGATCAGGCCGATTTGAGATAAATTATTAAGATAGAATATGATTGTGCTTTGTAGGGATGTACAAGCGCTCGTACTGAAGAGGAATGAATAATTGACAGCCTGTTCGATCATGGGTGAAGCAAGAAAATGATTTTCTCTTGAATGACTGCCATACTTCAATACAGAGGAGACTTGTTGTACCATAGGCACTCATGTCCAGGCCTGGAAAGAAGAAAAGGTGAGTACTGCAATAGACCTCTCCAAAAATTATAAAACTCAATCGACTATCAGGTGTCATGGGCTTCGAATTTTTATTATTTACATTTTTCATATATGCGATATTGAATATTTTGCTTGTCTCGAGTACTGGTTCATGACTTCCAGTAATCTTCATTGAAAAAAATCTGTCTTATCCCATTTTCATTCTTCAGAATCCATATTTAAATTCGTTACTTTGAAGGAATTGTATGTAATGGAACTTTGTTGCAAAATGCAAAGTTCAGGATTCTGAGGAATGTTTCCCCTTAAAATGTCTCCCGAAAATTAAATTTCAGGAAAACTGATGATAGTCGCTGTCGTGTCCGTCTGTGTGTCTTTCCATTCGTCCGAGCTTCTATCTCCTACACTTGTCACCAGAATTTGATCATACATGTACATGAACTTTAAAAAAATGTTATTTAGGTCGAGTTTTTTTTTTTTGTACAAAATGTTATTTAAGGTAATAACTGAACGGTGAAGGCCTTTTATTAACTAGAACTTCTGATACTATGCAAAACTTATACTAAGTAACTCCTACACTTTTAGTCAGAATCTGATCATACTTCACCTAATTTAGAATTGTTTTACAAGAAGTAGACTTTGGGATACAATTCACTCAAGGTCATTTCTGAAAGGTCAAAGTCATTTAAATATCAAGTGGATGTTCTGATACTATGCAGTATTCAACTACTCATCTACATGTACTACACATTTCATCAGAATTTGATCATTCTTTTATTTTAAAAACCAAAATGTGTAACATGATGCGGGTGTTTTGGCAAAGGTCACTCAAGGTAATTTCTGAAAGGTCATGTTCAATAAAAAAATCTTTTTGTTATAACTTGCATTTAGCATATAAACGCGGAATTGTATAATACATTCTTCTGCTGAATTGAATCGAACTTCACATTGTGATTGTCATATTTGGGACTAAACATCAAGAGCATTGATGTGAAAAATAGACTTCACAAACATGTCATCGGTGGTCATTTTTGAAGGCCAAAGACCACTCAGGAAATGCAATTCTGGTATCAAAATTGCTGTTATTCGGGAAGCACCTCTTAGTTTGACTGACTTTCTTGCCTTTCTATCAAGTAGAATAAATTTGTCATGTTTCACCGATAAATCGATTTACAAGTGTAGGCAAAATTTTTGGGTTTTCTTTGATAATGATATGTGCAGTCGATAATTTAAGCCGAAGTTGTCTATTTAAATACCTATGATACACATTACCAAACCCTATCTAAACAGATATAGATTTTTCATACATATTTAGTCAGTAGTTGTTGTAATGTGTGGTATTTGATACTTTTGCAGCATTATCTGAACATTTTACTTTGCACTAGAATCATAAGAATGTTGTTGGTTCATAGATTCAGATAGATGCATGTCGGACAATTTGAGAAACGATGAATACTAGACTAGTATAAACAAAAACAGTAATATTCTGTATTTTCGATATATACAGAGTTACTTCTCATTTGGGACGGATATATGACGTAAATGCGTTATGACGCAATGGACTTCCCATAAATACGTCATATTATTTAACCCCCCCCCCCCCACAAACGAAGTTTAGGGGGTTATTTAGGAATCACCCAGTCCGTCCGTCTGTCTGTGCAGATTTTTATGCCCCCCCCTTCGAAGAAGAGGGGACATATAGGTTTGCCGCTGTCGGTCGGTCGGTCGGTCTGTCGGTCGGTCGGTCTGTCGGTATGTCGGTCGGTCCGCGACATCAGTTTCCGTTCAATATCTCTGGAATGGATTCACATATTCAAATGAAATTTTGTATACAGACACATCAAACAAAAATCTAGGTCAAGTTCATATTTGGGTCCGATCAAAAAAAATTTGACAGAGTTATGCCCCTTGCATTTCGAAAAATACCAAAATTTCAGGGTTTCCGTTCAATATCTCTTGAATGGAATTACATATTGAAATGAAATTTTGTATACAGACACATCAAACAAAAATCTAGGTCAAGTTCATATTTGGGTCTGATCAAAAAAATTTTGATAGAGTTATGCCCCTTGCATTTCGAAAAATACCAAAATTTCAGGGTTTCCGTTCAATATCTCTTGAATGGAGTTACATATTGAAATGAAATTTTGTATACAGACACATCAAACAAAAATCAAGTTCAAGTCCATTTTTGGGTCCGATCAAAAAAATTTTGACAGTTATGCCCCTTGCATTTCGAAAAATACCAAAATTTCAGGGTTTCCGTTCAATATCTCTGTAATGGATTCACATATTGAAATGAAATTTTGTATACAGACACGTAAAACAAAAATTTAGGTCAAGTCCATATTTGGGTCCGATCAAAAAAATTTTGACAGAGTTATGCCCCTTGCATTTCGAAAAATACCAAAATTTCAGGGTTTCCGTTCAATATCTCTTGAATGGAGTTACATATTGAAATGAAATTTTGTATACAGACACATCAAATGACAAGTTAAAAGTCATGTTTGTAAAACATTAATGCCCCCCTACCCCTTCAGTGATTAAAGTCTGTCACAACTTTATACTTGCATTGATACAACCTATGGGGGTATAAAGTAACAGTTTCATTTCAATATGTAACTCTACTCAAGAGATATTGAACAGAAACCCTGAAGTTTTGGTATTTTACAAAGTGCAAGGGGCATAACTCTGTCCAAATTTTTTTGATCGGACCTAAATATGAACTTGACCTAGATTTTCATTTGATGTGTCTGTATACAAAATTTCATTTTTATATGTAACTCCACTCAAGAGATATTGAACGGAAACCCTGAAATTTTGGAATTTTTCGAAATGCAAGGGGCATTACTCTGTCAAAATTTTGTTGATTGGACCCAAATAAGAACTTGACCTAGATTGTCATTTGATGTATTCATATACAAAATTTCATTTCAATATGTAACTCCACTCAAGAGATATTGAACGGAAACCCTGAAATTTTGGTATTTTTCGAAGTGCAAGGGGCATAACTCTGTCAAAATTTTGTTGATTGGACCCAAATAAGAACTTGACCTAGATTGTCATTTGATGTATCCGTATACAAAATTTCATTTCAATGTGTAACTCCACTCAAGAGATATTGAACGGAAACCCTGAAATTTTGGTTTTTTTCGAAGTGCAAGGTGCATAACTCTGTCAAAATTTTTTCGATCGGACCTTTGTAGGAACTTGACCTGGATTTTCATTTGATGTGTCTGTATACAAAATTTCATTTCAATATGTAACTCCATTCAAGAGATATTGAACGGAAACCCTGAAATTTTTGTATTTTTCGAAATACAAGGGGCATAACTCTGTCAAAATTTTTTTGATCGGACCCAAATATGAACTTGGCCTAGATTTTTGTTTGATGTGTCTGTAAACAAAATTTCATTTCAATATGTGAATCCACTCAAGAGATATTGAACGGAAACCCTGAAATTTTGGTATTTTTCGAAGTGTAAGGGGCATAACTCTGTCAAAATTTTTTCGATCGGACCTTAATACGAACTTGACCTGGATTTTTGTTTGATGTGTCTGTATACAAAATTTCATTTCAATATGTAACTCCATTCAAGAGATATTGAACAGAAACCCTGAAATTTTGGTATTTTTCGAAATGCAAGGGGCATAACTCTGTCAAAATTTTTTTGATCGGACCCAAATATGAACTTGATCTAGATTTTCATTTGATGTGTCTGTATACAAAATTTCATTTCAATATGTAACTCCATTCAAGAGATATTGAACGGAAACCCTGAAATTTTGGTATTTTTCGAAGTGCAAGGGGCATAACTCTGTCAAAATTTTTTTGATCAGACCCAAATATGAACTTGACCTAGATTTTTGTTTGATGTGTCTGTATACAAAATTTCATTTCAATATGTGAATCCACTCAAGAGATATTGAACGGAAACCCTGAAATTTTGGGTTTTTTCGAAGTGTAAGGGGCATAACTCTGTCAAAATTTTTTCGATCGGACCTTAATACGAACTTGACCTGGATTTTCATTTGATGTGTCTGTATACAAAATTTCATTTCAATATGTAACTCCATTCAAGAGATATTGAACGGAAACCCTGAAATTTTGGTATTTTTCGAAATGCAAGGGGCATAACTCTGTCAAAATTTTGTTGATCGGACCCAAATATGAACTTGACCTAGATTTTCATTTGATGTGTCTGTATACAAAATTTCATTTCAATATGTAACTCCATTCAAGAGATATTGAACGGAAACCCTGAAATTTTGGTATTTTTCGAAATGCAAGGGGCATAACTCTGTCAAAATTTTTTTGATCGGACCCAAGTATGAACTTGACCTAGATTTTTGTTTGATGTGTCTGTATACAAAATTTCATTTCAATATGTGAATCCATTCCAGAGATATTGAATGGAAACTGATGTCGCGGACCGACCGACAGACCGACCGACAGACCGACAGACCGACAGACCGACAGACCGACCGACAGCAGCAAACCTATATGTCCCCTCTTCTTCGAAGGGGGGCATAAAAATCCAGGTCAAGTTTGTATTAAGGTCCGATCGAAAAAAATTTGACAGAGTTATGCCCCCTGCACTTTGAAAAATACCAAAATTTCAGGGTTTCTGTTCAATATCTCTTGAGTGGAGTTACATATTGAAATGAAATTTTGTATACAGACACATCAAACAAAAATCTAGGTCAAGTTCTTATTTGGGTCCGATCAAAAAAATTTCGACAGAGTTATGCCCCTTGCATTTCGAAAAATACCAAAATTTCAGGGTTTCCGTTCAATATCTCTTGAGTGGAGTTACATATTGAAATGAAATTTTATATACAGACACATCAAATGAAAATCCAGGTCAAGTTCGTATTAAGGTCCGATTGAAAAAAATTTGACAGAGTACAGACACATCAAATGAAAATCCAGGTCAAGTTCGTATTAAGGTCCGATTGAAAAAAATTTGACAGAGTTATGCCCCCTGCACTTCAAAAAATACCAAAATTTCAGGGTTTCTGTTCAATATCTCTTTAGCGGAGTTACATATTGAAATGAAATTTTGTATACAGACACATCAAATGAAAATCTAGGTCAAGTGTATATTTGGGTCCGATCAACAAAATTTTGACAGAGTTATGCCCCTTGCACTTCGAAAAAAACCCCAAAATTTCAGGGTTTCCGTTCAATATCTCTTGAGTGGAGTTACATATTGAAATGAAATTTTGTATACGGATACATCAAATGACAATCTAGGTCAAGTTCTTATTTGGGTCCAATCAGCAAAATTTTGACAGAGTAATGCCCCTTGCACTTCGAAAAATACCAAAATTTCAGGGTTTCCGTTCAATATCTCTTGAGTGGAGTTACATATAGAAATGAAATTTTGTATACAGACACATCATATGAAAATCTAGGTCAAGTTCATATTTAGGTCCGATGAACAAAATTTTGACAGAGTTATGCCCCTTGCACTTCGAAAAATACCAAAATGTCAGGGTTTCCGTTCAATATCTCTTGATTTGAGTTACATATTGAAATGAAATTTTGTTTTCAGACACATCAAATAGAAATCTAGGTCAAGTTCATATTTGGGTTCAATCAAAAAATTTTATGCCCCCTTTGAAGAAGAGGGGACATATTGCTTTGCCGCTGTCTGACTTTCTGTCTATCGGTCCGTCGGTCGGTCTACGACATCAGTTTCCGTTCAATACCTCTGGAGTGGATTCACATATTGAAATGAAATTTTGTGTACGATACATCAAATGAAAATCAAGTATAAAGTTGTGACGGACATTAATCACAGAAGGGGTAGGGGGGCATTAATGTTTTACAAACATGACTTTTAACTTGTTTTTTATAGTATTACTATTAATGGTAGGCCTTTCATATTTCATACACACATTCATTATAATAAAGCATTTTGGTACCATGACTTTTGAAAGAAGATTTCTTCAAAGTATTATACTATCAAATGATACTAACACCTTTCATATTTCATACACACATTCACCATAAAGAACACTACAATTTTGTACCATGCCATTTGACCTTGTGACATTGACCTTCACCTTATACAGCATTTTAGGTCAAGAAGTTTTGAAAGCAGATTTCTTTTATACAATGGTAGGCCTTTCATTTTTCATACACACATTTACCAAAAGCACAAAGAGAACAACATTTTCATATGATGACTTTTGACATTATGACCTTGACCTTAACTTTGGACCTATGTAAAAAGAAATGAACTTCATAACCAGAATGATAGTATTTTGGTTCTGAAGTTCTTCAAACAGCATACTAAGTACTGAATTTTCATATCAAAGCATTCAATCCCGAATCAGAATTTCATTTTTTTTTTTTCATTTTGAACAATTCAACGTTGCGTCATACATGGTTCCCTGTTAATGGGAAACATCCCGCGGGGGTATCATAATTTGTCCACTTTAGGGCAGTTCTAGTTTACTTATGTTTTCCATGAATTATATGTTTTCTGTGAATTTTGCGCTGGTTTTCATAGAATTTGATGACGTATTCACATTACGATTAGTTAACGTCGTATACCAGCCCAAGTGGGAAGTAACTCTGTCGTAGGACTGTTTACTTGAAACTTTTTGTCTTCTATAGAAAGTGTGGACACAGTTGTCTTTTCGATATAAGGAGAGTCATTACTTCAGCCAAACTCACATTTTTTTTTTCAATACATGGATATAGATACATGTATTACATTTAGTCAAGATCAAGAAGGCAATGGTTATTTATTTAAAATTTTTCATTCAATGTACCCAAAATATAAGATAGTAATTTCCTGTCTGTCAGTGAATTATCATTCAATATTACCCCATCAGGAGATAAAGCAGACCCCTCACGGTACACAAAGTGTCGTTAAGGTCTTCAGCATTTTTGGTCGTTATTTAACTTGATTGTTTGAGCAAACATAGAGATGTTACGTGGGGGACCCACTTATTTCATTTAGAGATAAACTTTTAACTTTGGAGGACACCCTTTATTGTTATCCGTAAAAAATCATTATAAGTTCACCCCGAGCTTATGGTAATAGATCATGCGCCTTTGATGAAAAGAAGAAAAATTGGAATCTCGATTCACTGTAGGTATGAAATTAATCATTAAAAATAGCATGCTTGATAAACATTGTTATTGATATCAATTTACCGATGGCTTTTGTCATGGGTTGTTAAGATACTTCCAAATCCCCCCAGAATGTCCAACAGTTCAACGTTCTACGTAGTTTTAATTTTGTATTTTGAAACACGTAATTATTTCTTGGCTCGTTTGTTTGATAATGTAACCAATTTGTATTAAAAAGGATAGACTTTTCATTAAAAGACCTAGAAATGTTATATTTAGTGTTGCTAAGACAACGTTGGATTATCACATAAAAATTTGAACAATTTCACCAACGAAGGCATTAAGTAAACTATCAGTTTAATAGAGATGATTTTCACTTACATGTATGCTGGATGGATTTGTTCTTCAACATTGTAAAGGAGTACGTTCATAGATGTCTTCAAGTATGAAGGAAAGGTATTGATTACGAAGTCGTAGGTCCTTAATATAACTCAAATAATAAGGAGAGGTGTTTTGCTACTCAAATGACGGAAATTATTTTGCAATACATGTTAGTGAGATGACAAAATAGACTGCAAACTTCAGTGAATCGAGATCTGTTTCAGAAGGTTCTTAACCCCGTTCGCTCCGTCTCGCGGTCAGTCGGTCAGTCCATCCGTCAGTTTGTTATAATAACGTTAAAAGATCTTACTTCTAATAAATACATATTTAATTAGTTAATAAATCTAAAATTTATAATTTCTCCTGAGATTGTCATCAAGAAATTTGAAGTATCGTGAAAATAGTTTTGATTCACTTAGATGCTTAATATTGGCCACATTGTTCTTGTTGAATCAAAGTTCAAGGCTGCGTTGCGTCTACTCAATGCTTTGATTTACTGTCCGCGCGACTCACTTCGGAAACTGGATAAACACGATTTTGACCACTTTATCATGCAAATGTTTAGATCGAATTGAAACCATTCTCGCTTAGTCGTAAATGTATGTATGGTGCAGTATTGTTTGTTATCCTACAAGACCCTTTTCGAAGCCGCAACATTGAACAAAGATCATATTCCAAGTTTGAGTCGCAAGGTCGCATCTCAAGTTAGAGGTTACAAGGTCAGAAGTCACATATACACAGACTACATACCTCTGTGAGTCAACCGTGATCTTGCGAATTTTTTTTTTCAATTTTGTAATTTTGAATGCAGAATTTGACGCAAGGAAACACCATGTGACATGAGAACGGCATGTAGTCGCCACATTTCAACCCGGTCTGTGCAAAGGAAAATATGAAATTTTTTGCGGTCTTAGACCATAGTGAATCTAATTCAGTTTGCTAATTTTGGATGCTTCGATACAAACAAAACATCTTCGGGAACCAAACCCCAAGAGTTCTCATATTTCTTATATGATCACATTCACACCAGTCCTAATTATTTTCATTCATGTTGATAATTTGGTTTGTACATGTAGGATATATTTCATTTGTTACATAGAATTGATATTGATTGTGTATGTATCATACATTGTATTTCACTGTACGCGTATCAATGTAGAAGGACAGAAGATATGCATGGGAAACCCTAGAGAAAGTTTGTAACTTAATACTTCGAAATGCCCTATGACAATGCCCCAAAAAGTTATAGTTTCGAGCCCTGCATACAGTATAAGATCAGGATAATTTATTAATTGTGTATATATATATTATATAACCTAGCTATACTTTCAGTAAATGTATCATATTTCACTGTTCATGTATCAATGCACCCTAGAGAAAGATACATGTCAATGGCGTAGCTCAGCCTGAAAAAGTGGAGGGGCACAATATCCCAAAATTTCTAACAAGCAAAAAAACAAAAAACAAAACAAAAAAACCAGGAGGGGGGGGGGGAAGATTGAAAAAAATATAGGGGTTTCATGTTCTGTATGCACATATTTTAACAATTCTAAATTCTCAGTACATGTCTGGCGAGCGGTAGCGAGCCAGGAATTTTTTTTACTTATCAGAAAATACTTTCTATACCCTCTATCATTAACAAGTACATGTAATAAAATTCTATATAATTTGAATGAAATGTCTTCAAGTACATTGATAAAGTAATATGTATAACGGATGGATCAGAATATCTAAATTATTCAGAAAGTCTATAAAGAACTGGCGAGCGGTAGCGAGCCAAAGAAAAATTTTGAAAAATGACTGAAAAATTGTAGATATATGGTTCAAAATGTTGCTATTTTAAACAATGTTAATGCATCATAAAATTTTGTTATTGAAAAGTGGGGGGGGGGGGGGGGGGGGGGGGCACAAATATGGCTGTGCCCCCCTCTTTTTAAAGGAGGGGGGTGGGGACATGTGTCCCCGCTGCCCCCCTCCCTTCTCCTACGCCCTTGCATGTAGATTTGTTACTTAATACATGTACTTCGAAATGTCCTATGACAAATTCGAAATATTTCGAATTTTTCATAAGGCATAAGTCTTATGACACTGTACAGAAGATGTGCAAAATTTGATTGTTGAAAAAAATAACCCAGAGGAAATGCAAATTGACCATGTTTATACAAAGAATGTGCGTTAATTCATGTGAATTTGAATATTGAACGTGTTTGTCAGCATGATGCCATCAAATGAAATCGCCACTCACATGAGCAAATCCTCATGAAACAATGGGAAGAACTTCTAACTTTTTACTTGTACATAGGAAATTAACCTCCCATCGGATATGAGTATGGCATATTAACTTATGTATATATATTAAATGTTGTTCAGAGCGGGGGTTGAAAAGGGCAACCTCCCATCGGATATGAGTATGGTATATCTCAAGATACTTCTAAGACAACAGAGAGAAAAGGACAGGTGAGCAAAATGCATGTACGTAAATAAATGGAAAAGAAAAAAAAAAATGCGTGGAATAATTTACTTACTCTATTAAAAGCTTTTGTATGAAGCATGTCCGAGCTAAATATGGAAAAATGTAGAAATATTTATTTGAAGCTTAATATGCATGAAGCATGCTGTCCCACCTAAATTCCGATGATTTAACATATTAAAACATCATTCTGACGCAGCTGAACTCATGGAATTCTGCGAGTAACCTTATTGACAAACGACATCATTTGTGTTGATCTCCTTCAGTGGCGTAGCTAGCTGCTACCATGTATACTTGTATCACTATGTTAAAGCATCCATGTTTTCCTAAAAAAAATTCTATCGTTAGTACTTATTTAAAAAGTTTTTTTTTCGGTAGAGCTGCCAGCGACGAAGTCCAATAGCCTCATCTTGGACCTCTTTATGGCCCTCATACCCCCCCCCCCCGTATCATTGAAAAGCATCAATTTTATTTTACCCAAGCTACGCCACTGTCATTAACATTGTAACTGGTGTAGACATTAAAACTTAAAAAAAACCCTTGAATTCAGAGATGCATGGACTCCAGGTGACAAGGGAATGGCATGAATTATTAACAGAATTGTATCTACTGTAAACAGCGAGAGAAAGCAAAACAAAAAGACAAAATCAAAATTAAAAAATAACAATAGATACGAAACCAGGAAAATTCAGAACAAAACCAAAACAACCAGACTGAGAACACTCATGCATGTTTTTTTCACGAAAGACACATTTCATCTTGTAGCATGACTCTCTAATTACGATCTGACCATTCATTAACGTCAACGCAGACCTGCCTACTTATACGGTTTTGGCGTAATTTTTACGATTTATGATCTTCAAATACGCACTGCGCTTTTGTTGATAATTTTTTTCGCCTAAAACATATTTTCAATCAGAATTGCATGTTAAAATATTTGAAACAAACTGATAGACTTGACTAAATTATATCATTGCAAGTTGAGGGTTTGATATCGTACATGTATATAAGCAATTGTGTAAATGATTGAGGTTTGTACAATGCGAAAGTAGGGAAAAGATAATGCTTTTTCTCTCAAAATTACAATCAGTTATTTATATTACGCTTAACTTCCCTAAATTACTCTTTCTTTAGCAACATTTTACACTTTTGGTAAGAAAAGGTAGGCAGGTCTGTCACAACGTCTCTAGAAAACGCAAGATTGGTTTTCTGTACTGCATGCATTTAGCATCCTAATGAGATTCTACTTTCCCCTATATATTACGATATTATCTATAGTCCATTTAAAATAACAATGTGTACCAAACTTCTTATAGTTGAAAAGAAAATTAGTTCATTTTTTTTCGATGCCATTGTTACAAAGTACTCGGCATAAATGAATATAAGAGCCTGCAATCTGGATCATCTTCACGTCATTCATGTACATGTATATATGATCTTGATATTTCTAATTAATGACTGTCTTTTTTGGATAAAATCTCTATTTATACTGTGTGTTACTTTCAAATCTTCCCGAATCAATAACGGCTTGACTTTGTCTTCGTTCGTTTCATGTCTCTCTTACTTCATGTACAAATAATGTCGTTCTTCTGTCTATCTATTCTACTAATATACATCCATATCCATCCCTTTGTATGTACTTGTGTGTAGACAAAATGGGAATTCCAATGGAGGTATTAATTATCTACGGTTGGCATTGGAGAAAGAACAGGAAAGGTAACAATGGGCTAGTGCTAACGTATGGACCATGCTATTAATATGTTATGATTTTCTTTGGTGTTTAATACAATGTTAATACAATGTTTGCTGACATGGTAACCGTTTGCCGACTTTATGGGAAGGAAGTCAATGTTCTAACATCGCTGAAAGTCTCTGCTGGTGTTCGGTGATCAACTAAGTTTGCGCTAAGCTAAATTAAAAAAAAAACATTTTTGAAATAAAACAATTAAATTTTATAAAAGGATTTTCGAAAAGGAAAGAGAAGTGATTCAGAACTGAAGAATATCAACTATTTTGTTTGGAGTTTGAATTTATGAACTTTAAATGATATTTAGACTAGGTAAGTATGAACCGTTAAAATGCGTTTTATACTTAATTAAAGTAAGAATGATTTTTCGAGTGTGTGAATTTTAGTTAGATGTAACAGCATGTTCTAGCTGGCGAAATCCGAAAAAATGGGTATGAAATCAGGTTTGCAGGGTATTAAACGTTTTCCTCGATTCAAGTCTTGGAGGATAGACTGTTTCAATATTGTTTTTCTAAGGGAGCAACCATAGGGGGGGGGGGGGGGCAGGAGGACTTTGCAAAAAAAAAAAAAAAAAAAAAAAAAAAATTCCGGATTGAAATTTTAGGGAAAAAATGTTCCGGCCCAAATGGTCGGCCAAAAATTTTTCCGGATTATGAAATTGCCCCTCCCGCCTCTCCTCCGACCTTTCCACATGCCCAGTAAACACTTTTTGTGTGTCATAAACTAAGTGCAAAAAAAAATTGAACAAACTTTATGCAATTTGGAGTGAATTAATCAAATTCAAAAGTCATTAGCACCATATAGCCTGTCTCCGTTGAGTATCATTTAAGTGATATGCCATTCAAGAAATTAAAATGAAGTGATATGCTGGCAAGAGATGAACTCATTCTGTGTTTGATGTTTAATATGGTTGAAAAACCACACTAAATTATTTAAACTTTAGAGTAATTTTCAAAATTGGAAAATTACGAAAAAAAATTCCGGCTCTTATAATAGCCGAAAAAAATTTTCCGGATGGCAAAAGTCTTCCTGACCCCCCCCCCCCCCCCCCCCCACACACCCCATGAAAATCAAATGGTTGCTCACTAATCTTATATATTAGGGAAGAACATACTGTAAAACAAGAACGGTACCGAATATAAACATAATAGAGATTGACCGAATATAAACATAATAGAGTTATCATGTCAAACAAACAACTCAGTGCGTCTGAGGAATCAATATTATCTTTCAAATCTGAAGACATAAGCACGATCTGTTCCTCTTCATTGCAATTTGTAACTTTTAGTTTTATTTTACATGTATGTACTGTATAGGAACGATGGATGACGGCATTTCAACTTAAATTCAATGAGCAATTCTGAGCAATTCTCCGCCGTTTGTTTGAATTAGAACAAATGTCTTCAGCTATTGAAATATCAAAGTGAATGTTTGAAATTTTATTATGATCTTCAATCTATACATTTGCAAGAACAGGATATTTCATTCGCTTGAATTTTGTAATATTATTGTGTACAAGTAATAGGTACCAGTGAATGAAAGTGTAATCAAAGGTCGTTTTTACTACCGATTCAAACAACAACAGGATATTTGATTACTTCTCTTGAATTTTCTTAATTAATTATTATTTTGTTATAGGTACCGGAGGATGAAAGATCAATCAAAGGTTGAAAACAAACAACCAGAGTTACTTCCAATCAAACCTCTCCAGCTTCCTTTCATTCTGCCAGTATCTCACCATGCACCAACACATGCCTATCAGGTAAGCAGTACAAAATATGTTCGTTTGTCCGTCTGTCATACTAGTAGACAAAGTGTACGTTCGTCTGTCATACTAGTAGAGAACGCGTACATCTGTCCGTCTGTCCTAGCAGTATCAAACTACCAATCATACATCTCAAGTTTCCTTTCATTCTGCCAGTATCTCACCATGCACCAACACATGCCTATCAGGTAAGCAGTACAAAATACGTTCGTTTGTCCGTCTGTCATACTAGTAGACAAAGTGTTCGTCTGTCATACTAGTAGAGAAAGCGTACATATGTCCGTCTGTCATAGCAGTATCAAACTACCAATCATACATCTCAAGCTTCCTTCCATTCTTCCTGTATCTCACCATGCACCATTAACACATGCCTATCAGGTAAGCAGTACAAAATACGTTCGTTTGTCCGTCTGTCATACTAGTAGACAGTGTACGTTCGTCTGTCATACTAGTAGAGAAAGCGTACATCTGTCCGTCTGTCCTAGCAGTATCAAACTACCAATCATACGTCTCAAGCTTCCTTTCATTCTGACTGTATCTCACCATGCACCAACACATGCCTATCAGGTAAGCAGTACAAAATACGTTCGTTTGTCCGTCTGTCATACTAGTAAACAAAACATTCGTCTACATGTCTTATTAGAAGAGAAAGCGCACGTCTGTCCGTCTGTAGTAGTACCCTACAATTGAACCTCTCCAGCTTCCTTTCATTCTTCTAGAATCTCACCATGTATCAGTTTACACACCAGGTAAGCAATGTACGGTAACAAATCGAACGTCTGTCCGTCTGTCGTAGTAGTAGACAAGGCGCACGGTGTCCGTCTGTCATACATTTACATGTAGTATTAAAATTGTCGCAATTTGATTGGTCAAATCATTGTCACGTGACGCCGTGATAAAAAAAAAACGAGGTTCGGAGAGTTACGCAGTTCATTATCATCAACTTGAAGCATACCTACGGACAGTGCCCCTCTGTTACAGAAATATTGTATGTGGGCATTGTCCTGGAGACAGAATGGGGGCTTTGCTTCCGACAGCTTGACAAAATAACATTATTATAGTCGTAAGATAAAAGCTTTTATTAGATTCAGAAAAATTCAAAATTCAAAAATTTTGGGGAAAAGTGGATGCTCTAGAAAACATGGTAGCTGCGCCACTATATTAGCTCCACGTCTTGGGTACACATGGACCTTTTGTGTACTTCTTATTTCCAGGATTAATGAATTATAGGTCGTTTGTAATTTGACCGTATTATATTACAAAATATGTTATGAATATTTATTATTTTAAGTTTTTGTGGACGATAAAAATTTTCTAGACATGGGTTTGAAAACACATTACATGAATAACTGTCTTTTTCCATTATATTACGTCATTCCATCCCAGTTTGCTGTTTTCTTCAAATCTGGGTGATTTCAAACGACAAATAATTTAGGAATATTGATTGACCGAGAGATTTTTCTCTTGATAAAAGATTCTTATTGTATTTGTAAGGAAGCTAGAAGGGAAGTAACCAATTTTCAGAAAATTAACATAGAAATCAAGCTTTTATGTAATTGGACAAATATCTTGGTTAATGGGTGTTTGACTTTGTAACCAAGGTGTACCGAATAATGATAGATTTTCTTAGTTTTCGGTGAGTGTGTATGCAAGTTCTCTTTAAATGAATTTATTGTTTTATTTAGAATTTTATGTTACCCTTCATTCATAGTATTTATAATTGTAATGGAAGTCAGATTATGGGGTACTAAGCTGGTGGGATACAAATGTATTGTATTCTTTGATAATTTCGCCTGTCCATTATCCAAAAGTACTTTTAAAAATATCCAAAAGGTCCTTTTGGGTAATACATTATAGGTTTAACCGGAGTCAAAGATGAAATTTACAGGCTTTCTACTGTTCCTACTTTTTCCTACTATTTCCTACTTTTCCTACTTTTTTATTTTGATCCTATTTTTTCCTACTTTTTCGTCAAAACCTTCTATTATTCCTACTTTTTCATCTCAAAAGTAGAAAATTACTTGCTTCACTTGTCATCAACATCTGATTCAAAGTTATTAAAAAGTTTCGGGCTCGCTTCGCTCGCCCATTCTGTATATTTTACAGGAAAAATCAATCTGCCTTTATTTCTCTCTGTGATCTCCTCAAAGATGAACATTACCAGTCTACAACCTTTGCTTACTGTGATTTTGTGTCGTACTTCCTGAAAATTGTCGCTAAGAGTGATGGAAAATTTCCTACTTTTCCGCTATTAATTCCTACTTTTTCTTATTTTTCTCCTACTTTTTTTCATTGACTTCTCCTACTTTTTTCCTACTTTTTCATCAAGGTAGAGTAGTAAGCCTGAATTTATTTACTGTTAACCCGTGTCGTCCGTCGTCTTCGTAGTCCGTCCGTCCATCGAATATCGTAGTACGTACTGCACATTTTAGATTTCGATTTCATTTTCAAAACCATTTGACAGATTTTGATGTCACATAACAGAAGGTGGTATTGTGTTTCTTCTAGATCTCCCAATAGTAGTTGCCACGATAGAGAAAAATAAGTCACATGAGAAAATTTTGACTTTCCAAATAAAGCGTGTTATTTATCGGATTATTTTAGTGTTCTTCGTATCCTCATTGATCTGATATTTACTTCCTTGGTTTATTTTGCAAGAGTTGTGGGGCTTTGTTTAAAGCCTATTGCCCGCGCCTTACTAAACAGCATTCTAGCTTTTGGCAACATGGAGATTTATGGTCAAATGATGCAATTTTTGTGAAGTTTCTGTTTTGTTGATTAGTTATATATGTATATATTGTGCCGTTTGTGTACATGAACAATTACAGTACAGATACATGTATCATAATAAGGTACATCAATGAGTCACTCTTAAGATTTATTGCCAGTAGACT
The DNA here is from genome assembly GCA_033119305.1 of Pinctada imbricata. Lineage (NCBI taxonomy): Eukaryota > Metazoa > Mollusca > Bivalvia > Pterioida > Pteriidae > Pinctada > Pinctada imbricata. The sequence continues at coordinate 43,887,123 of VSWD01000011.1, forward strand.
AGTTATATCGAAGAAGTGATCAATTGAAAAATTACTTATATTTGCCAAATTAAGAATTTAATACACGCAAAAATTTATGAGACAGTAGTTGAATCGTGATAATGATACAATCGGGACTTGAAGTTATCATAAATGAGTCCAAAATTAAAGCCCCCGTTTTTCCCTTATGCCCCCGTAATCGGAGATTCGGGGGCATGTACGGTGTACTGTAGTTTTTAGTCTGTCCGACTGTCTGTCTGTTAATCCGCAAAAACTTAACTTTGGTCATAACTTGTGAGTGGTAAGTGATATACGCCTTTCATATTTTTCACACGAGTATTCCATGACAAGACCTTTCCATGGATACACAAATGTTTTACCTTGAGACCTTGACTTAGAGTTTGACCTACTTTGAAATTTAAAGTTTGTCCATAACTTTGGATTGGTATGTGACAGGGCTTTCATATTTCACACATGCATTCCTTGTGGCAAGAACTTTCCATTGATACCAAATTTGACCTTGTGACCTTGACCCCAAAATGTGACCTACTTTTGACATTTCAGCTGTTTTACTTACAAAGATGCAAACGGGGGCATTTGCGTTCCACCGACACTTGATTTTTATTTAATTTTATATTTTAGTTTTATGGAAAATATATTAAATCATGAAAAAATAAGACTTCCATGGCGCAAGCGGCGCTATTAATTAAGTTGACTATTTAGTATGCCTTTACAAATGTACGAAAAGCATCCTCGATAAGTGTGCATGGTAAACTTTGGCTTTACCGTACAATGTATACTACAAGTAAGATGACCTTGCAATCTATACTTACTTTGTAATAGCCATTTCATTATATATATTTATGACTCGTTTGAACCATTCCCGATGAAGGTATTGATCCAAGATGAAATATTCATCTGATCGTAAACTAGACTGTTGTAATGAAGTCACTGGACAGCCACGGAAATGTTATATGTAAGTATGGGATATGCAATGTCTGCAAGTGGGAGGCAGGCAAACAGGGTAAGGTGTTTTCCATACGTAGATAGAAGCATTTCGTTGAACATAGTTTTAAAGTCCTTTTAAATTGTTCAAATTATTGCTCCTATATCAACATGTTTTACTTTTTCTTGAGTTTAAAAGTTGATAGGTACTACAAGTATGTTCTCGGTATGTCTAGCTGTCTGTCCGCCTGTCATTCTACATGTATGTCAGTTTTCCAAACTTTTTTATGAAAATGATTGAGATATTTTAAATCAAATTGATATATAGTTTTGGCTTATATACTTATAAATCAAGTACGATATTGGATACGGTTGACAAACATTCTGGGAGCACTCCTCTACTTCTAAACCAGATGGTGCTAATGATTCCCTCTCGCTCTGTTTGTCTGTCATTCTGTTTCAATTTCGAACTTGTTCATTCAAATGCATATATTGGAGCGAAATTCGATACATAGCTTTTACTTATAGGTGATCTAGTTTAGTCATTGTCTACCAATATTTGATCTCACTAAGCAGCATGGAACTTATATGCTTATGTGGGATACTAGTAATCCCACGGTCGCATATCACATGATACGGAAACGATATGTTCCACGGAATCCCCTTTACTGTCTAAGTCTTCTTTATACGAATTCATTTTAGGCCCATCATATGGCCATCATTATCAATTATACGATGTTAATCTATTCGGGTCAAAAAGAATAGACCTACATTCAGAGAACTCTTCATAGAAAATTTTGTATCCGTCCGTGTACTATATCATAACATGTGTTGAGCATTGAAAAAATTCTGCTTAAGTGTTCTGAATATAACTCTGTTCTTAATCAGAGTAGATTACCATTATTTAACCTATAGGATTCCCGTGGAACATATCATTTGTGTATCACATGATATGCGACCGTGAATTCAGTCAGTGAGTTTCCAATTTTCACATCTTGAAACACCTGACATAAAAATCACGAGCGTGCAGTTACTTTACATGATTGATAGCTTTTTCAACGGTCCATATGTGACTATAAACGGTTGTTACAATATATATATATATAATTATATGATTAATCTATATACGCAGATTTTTTTTTTCACATCGTCAAATATAACCACTGAAAGTGAAATCAATCTTTCGCTTCACTATGTCTTTTTAATCACATTCTTTCATTTCACTCTAGTTTTAGGAAATTCGACATATTAGTTGGAATTGCTACAATTATTTTACCTCCCGTAGTTATGATTCGACGTTTTTAAGTTTGGAGAAAAAAAGATGAAAATATGAAGTTCACTGGAACTTACAATTGGCTTGACCTATGCTTCATCGTTTTTATGTTTCAATTATAAAAAGTGAACTTTCTTGAATCTTACCATGGGTGTTACAAGCTCACAGGTCATTCAGATTCCCGTGTCTCTGAATTATAGAAGGGAAGTTATATCTTACGTGGTAAGTTGAATCTGACTAGAGATGTTCGTTATATATAACTTTACATAAAGGTCATTAATGTTACAAAAATGTGTGGCGGACTCGAGGTATCGGTCCGGATAGCTCAGACGATAAGAAGGTCTGCCAAGAAATCAGAATGTCTCGGTCCGATTCCCGGCTCAGCACTGTAGGAGAGAACAAGGGAAGTTTTGCGGAATTTACACAAATAAAGTCATTAATTACCGCCGTTGTTTGGAAATCCTAAAGCAGGAAGCTAGCTATCGGCCAGGAAAGCTCAGACGGTGAACGCGTCTGCCAAGAAAGCAGAATTGACGGGTTCGATTCCCGGCACAGCACTATGGGAGAGAACAAGGGAAGTTTTGCGGAATTTCCACAAATAAAGTCATTAAGTACCGCCTTTGTTTGGAAATCCTAAAGCAGGAAGCTAGGATATCGGCCTGGAAAACTCAGACGGTAAACGCGTCTGCCAAGAAAGCAGAAGGTCTCGGGTTCGATTCCCGTTCTGGCCACTTGTTTTCAAAGATTCTGAAGTCTTCATTGTGACTTGTTTTGTCTCGTGTGTGCTATGATAATATCATAGAAAAGCGGTTGACATGCGAGTGTCGAAGTTTGTTTCACACCTTATTCCACGGCTTATCGATGCAGTCAAACATTTGAAGTGCGAAAAATAAGAGTCAAGCTAAACTTGACACTCACTACATGTGCATTTAGTATATTTTTCCACAGAAAGATTGCGAATTAATGCTATTTTTCAACAGAAAGATTGCGAATTAATGCTTTTAATAGGAAATAATTTGAGTCTTTTTACTCATGAAGTAAAATGGGCTTAGTAAGTAGAGATGACAAGCAGTTGACCATTGTTAGCTGGATTATAAACGCTGTAGCATGTACCGTTCATCCTCTCTCGTCAAGAAATAACAGGGTAAGTCGAAAACAGTATGAAAAAAATATACCAATGACAAGGGGTCCTTCCGTCAAAATTAGATTTTTTAGGAAAGAGGGGTACGTATGTTTCCGCCTATAAAAGATGCGTTTAAAAGATTGCAGAATTTGGAAAACCCACACGAACCAACAGCTTATATGTTTGCATCCACTGTACATGTAGTACATGTAGTAACTAAGAATGGAAAATTGGAATTATTATGATAATTGACCGTAGAGAGATTCGTGTTCTAAGGCTTTGGTGAAATAATAATGTTCCTGTACGATACAAATCTGAAACTTAATTTGTTTACATAATTATTAGAAGAAAGACTTAACTCCATTACATTGACATTTTATTGGTCAAAGGAAACCTCATATACTAGCAGATGACCACTGAGTAAAATTAGATCTTTACATGCTCCCGAATTTTTTTACGCGACAAAGTAATCGGGAGCATGTAAACTGATTGATTAATTTGCTACGTAAAAATGACAAGACCAATGGCTAAATATATAAAAATACAAGGTTAATGAGAATCTTGGTAATGGTCACTGGTCATCTTCGACGATCCACTCTAACATCTGCAGTTTAATTTTGAGTGGGTTAAAATTTAATCTGGCTTTTCTTGCATGGTTCTCGCTATTGAAATCCTCTTAACCAATCCTTAATTTTCTTTTAAATGAAAAAAAAAAAAAAGATAATGTCGACGAGTACAAAGATTTTTTACGCTAATTGTGTAGGTGGCAGAGGAAAGGAAGGGGAATGTCGAGAATTAGCTTCGATATTTCGCCCTTCTCACACGTTGTTTCCATTCGGTTATTTTTGTGTCTGACGAGAAGGGCGAAATATTGAAGCTAGTCGAGAATATACTAAATTACATGTAAATATATTATCTCCACTTTGACTTGTGGATTGGATCTCTACTTAGAGGACTTGATTAATACTATGTGTCTTGAAAATCGTGTCTTATAATAATAAAAGCGCTTGAAAATACATCATAATGCACATTTATTCCGACATATACACTTTTTGCTATTTCGGGTACTTGCCATTTCATCGAAAAATGTCATCGAAATTAAAGGAGGTTAACATCTTAGCACCATCGATATCCCTCCAATGCTATTTTGAACACAGATTTTATTTGGATATGCTACTGAGTCGACCTACAGGAAATTTGGAGCCGCGCACTCTCTGTAAAGTAAATGCAGAAATTTAAGTTCTAAAAATAAAACCAGAAGAGGGCGCTATTGAAATCAATTTGGGCTGCTTATGAAAAGCACTTTGGCTGGAAGCATCACTGATGAGAATTTGATATTCGAAACACATGTCTTGTTTATGAAAATTGGTTTGAAATTTTCTTCAATAAGGTCAAGTCTGGCGAAAGCGCCTTCAATGCCGGAATCGTCTGTATCGTTATCTTTTGCTGTAAGAGCAATTTATGTGTATCAGATTTAAAAAAAAATCGATAAGATTTGGTTGTCTAATAACAAATCTCAAAGTCAGAGAGTTGCGGTCGTTGCTTTTGGAAGTTTCTCACAGAAGTAGGTCAAAACACAAGCTCAATGTCAAAAGGTCAAAGATTTTTATATCAAATGAAAAGTCACAAGGAATATACGAGGGCCGTTCCAAAAGTTCGTGGACACATGCCTTATGTGTGAAATATGAAAGCACCATCACAAACCATTCAAAAGTTTATGTTCAAGACAAAAATAGTTCTGACCGACGGACATACATGACAGACGAATGTATTAGCGTTTGCAATAGCATTTGACAATATGTTAATTAGATTATGTTGTAGTAAGTGATATAATTTGAAACGCAATATCATTTATTGCGACCTTGGTATGGATTTAAGCAGCAAGTTATTCATATTATTTTACCCAATAATACTATTTAATTTTCTCTTGAAAATGGAAATGAAAAACAACACGATGCAGTATTAAGTGTTTACGAAATGCATATACAATATGTAAGTAAATGTTACGCAAATCTGGCATACTTTCATACTTTTGGCTTAATTTGCTTGGGATTTCCCTTTTAAAAGTAAAGGATTTATAAAGAATTTAAGATTATTAGAAGGAGATATTTAGTATACTAGGCTTAAATCTCTAATCCTCTCGGGGCATAGGGTTTCGCAACTGGAGAATTATGTGGGGATGATATACGCAGGTAATGATGTCCACAAAAACTCCCTGCTGAAATTTCTTATAAGATAAAGTAGGATGCATGAATCTATATATAGAAAGAAGGTAAGAGACCAGTTAATTTTGCATCCTTTAGATAATCACCATTTTAGCGAAAGTTTGCACAATAGATGGGTCATTTTGATGGTAACGGATTGTTATTTGGGAAAATGTCCAAGTGGATTTGTTGGTAAGGATTGAAAATCTATAATGACTTACTGTTTTATTTTGTAATCAACAAAGTAGTGGTCAGTTAAAAAGATTTTTTACATCTGTGACGGAAAATACTCGTGTTTTGTAATTACCAGAACATTTTGTGCTTTGATAATTTCTGTTACTGTTTTAATTATCTTTTATTTGAAATTCGGTAGTCCTTTACTTGTGGAACTGATTTACAATCTTACCAAGGACAATATATATTAGTTTGTTCATAATGACTTGAATTAATGAAGAAATCTGTTTCCTCGGGAACAATGCATGAAACATCACACAAAAGGCGTACTGAGGTAGGGAAATAATTTTCAAAACTGATATTCTCATTCATTTAACAATGGAAAAGCAGCATGAAGATTTCATTTATTGACATTCAGATTTTTGAACTCAAAATATAAAACGTAGTCATAATGACAATAAAAACGGATAGAAAACTGCAGGTTTTGTGATAACACTCTATAATTTACATTTACAATATCAGATCCTGTATGATTTGTCCGTTTTGTTGCCTTATGAGTTCTTCATTGACAGATATCGCTAAAATTGTCTTCACTTGCAGATATCGCGACATTTTGTTACATTGACAGACATCGAGAGAGTGATCTTCATTTATATACATCGTGAAAGTTGTCTTCATTGACAGACATCGTGAAAGTTGTCTTCATTGACAGACATAGCGAAAGTTGTCTTCATTGACAGACATCGTGAAAGTTGTCTTCATTGACAGACATCGCGAAAGTAGGCAAAATTGATAGACATAGCGAAAGTTGTCTTCATAGACATACATTGCTTAGGTGTCTTCATAGACAGACATCGCTATAAATGTCTTCATTAACAGGCATCGCGGAGAATGTTGTCTTCATTGATAGACATAGCGAATGTTGTCTTCATAGACAGACATCGCTATAAATGTCTTCATTAACAGGCATCGCGGAAGTTTTCTTCATTGACAGACATCGCGAATGTTGTCTTCATCGATAGACATAGCGAAATTTTGTTTCATTGACAGACATCGCGAAATTTTGTTTCATTTACATGCATTTCTAAAGTTGTCTTCATTGACAGAGATCGCGAAATTTTGTTTCATTGACAGACATCTCGACATTTGGTTTTATTGACAGATATCGCGAAAGTGGTCTTCATTTGCATACATCGCTAAAGTTGCCATTATTAACAATACTCGCTAAAGTTGTCTTCATTAGCAGACATTGCTAAAGTTGTCTTCATTGACAGGCATCGCGAAAGTTGTCTTCATTGACAGACATCTCGGCATTCGGTTCCATTGACAGACATCGCGAAAGCGGTCTTCATTTATAGACATAGCTAAAGTTGTCATCTTTAACAATAATCACTAATGTTGTCTTCATTTGACAGACATCGCTAAATTTTTTTTCATTGACAGACAAACATTGGATCTTTTTTTCATTGACAGACATCGCGACATTTTGTTTCATTGACAGACATGGAGAATTTCTTTATTTCATTGACAGGCACCGCGAAAGTGGTCTTCATTTACAGACATATATAAAGTTGTAATCAATAAGCGCTAAAGTTGTCTTCATTGATAGACATCATGAAAGTTGTCTTCATTGACAGACATCGTGAAAGTTGTCCTCATTGACAGACATCGTGAAAATTGTCTTCATTGACAAACATCGTGAAAATTGTCTTCATTGACAGACATCGCTATAATTGTCTTCATTAACAGGCATCGCGGACGTTGTCTTCATTGACAGACATCGCGGATGTTGTCTTCATTGATAGACATAGCGAAATTTTGTTTCATTGACAGACATAGCTAAACAGACATCGCGAAATTTTGTTTAATTGCTAAAGTTGTCTTCATGTACAGACTGCGAAATTTTATTTCATAGATAGGCATCGCGACATTTTGTTTCATTTACAGACATCGCCAAAGGAGCTGTAAGAATAAGGGCTTGATTTAACCCTGAAATCATTCGATTATTTCTCGTGCGCTGTCCTTCCTTTTAAGGAAAATATGGAACGCCATCGCTGTCTTATAATGAGATATTTCAATATATTGGATGGTTTAATCAATATATGCGGTGGTACGTACATTATATGCGGTGGTAAGTACATTATATGCGGTGCTAAGTACATTATATGGAGTGCTTAGTACATTATATGCGGTGTTAAGAACATTATATGGGGTGGTACGTACATTATATGCGGTGCTAAGAACATTATATGCGGTGGTAAGTACATTATATGCTGTGCTAAGAACATTATATGCGGTTGTAAGTACATTATATGGAGTGCTAAGTACATTATATGGAGTGCTTAGTACATTATATGCGGTGTTAAAAACATTATATGGGGTGTAACGTACATTATATTGGGTGCTAAGTACATTATATGCGGTGCTAAGTACATTATATGGGGTGGTATGTACATTACATGGGGTGGTTAGTACATTATATGCGGTGCTAAGAACATTATATGCAGTGCCTAGTACATTATATGCGGTGCTAAGATCATTATATGGGGTGGTGAGTACATTATATGCGGTGCTTAGTTCGTTATGTGGTGATTTCGTTATGATAAACATTCTGATGACCAAGATTAAACATTTTTGAGACTCGGGTTATCATTAACCCAAAAGGACACATAAACACAAAAGGATTCAACATTTTTCCCAGCTCTATCATGGGGGGGGGGGGGGGGGGGGGGGTTGGAAGAAAAGACCGGTATTTGGGTCAAAATAAGCATTTTTACACAGAAAACAATGGAAAACGGAAACGCTTTTACACAACAGCGCCCCCCCCCCCTCGCTTTACAATGCCACTTTCACCAAAGATGTATATCAATAAAACACATTTTCTGGACAAGTGGGGTTCTGAAGCGAGGGGAGAAACAATGTCCACAGGCAAAAACGAAAAAAGGGTGATGGATGACTATTTTAAAATTTATCTCTAGAGCGATATTAAAAGTAGGTTATAATTGCCATCTTTTTCTTTTTATATCATGGAACAATCTATTCATAGTGTGTTCCGATCAAATATTTAACCGTTTGGAAGGAAATAAATTTGTCTATATCTACATCGTGTGTATTTCGCGCCAGAAAGCTACATAAGTGGCCGAGAAGAAAGAAATACAACCGTTTTTTTTTTCAGTTTCTGGATTTCAGAGATTGCCGATTACATTGATATTCTTAAAACAGGGTGACGTGAAAATTCTATATCATTATTTTTGTTATTCTAATTATTAGAATAAAAAAAAAATAATGATATAGAATTTTCACGTCACCCTGTTTTTTTTTCTCTCTCTCTCTCTTAGACCACGTAAATTGAATATCACAAGCTAAAATAAAAATTATAATTTATATATTAGTAACGTAGTGTTACAGAATTAATCTACTCTTTACTAATATCACATAATTTATCTGTACTGTACAAAGCTCTTCTAATAAGTACAAGCATATACAATATACGAAAACAATGTCTATTGATATCATGGTGCCTCTCACTTTAAAAAAAGCAAGAACTTCGTAAAAAGTTTGAAAAATAAAATGTACCCGTGGCCAGAATCGATCTCGCGACCTTGGTAGTTGCAGTCCTGCGTCATCACCACTACGCCGCCGAACCGTTGCGTGATCTAGTGTTGAAATTCACTGATTGCCAAAGATTTAATCTTTTCACTTTTTTTATTAAATACAATGAAATATACCTCAATTAAACAACATAGTATTTATTTCATCTCCTCAGATAAATATTTGTGTGTAAAGGACACAAAAACGTAAAAACAAGGAGTGCCTAACGTAGCTGCGATCCGAGTCTCAGAAATGTTTAATCTTGGTCATAAAAATGTTTATCATAACGAAATCACCACATAACGAACTTAGCACCGCATATTATGTACTCACCACCCCATATAATGTTCTTAGCACCGCATATAATGTTCTAAGCACTGCATATAATGTACTTAGCACCGCATATATTGTACTAACCACCCCATGTAATGAACATACCACCCCATATAATGTACTTAGCACCGCATATAATGTACTAACCACCCCATGTAATGAACATACCACCCCATATAATGTATCTAACACCGCATATAATGTACTTAGCACCGCATATAATGTTCTTAGCACCTTATATAATGTACTTAGCACCACATATAATGTATTTACCATTCCATATAATGTACTTACCACCGCATATAATGTTCTTAGCACCGCATATAATGTACTTAGCACCGCATATAATGTACTAACCACCGCATATATTGTACTTACCACCGCATATAATGTACTTACCACGGCATATAATGTACTTACCTCCGCATATAATGTACTTACCACCGCATATATTGATTAAACCATACCATATATATTTAAATGTCTCATCATAAGACAGCGATGGCGTTCCATAGGAAAAGGTTGTTCTTGACAAAAATATGATGTAATAGAAGATTTCGTGAAAGTTGTCTTCATTGACAGACATCGCGAAAATTATTTTTCTTGTCAGACATTGTAAAATTGTCATCATTGACAGAAATCGCGAAAAGTGTCTTCATTGAAAGACATCGCTAACATTGTCTTCATTTACAGACATCTAGAAAGTTAAAGAAAATGGAAAGGGGGAGACACGTTCCATGCCACCGACTTTAGCATGGCGCGTGCGAATTGGGTTTCAGGTTTAAAAAAACTGCATTCGATACAGGTTCCAGATCAGATAAAAGGCCCATTAAATGTACAAAGAATTTGTTTTGATTGCGACGAATATGCTCAGAGCTTTTGTTGTAAATACATTATCTCATGTATCTTTTTCTAAACGATTAAGTTACTAATTAAAAATAGACCATTTTCAAAATGGAGGATTCTTAATGTGAAATGAACGACGGCAAATAAATATGTTTTATTTGACTTTGTTGTGGTCCCCGAATTATTTCATGGGCAACAAAATGGACATTAGTGATGTAACCTAGACTCTGGAAATTAAGACATTAATCAGTGATTCTATCGTTTTGATATATTGAAAGCTGCATGATGGAACAACTCGCCATCCTTAAATTGATGCAGGTTGGTAATATTAAATTGCATGCTGTTGTATTAAACTGCATGTTTTTGGTCAAAGCGGGAATTTTCATTCATTTTTCTCATACTTTCGAAAAAGGTTCATATAATCTTCAAAACTTTCCTTCACTCTTGACTGTATGCAGTAGCATAGTGCATTAATGCTTTGTACAAATTATTGTAAAAAATAAACTGGAGTCGCAAACAGTAATACACCCCCCCCCTTCTACCTCCTTCATGCTAGTTTGTCATTGCTATGTATTTGAGGAGCGTTTCATTCAGATTCATAGATCTTGCATAACCAATACATTATACTGTATATTGATATAATGCTTCGTTTTAAGATTAGCATGTCTTTGCTTAATTTTAGGGAAAGACCGTTAGTTCAGCCAAGTACGAAATAATGAGAAAATGGCATTGAGCATTTTGGGCAAATTTTAGGTGAGGGGGGGGGGGGGCATTCCTTTAGATCCGCATTGATAAGTCAGTATAATCCAAGGCGAATATTGGATCGAGTAGGATGTTTTACAATGAGACGTACAATATACATGGGAAGCTCCAACCTGTTTGAATTTCACACTGATAACATTAATTAGATATAGCTCATACTTGATATAAAATTGCTTGAAGAGAGAAGGAGATAAAAATCTTACTTCGACGACTTTAAAAGTAACAAAATTGAAGTGTTCCAACTCATTACCATCTTGAACTGTTACAATATTTCAAACCAATTTTACGTGTTTCGGTTAGTTAATCCTCATCAGTGGTATTTCAAGTAATTATTAAGGTTTGTTTCTAAGGCATTTTTACATGGAAAAAACTTAATGCAAGAGAAAAAATTAACTTGTTCTCAGCATATGTAGGTATCACAGGAGCTCAATGCCAACAACCCTCAATGACACCCGCCCTTCCCCATCTCTCTCTAGTCAAGGAAAGTAGGGGGTGGATATTCGTGTGGATCATTGGCAATGAGCTCCTGTGGTAGGTATAGGCTGTGAAATGTATGGATCGGTGGTGATTGGAATATCAAAGCAGTAACAGTACTTGCGACTTTCCGCACATTGTGATTTAGCTTTAAGTTTTGCATATATATAAAATAAAACGTCAGATGTCTAACTAAGAACAGACACCATTTTAAAAATCACGAACGTTCTCTCCTCATATCTTAAATATGGATATCAATTAAGCTACAAAAATGTCCTTGAAAATAGTAGTTAACCATTTAAAAGAGTTTTCACTAACTTGGCAGTTGTTTGTTTTTCCCATAACTCTAGACGAACACAAAACTGTCAAGAGGGCACGTGTCAGCGTAATTGAGATTTAGTTGCTTAATCATGAAGTACTTGCATTTTAAAAAAGTTTTATACTGTATATCAAATACTGTGGATGAAATATACTAGTATTTCCATCAAAAGAAATTAAAAAAAATTGCTAGTGTTACTCGTAAATATGAAGTAAGGGGGTACATTAAAGCGCTTGCTTCATACTATTTTGACTTTTACGGTAAAAATAGATATGTTTCATTCACAATACACAAATATTTTATGTCGACAATACATTAGAGTGACTGTTTATCGATATTTCATTATAATTCATAGTAAAATAATTTTATGTGGTTCCAAAAACTTAGACGTTTTGTCCATGACCTATTGACCTTGAAGTTTGTAAGCTAGGTTCAAGGACATTTGTTTAACATGGGATTTCTTGATTGGTCTATTCTGTGGATCTTAATGTTTTCGCGTATATTGTCTTTCCCAATAACTTGAAATTTTAGTGTTTTTCCGATTTTCCTGTTGTCATGCACACGAATTTTTTTTTTTTTTCAACAGCACGAAAACTTACGAATCAAAAATTCAGATCGATAGATATTCACGTATGTTAATTATCATAGACTGAAAAAATCCCACTTCTCAGATTCAGACTACATCATGCATTTTTTTTTTTTATCAAAGTATCCTATTGTTCTTCCAGTATTCGATCTCCGAGTTTTAAAGTGTTAATTGATTTAAATGCCGTTAGCTTTAAAAAGGTATTTTTCTGCGTTTTCAATGTATAAAATACCTCTTAATGAAAAATATCAATCACTTCTCTCTCTGACTTACGAAGTGCGCAAACCCAATTAAGTTCATGATGTTTTTCAGTTGGATTAAAGTCTATGCTATTGAATAAGCCTATACAATACCTACATAAATGTATTCATAAGATATTCTCGCAGTTTATCTAACTAGTATATGACAACCTTTTGTTCACGTGGATTACCATTGTTCAAACTACCCATGATACATAAGTGCCAAAGCAGTCGGTTGGAAATATTAATTTATCAGTTTTTATATCTAACTTGTAATGAACCAAAGAGCTCTAGTTCCAATTTACAAGTGAGAAAATATGCCATAGCATAAGAAAATGTCATAGGCTATATGGACGACTCAATTTATAGGATCTGCAAGAAGTTACACTGTGATTTTCCAAATATGTCTTGGTGGTGCGTGCTAATTTGGACGTAAGGACTATCAAATGTGACCAAAAATTGAAAAAAAAAAAATATTCGTTTCTGGAAAAATGTGTAACATAGGAATTTATTGTGATTAGGAACATTAACGTTACTCCAACATAACGATGGCAGGTCCAGGATTCTGGCCTCCTTTCGATCCCAAAATGATGCGGCTCCCAATGATGGGAGGGGAATCTAAGAAAAACAGGATCACAATAGAGAAAGACCCTGTTCAAATCTCCGCAGAATTGGTGAGGCCAACAATTTTTAGATGTGTTACTTACATAAGATGAAACATTATTATAATACTAGTGTATGGTATATTTCCCATTGTCTAGTTTTTGAAACACCACTTTTGGATTATTCGGATGAAGAATAAGCTTTTTTCTAAAAAATTTTTTTATAGAATTTATTAAGCTGGCTTCAGTCTTGTGTCTGTGTGTTTCTACCATGATGCATGTAACTACAGCATGATTTTGCTCGATAATTTATATTTAAAGTATTTCGTCCGTCCGTCTGTCTGTCTTTTTTGTCTTTTCTCGAACTCCCTAATTGGTAGTGCATTGGTAAATGATAAAAGTACATGTACATGTGGACGGGTAAAAGTTTCACATTTGCAACACTGTTTTTCTTTGAAAAATACCTTTCCAGTGATACAAAAATGTCTGACCTTGTGACCTTGACCTTGGAAATTGACTAGTTTTTTGAAGCCTGCTGTTTAGTTCCTTGGAAATTCACGTCAATTTCCCCTTGTTAATTTGACAAGTAAACGAAAAGTAGAACGTATTTCAAGTGTGTACTCCTTATGGCAGTATCTAATATTTATAAAACTTTTAACCTCATGACCTTGACCTTACTTGAGTCGATTCTTAATAGATTTAGTGTATTTTGTGTCGTTAGAGCTAGGGTATCCATGTTTAAAAAGCACATCCTTTTCAGTATTTGTAAGTCAATATTATACAATTATTGACTGGGAATGAGGGCAATATATGATTTGTTGGACCTGAAGATAAAATATTGCCCGATGCCGAAGGCCGAGGGCTATATTTTGTCTGAAGGTCCAACAAATCATATATTGCCCGAATTCCCTGTCAATAATTGTTTTGTTATACCTTACATCAATACTGCAGCAACGAACTGATTAACACGGCATGTTTACCATGTTTACGTTCATTTTCGTTTATAAGAGAAAGAGCGCGGAAAAATAGGTAGAGCTAATAGCGTCATCAATGACGTGACGTCACAAACGATTTACCGTTTATCGGTCAATATTTTTCTTAATATTGCCCTAGGGCCAATATTGATGTAAATGTTGACTGCTTGGTCAAATATTCGATTTTATAGACATTTTCCCTATGGAGACTTTGTATAGAGATACTGATAAGGGTATAACAAAGTGAAATGTCAATTAAACTTTTACTTGATTTGAAAGAGTTAAATTTTTCATCATTGCCAACAGTAGAATTTAAGTGATTTCGGTCGGATTGCGAAGCAAAATCAGTTTTTTCTGATGACAATGCCTACGTACTACTACTGCGTTGAGGTCAACATTTTGGTCGAAGTTGCCGTTTCAAGTAAAATTTCGGAAGGAAAGAAGGGACATAATACAGATTTACGATACTTGCAGGTTGCCAATGACAAGGCCTTTCATTAGTTTGACCTCATGGCCTTGACCTTTATCATCTATCTTTCAATTGAAAAAAAAAATAAGGTGAAGAAAGTAGGTGTCTTATACATGTATTGTATTGTATATGTAAATTCTCCATGACCAGAGATTTCAGTACCTTGAATTCCAACCCAGAGACTATGACCCTGAAATTAAACTTATTTACAAAGAGTTCCAAAATTTCAATTTCATTTTAATGAGTTCTGAAGTAAACATTTTAACTTTTTTTTTTAAATTGACAACATTCATTTTCCTTTAAAAAAACATTTTATAGAATTAGGAAAATTATACATACTGAGTTGTAAATTAATTCTATTGAAAAGTGTCTAGTGAGTAGTTCATACGAACTCATACAAAGTGACGCAAGAATAGCGAATTTTTACAGTAAAATTACGGTGTTGGCATTTAAGGTTATGCACATTTGTAATCTGTAGATTTGTTTTTCAGTCAAACCTGTAAAAATTGAATACTGTTTTCGAAGGCTCGTGCTGCATTCAAGATCAAAATTCTCGATATTATGCATTGCGATGGTACACTTTAGTCATTTAAATAATTCTCAAATCTGAAAATCTGGATAGATCTATAATAGCCTTAGAATTCTATTTAAACCAGCTTGGTTATAATGGACTTTAAGAACAAATGTGTATTTTATAGTCCGTAACAGGGTATTATCAGATTAATTCTCTACATTGACGTCTGATGTGTATTAGACTTTAAAAATCATTACTTCCCTTGGTAGAGTTTTAATTTACCAATGTACTTCATGACGTGGAAATAGCTCAGTTCTATACAAAAGTTACCCCTCCCCCTCCCTCCCTCACCACCACCATTTTCATCAATCCCGATTTCCCGGTATTTAAATAGCCCCCCCCCCCCCCCACCCCCCCCCCACACACATCACACTCATTTTTGGTGCACTTGAATAAATCAGCAATATATATTTTTCATCGGAAATTGAAAAGTTTACCAAGATCGAATAAGATTGTCAAAGTCTAGAAAGTGAGGGCAGAATATCAAGCCCCCAGTCCCACCTCAGGAATAGAAATACTGTAGCTAGAAATGAACATTTTACTTTCAAGAAATACGCAGAGCTACTAAGGAGCAAATACAAATGTACTAGGAACAAATAATTTTTAATATTTTGCATTCAAGAAATACGTAGATCTATGCTAGAAATAGATATTTTGCATCCAATAAAAACCCTTATATCTACATGTATGAGAGAGCAAATTCTGTTCAACCTTGAAGGTTTAGAGTTTAAGTGATTTTGCCACAGTTATATTTTTTGCAAGTATAAAACATAGTTTGGAAAAGGGTTTAAATATTTATGATTATTTGGATTTTCAATTGTTCTCTCGGCGCAAATTACACTTGTTTTGCTTTAAAAATTTAAATCTCAATTTTAAGGTTTCATAAATCGCACTTACATGTACTTTTCAATTTAAATGTCTTTACTTTCATGTCATAAAATCTTTACTTTCTATGTGCAAATCCTCCCATTAAAACAAATTTTTGTTGATATTGTAACTTAAACTTCAAGTGAGACGGAGGTTTCAAAGGGGTACATGTATATAATAAAAAGACAAAAAAGATCGATATTTACATACACTATTCGATAAGGAAACCACCTTTTTAAGGTATGATACAAAAGCATTGCGACGAAAAGTAATGTAACGCCCAAAACTAATTGGACAAAGAGAGAAAAAAGCTTTATTAATTAGTAGTGTAAAATTTTGTTATAACTACATTTTTAAAGCCCCCCCCCCCCCCCAAAAAAAAAGAAAGAAAAGAAAAGAAAAAAACATTATGACGCACATGTTCTCTTAATTAAAAGAATTCTTTGATGCCTCATTAACGTATCAAAATTTGAGCAAATGAAAAAGAAACCTGTAGCACCCAGCGTTGTATTCTATATATAATACAATCGAACCATTCGCAGAATGGTATATTCTTTTTCACCCTTCAAGACGACCTCTTTCCAAAAACATTTAACAACATTTTAAGAGGCCGTTACATTGAAGATCGCCCCTCGCTTTATTGATTCAAGGTGTAAAGGGTTAATTTCTTTGTCAATTGATCTACATTTTTCTACTTCGCATGAAAGTTTTAAAGTTTGGTAATTGTACCTTTTTATGTTCTACGGGTGTAAACATAGGAGAAAGGCTCTGTCGAGTCTAGACCATATAATTTTACAAGAATATGTTATATTCTGCTACAAATTTGATTAGTCTATAGTTCAGCACACGTACTGCCACGCAAAGAATGTGAAAATAGACAGATTGTATATTGAAAAGTGTATACTTTGTGGATACTTATGTATACTTGGATGATTAATATGTGTAAATAACAATGGAATTGTCCAACATCCTGATCACAGAACGTGACTTACATTCTGCGCTTAAGCGCAGGCGTGGCGCTTATTTTACTTACCTGGATAAGGTAAAAATCAATTTTGACAAAATTTTATTGGTTTTCAAATTTTGAAGAAAAAATGGAATTTACAGAGGAATAGATAAATTTACCAAATGTTCATGTTCTGGAATGGGCTTTTAGTTTTTGGCCTGTCCGGCTGTTTGTCGGCAAAAACTTGGTCACGACTTTGAATGGTTAGTGATGGCCTTTCATATTTCACATGGGTATTTCATGTGGCAAGAATCTTCATTTGGTACCAAATTTTGATTTGGGAAAAATTGAAAGGAAATAAGAAAAAAAATTATTGAAAAATTCTATCTGGACCGTAACTTTTGAATTCAAGTTCAAAGTTCAAGTTCAAATACTTTATTAACGTGTCATTTGCCAAATAAAGTAAACATAATAGCTATAAGACAGTAATAATGCACATATGCTATTTAAAACAACGTAAAATTCATAATGAATGTCAAGTTATTGATGTACATTACCTGTATTGAGACCTTTCTATTGATCCCAAACTTTTTTTAAATTTTTGACAATGACCATGGACTTGCTTTTCAGATGACCATTCAATGACCATGGACTTGCTTTTCAGATAGCATATATAAAGTTGTCATCGTGGCCACAGCCTATTGCCCTTACGAAGTAGAACGGAGATGTCGTGGGTTTCCGACGATGCGACGTGACATTTATGTTCACTTTCATACGTCTTGTTTTAGCGAACTTCTTGTTGTTCTTTAAAAAAAAAAAATCAGTAGTGGCAAAACTACCATTTCTGTTGATTTCAGTTCGTCATACTCTTATTTTAATATACACTACATAGTTGACATTTTCTTCTTTTGTTGAAAAATATATTATACAGTCACGTGTCTCTAAAATATAGATTTTAAAAC
The DNA here is from genome assembly GCA_033119305.1 of Pinctada imbricata. NCBI lineage: Eukaryota > Metazoa > Mollusca > Bivalvia > Pterioida > Pteriidae > Pinctada > Pinctada imbricata. The sequence continues at coordinate 43,905,365 of VSWD01000011.1, forward strand.
TATATTTAAGCACTCGTAAGTCGGTCGATCGTTACTACTTGCGTTAAAAACCTTCATAATTACAATGTAAGTAACTTAAAAACTCGCTCTTTAGAAAAAAAAATGGAGGGATTACATTTAAATGCTCACAACAGGTGCAAAAGTAGAAGGTCAGAGTATAGTACTTGAAAAAAGAGGTGAAATTATTAAAAGTTCCAATGTAAAATTTGACACAGGAGTTACCACAGGGAAAACTAGTTATATTGACCTTTAAAATTTATATTATTTCTCTATTCAATTTTTTTTAAACTGCGCAATTTGGTTTCTATTTATAAATGCCTATGATGCATGTATGTAGTTCAATTAGAAAAAAACGTCGGATGAATGAAACACTACTATCATACTACTAATGTATTCGATTCCAAAAGAACATTGGTTTTCTAGACAGTGAATGAAGAAATATAAATTATAAGAAGCTGTTATCCATTAAAAAGAAAGAGATATTCAATTATTATAGGTCAAGGTCATTTATCCCGAAGGTCAGAATACAACAAACATGTTTCTGATCTTTCGCGGTCAAAATACATTTTCAATTATTCGAGTACCTCCTTGAATGAAATGCAGGCAAACCCAATGGACTTTAGTTAATAATAATGAAAATAATAATAATAAAAAAACAAGATAAAATAAAAAATAAAATAAATTTAAAAAAAAACCTTATGATAAAAGACACGACAGATAAGGTTTATTTAACACGAGTAATGTTTCCCAAGTTCACAGAGAAAAGGTCTCTGTTCGAACTGAGGACCGTTTTAAAAGTAGCATCCATCCAATGAAAACTATTGTTAATGAATGAATCTATTTAGATACTATCAGTGTCATCTATCTAAAAGTTATGAAAGACCACCTCGACTGTAGAAAAAGGTCATAAAGGATAAATGTATAAAACATATACATGTACATGTAAGTACCATAGAGGCAGCAGAATCACTGGCGCTTACAGTACGACAAATTATTTCGTTTTTGACCCCGTCGTGTTCTCACTCGCACTTTCGCACATCAAAGAGGTCTTGATTTATATATTTAAGCTCTATTTGTACCTACTAGATCGAACGAGGTTGTCAAAAGAAGAATTATACTGAACTACGAGTTCCAAGGACTCGATACAATGTATAACATAATCGTGGTGCAGATTTTAATTCTAATCGTGTTAGAAAGGTCTATTCTCTACACCTACTAAAGAGTGTGTTATAAAGTATTTAAATAGATCTCAGCTATGAATAATTAATTCTTAATCCAGAGGGTCCGATAACTTGCATTTATTACAGCAAAATAATTTAATCCCGATTGTCTTGTAGAGCGAAATAGTCTTAACCGATTTTCCGCACTGTTGCTAAATGCACTTATTTTGTACATAAATATATTCGTCTGGAAGCAGATTGTCTGGCGTAGTAGACTTGCATGTTCCCTTACAGGATATATGCCTAAAATTTTTGATTATTTTGGAATATATCATCTGTTAAATATATGACAGCCAAGAAGTCAAGAGTGAGTGAATTAATTGCTCAGTGAGACTGAGTTTCTTCTTTGTGTATTTGGTGCATCACAAAATCATCGTTTCTTCAATTACCAGATTTCGATCTAGTATTAATAACTGCTCGCCATTTCACGGAAGGGTCCAATATATAAAGTGTTGCAATTCGTCGTCATTCTGTCCTCCCATACATCATCATTTGGTTTCAGGGAATTTTGATGGATCCCAAATTGAATAATATTTGATGCATTGTTGAAAACGGCAGTGGAGGTTTGATGGATCGAAATGGTAACCGGTATGTTATACACTGTTGCATCGTAGAGAGATGCAGATTAGGCCGGTCGGATCATTTTGGAGGAGTTATAATTACCCTTGGACGGGGGCATTCGTGCGGAATTGACACATATCATTTCTACTTGTCCATTAAAGCAGTTTAATTGCTTTTCAGCTATATAGTCAAAGTATCTTTATACAATTTCTTCAATTGATAGTTCGTTATAGATAATAAAAAAAATTATTTGTGTTGTAGAGCCCGCAGCATGTCAGCTTAACCCACAAGTCACACAGGGTAGCTCAGCAACAGCAGCAACACCAGTCACACCAGTCACATCAGCACCAGGAGGTGCGCAACCAAGTGCAACCCACTACCAAACAAACCTCACAACATGTCAGCAAACACAAATCCGGAGTCATCCACTCTGAGGTGAGAGAAAGTTCCCTTGTTGTTAGTTGTACTAGCTATTACTGTCCAACAATAGAAAAAAAAGAAGATAATTCAAGATTGACATGTACAGATATCTTGTAACTTTGGATATGGATCCTAGAATAGAAAATTAATGTGTTTGACATTATGACATTTAATAATTCTGAAATAATATCTAAAATGTATATGAGATGTAATTGTTAAAAATTTTGAATAATCACGTACTATAGTTTCATCATTCATGCTTAAGAGAAAAATTTTAAAATGAAAACTTCTTGAACAATATTTGACATTATGTATACTTTAAAAGTTATATACTTTAGAAAAAATTCTGAGGTACAAGAAATGAATTACGTAATGTCCTGCTTAAATTCATTATGTTGTACAATGAATACTGTATGATAATTTCTAATGTTTCTTTCACAATATTTTTTAGGGTGGCAAATTAGTAGCCACTGTAGCCCCTACCACAACACTACCTCAGCTTGGTGGACACAATGATCTTAAACATTCCCATCACAAGCACCATCAAGATAACGATACCAACACTCTACCACAACTCAAAAAGCAGCCACCAGAACCTGTCAACAGACAAAGCTCCTTCTCTACTAATGCCACAGCCACCCCAGATAGGCAGAAGAGAGATCAGTATGGCAACAAATTACCCATGACTCCTGCAGGTTGGTTCTCGATCTACTTGTAAGGTTGATCGTTATTTCATTCTATCCCATAAACGATAAATTTGGAGGAATGCAAATTGTTTGAATTTACCTTAATTTGCTTCCGACTGTCTTAGATCGTGTCCAGGCTAATTTTCTCTCGAATTTTTTTTTTAACTTGGTTACCTGAACACTCATATCTTGGTATGTTACGCTCATCTCCCTAGGTTTCTGCATTCACATCACCTTCACTCAAGGTCATATGACATTAAGAGTCAAGGTTATTAAGTACTTTTACAATTAAATTTCGGGGGAAACATCTGCTTTAATTTCTTTCAAAAAACAGTATTTTTAATTTGTTTCCTAATGTTTTTAGCTGTCTAGGGCATCTCATGATCTGTATTATACATGTAATTATTTCACAAACTTCGTCAAACAGTTTTAAAAGTACATGTAAATTTTTATGAGCAACAAACTTGAAATCAATACCATTATTAATTTTCTTTCTCAATTAATACACTCCAATTATGTTGATTGTGTGCTTAAGCATGTTGAGTAGAGAACTTAATTAAATGATATTTACAATGTCAACCATTTCAGAAGCGTTAAAGCATTATCGCAGCAAGCTTACGGCTTTTGAGCAAACAGAAATTCTTGATTACCCTGAGATCTGGTTCCTCGGCTTAGAGGCCAAGAAAATAGATGGCGTACCCGGAGGAGCACAAAACAATGGCTATGATGACGAAAATGGATCGTACATCAAGGTGAGAATTCCATCTTTTCGAATTACAGAGTTACTTCCCATTTGTACAGGTATCTGACGTCAAGCGATTGTGCTTTCATCAAATTCTATGGAGGTCTGCGTGAAATTATTCAGCAAAACAATACTACAAACGTATGATGTTTTTAAAGGAATTAAAAGATGTCGCAATTCTTTCACATCAGATACCATTACAAAAAGGAATATATAGCCTGTAAAGTCCAAAAGACAGAGGATTTAAAAAGATTGATCGGCTTAGGGGGATTTTCATGACTCAAAGTGATAATTTGTGAAAAATGATTATCTTATTATAAACATTTTTTTATGCAAGTAAAGTACAGTACAAAAAACTTGATATCATTTGATTATTTCGACAGCTAATAGGAGATCATGTATGCTACCGTTTTGAAATTGTGGAAGTCATAGGAAAAGGGTCATTTGGTCACGTCATACGAGCATTTGACCATAAACGTGATATGGATATAGCTATCAAAGTTATAAGAAATAAAAAGAGGTAAACATGGGAGATTTGTTCGGCTTTAATTTTATAATCAGCAGATTTTGCTAGTGCCTTGAATCAGCTTTTTAGTAGCTGTTTCCTCTATCATATTCCTCTTAGAATTTTGCCTACTTTGCAATGCAAGTTTCTGCAAATGTGACCTTCTAGCCAAATTCTCTCTAGCCTATATATTTTTTTCAGTTTTAAACTGTTTTGAGTATGAGATTGAGTGCTTTCTTGGAATAGTCTCTCAATGCTTGATTGCAACATGCGCATGGAGTTTCCATATTCAATTTGAATTCATTGTAATTGAATTGAGTCATTGGGACCATAATTCTATGAATTTACTCAGTTGCTTAAGCTAAAGCCGGTACATAGAGTAGCTTAGGTTTTGTAAGAAAATTGAAATCTTAGACTAGAATTTTGGCTCCTTTTCAACTCAATTTTAAAATACATTGTAGTTGATATTGTGGAAATTAATGCGCAATCTTTTTCCGTTAGTAAATGGAAAAGTTATTTTCTTACGCATGAAATGATACTATGGCATATCAAAATTGGCTTGACAAAATTTTGGCTTTTAGAAGTTTATCAACATATTTAATACATTTTACCCCTGGTCTGTGCGTATAAGAATTGTACCAAAGTGACTTTGTGCTTTTAATTTTTTGATAAGCACAATGAGGTAACCGTTGTCATACATGTTTATTTCATACACTCAGACACTCATTAAATGTTTGGTTTTTGATTTGGATTAATTCATAACAGTTTTGGAAGGAACGATTCTTAGGAACTGCATCTTAATCATAATGTAAAACATGTCCTGTAGAAAATAGGTACCTCAATTAAGATTAGCTCTTTCTATATATAATCTGCATGCATATGATATCTATTAGCTTATTCTCTCAATATAACAATCACTTTGCTTAAAGCTGCACTGCTTTGATATTATCAGGTTATGCACGACCACATGGTGTATCGATATGAAATTTTGGAAGTTTTGGGAAAAGGTTCCTTTGGTCAAGTGGTCAAATGTTATGACCACAAAACTGACCAAATGGTCGCAGTTAAGCTCATCAGAAATAAGAAAAGGTAAGAGTGATTGTGTTTCACAAGTTTTGAATTTTATATTAAAAGTTCTTAATGATCATATATGATAAATCCACTATTTGTAGTTGGAAATTGAAAGTTTTTGCTAAATACTTACTAGCATGTTTAGGATAGTCCTTGTAACATTCACAATTTAGTATTTAAACTCTATGATAAGATTTCAGTTAATGTATAATTATATAATGTGAATGAAGTAAGCAGAATTACGTGAGCATTATATGGCCTGTTCATTGTGGCTTATAGTATAACATTGACTTATTGAACGTTTTTGGAATATAGAATTATTTCAAATTTTTGACGGTATCTTAGAGGTAACACCATTATGGCATCGTACAATTTGTATGGTTAATTTCATATTGTGATTTCAAGAGTTTAAAGACTATTATTTCAGTAGAAATTAATGACAGCACAATTAGTCTACTTCAGGAACCATCCAATATTGGAAGTCAATCTAGTTGATAAAAATACCAAATAATGAACCAAAAGTGATTGAACGTGTCTAATAATTGTTATAGGTTTCATCACCAAGCTCTTGTAGAGGTGAAAATCTTAGATGCCTTACGACGGAGAGACAAAGACAATCAATTTAACATTATTCACATGGGAGAGTACTTCTACTTCAGAAATCATCTGTGTATAACATTTGAACTCATGGGGTAAGATCAAAAGTACATGTCAATCAAATTGATGAAATATCGATGCATTATTGAATTATCTCTTATTTTAAACATCAAAGTTGAATATTGATTGTCAATCTGTTCAGACAAATCTTAAACAAGAATTTTACATGTTTTATTGGACATTAATTTTCTATGAAGAAAAGTTTCAGTTTTAATGAAATTTGAATAATTTGAATTTTAAAATTAATGTAAATTTTGTTTAATTTTATCTGATAAGAAAAATTTCTTCTATGAAGAAAAATTTCAATTTTAATACAAAAATTAATTTGAGTTTTTAAATTAATGTAAATTTTGATTAATTTTATAGACTGAGTATCTTTTTAAAGGAAATTTAACATGTATGGTATGTTGTGCATTATATCTTTTTCAGCATGAATCTCTATGAGCTGATCAAAAAGAATAACTTCCAGGGATTTAGTATAGCTTTAATCAGAAGATTTGCTTTTTCTCTGTTACAATGCTTGAAGCTCCTGCAGAGGGAAAGAATAATCCACTGTGATTTAAAACCAGTATGTATTTGTAGTTTCTCTGCACTCGTACATCATCAACCAATTTTTCTTACTCAAACTTGTACATGTATTTTTTGAAGTGTTCAATATAATTACATTCAATCCATTAAATTACTTGAAAGTCATTTTTGTGCAATATTTAGAGATCTCTGATAATATGATATCTAAAAAAGGGAAAAAGTTCTCAAACAATGCAAGAAAATTTTTGGGAAATACATGTCATAATTAATATTTCTGTTGAAGCTTTGAACATAATCATGATAATTATGTAGTGTCACAAACAATGCTTCACCAATAAAAAAACCAGTTTATGCTGTCTATGCCAGTGTAAGAAAGATCAACACTTAATTCAGAATCAGTTTCAGTATGCATCAGTGCTTTCCTTTATTTTTGTTTCCACTTCGACTTCATGCACTGTTCATGACTTCGTAATGCTTGCTGAAGGATGTAATTTAAAAAACAATAGTGCCAGGGTGCCGGGCACTATGGTCTTAAAGTCTCTATGTGCTTAACTAATCAAATTCAAAGGATTTATCATGTGATGCACGAAATGTATTTTAAAAGAATTGCACTTAAAGTCTGATTTCTTTTTCTGCAGGAAAATATATTATTACGACAAAGAGGTCAAAGTTCAATAAAAGTGATAGACTTTGGATCCAGTTGTTATGAGCACCAAAGAGGTATGATCTAATATGGGTTATTCTGTTTAAGAAAAGGCTTAGGATGATTTTATGCTGTGGAAATTGATTAAATTTATGATACTTAATTCTAATAAAATACGTGGTCACATGAAAAAAAAATAAGTGTTTCGCCATAGATGACCCGGCTTTCAAGTGCGGGAAACAAAGAGCTAAATTCTGTGATGTCCCAATGTTTTTACCTCAGACAAACAAGCTTCGAACCTTGTTCAAGCATAAAAAATGCATTGTGATGTTAGGAATTTTCTTTTAATTTTCACGCCAATGGAAGAATCAATTGTAAAATGTAACATCGGCTTGATATGTAAATCTTATTCTATTACAGTATACACCTACATACAGAGTAGGTTTTACCGTTCCCCTGAGGTCATACTGGGCCTGCCGTATTCCATGCCTATAGACATGTGGAGTTTCGGCTGTATATTGGCTGAGCTATACACGGGGTACCCTCTCTTCCCAGGGGAGAATGAGGTGGAACAGCTGGCGTGTATTATGGAGGTGTTAGGACTCCCCCCAGGGCCTGTTCTGGACCAGGCCACTAGGCGGAGGCTGTTCTTTGGTTAGTTGATACTGTATATCTCTTTTTACGTTTCATCATGTAGAAATTTTTTACATGTATTTTCCGTCCAGGAAATTTATATCTGATATTTTTTAGCAGAATATTATTTCTTTGATAACTAATACATGTATGTAATAACTACATGTAATATAGAAGCGAACATTTCAAAAATGTGTAAATCGTTATCATGTTGTTTATATTAAATATAGATAAAATGAAACGAATTAACTTGATTACTTTGATGAAGAAATTACTACAAAAATATACATGAATTTGTGCTAATATATGTAAATCTAGTGAATGCATTTGTTCAGTCAGGGCAGTATATGACCAATTATTGTTTTCATTGTATATGCTGATGTTCACAGATTCCAAGGGTAACCCCAGATGTATTACCAATAGTAAAGGTAAAAAGAGGAGAGTTGGATCAAAGGACTTGCAACAAGCAGTTAAAACTAGTGATGCCAACTTTTTAGACTTCATCAGGAGATGTCTAGAGTAAGAGCACTAGTATAATTTATCTAAAATTTACAATACTTGTACACTTTTCAGAGTTATAACTTTCCATTTTGGAAGTTAACTATCTGACCTAGATGAAAATTAATGTGATGTCATCATATTCTATGAAAACAGTCAATTGATATACCATATATACAAATTTCATTAATATCATAATGATTTTTAAGTCAGATACTGTCTCAAATGGGAAGTAACACTGTTTTTCGAAAAGACTCTATAATGAACAAAATTTAAACTGTCTTGTAGATGGGATCCAAATATTCGAATGACGCCAGAGGAGGCCTTACAGCATGAATGGATCAAAGAGGGCTTGGTGAATAGACGTGCACGAGACTCTAATAGGTCTCAACAAAAACAATCGGCACGTCATACACCGGCAGCTTCAGACGCCCCCGCTGATCCTTACAAAGTCCCAGCTCAAGTGCCTGTTAAAGGTCTGTATCATACTATATCCAGTCATCATACATTGTAGACATACGTATTACAGTATGGCACCATCAGTCTTTCTGTCAGTCCATGTGTCATACCTTGCCATTCAGGACAGACTGAACCCTTAGTCGTATGATCAGCATTACATTGTCTCAATTCTGTTTTTACAGAAAGTCCACTTCCTGGAGTAAAATTCTGTCCGTTTTTGCCTAAGATGTGACTATAAAACCCTATTGTGTGTGATTTTAAAAAATAAAATGTGTTAGGGGATTGTAAACAATGGATCTGATTTTTATGCTTATACATCACATGGTAGAAAATAACTCAATAAGAAACACAATTACGTCTTTATAATATACAAATACTGTTAACATGGTAATGTTTTCTTGGGTGGAAATTTTTGCAAAATGACCACTGCAACAGTACTTACGGGTGTAATTTTAGCGTAAATTGGAGGATTCCCTTTTATTAAGTCTTTTATACTGGTTGTAATTTTCAGGCAGGGGTAACCATAATATTTTCGTAATAATTGCGAAGAGTGTGAAAATTGCTCCCCTACGAAAAAATGTCCATGTTTACAGTGCATTATACATCTCCTAGCATTAGTAAAGATTATTTGTCTGAAAAGGTGTAATAAGTGTCTGTGCTATTCATCATAATCATGTATGTTTAATGTATTGTAGAGCACAGAGGGAGTGAAGATTGGAAAGTCAGTTTGAAGGAGAGAAAACAAAGTGCCAAAGTCAGAGAAAGAGTTCCCCCTGTGGGTGCCTCAGCAGAACAAAGTCATGATGAACTCAGTGCTAGAGGTTAGTATAGGCTAGATTATTTAAATTCGATCAACAGAATTAAGTCACTTATGATTGTCTATGTTTTAACTCTACTGTTAATTGAATTTCATCATATTGCTGTATAATCATGAAAACACATGAAATTTATAAGTGCACTACAGTATAAGCCTTTTTCATGTAACTGCGTGATTAGCATTTTGTGGACGGCAAGTACCGACTTTAATGACGTCACAGTTAAAAAGTGATTGTCCTTGACGTCATATTGCAGGAAATGATCTTATTTTGCCGTCCAAAACAACTGGACCGCAGTTATGTGAAAAAGGCTTATTACAAAATTCATTTGTATTTGCAATATAATTTGTGGTAAAGACTTAAACGTGTATGAACGTGATTGAATGTGACGATTAATTTTAATGATACATGCCTGTATTTGTTGTTTATTTTATTGTTTTTGTTGCTTTATATGTGCGCCAATTGTAAAGTTTGCTATATGTATATCTGTCTGTCGATCATATACAGTCTGTGTTATTTAATTAGCTTGCATTTGCTTGAAATTCTATAAACCATTAGTCTAAGATTTCAAAACACAAGAATTTGAAAATTCAATTGTTTCAATAAGATACAATTACAATTAAGTTGAATACATGTAGCATATGTTTATTTTGAAAGAACAAAGAAACTGAGTTTAATCAGTCTAACTGGCTCAGCACTTGCATAAATGCAGTTTCACTGTTTTGTATTGTACACCATCATGGATATGCAATAGATAATGCAGCATTAAAATACCAATATCAATGTGATCGAAATATTTAATTTTTGCTTTTTCTGATCATTTGCAGTGCGTCATATGGCAATTTTTTTTATGAAAATATGGTATGACAGTGTATTTATTTTAGTGAGATTATTTTTTAATTAACGTTGTTAAGACTGCAATATTTCAAGATTAAGCAAAATATTCAATTCTTATAGATAAAATGGAACATAAATCAAGTTTTCTATCTTCATGATCTTATGATCTAATATATCAATTTTCAAATTTTTGCCTGGTTTCGGCAAAAATATGTTTGTGCTAAAATAAGTATGCGTCCCTTGTACCGTAATATTGTTTTACAGAAATACTAAATCTTCTGTAAATTATAAGCAAGCACTGCTGTCAAAGAAAATTTTATAGCTTCTGGATTTTATCAAAATGCATGTAAAACATATATCGTATGAATAATGTTGCAAGCGTATTTTGACCTATAGCTCCATAGCTGCTTTGTTTATTTTGAAGCCTCAAACAATGCTACTACACAACAAGTCACATTGATCAAGTTGTTTTAGAGAAACCAGATCATCTTTCCTTCAACAGAGTAAGGCAGTAGTTAGAATTCAGCACCTACGCACCTCTATCTCTCTCTTTTTTATCCTTGTCGGGTGCATGCACTGTCCAAAATGAGATCTGTAACAGTCTGTACATTCTATGGTGATACGGTAGCATTTATTTAATACTAATCAATGTCTTTTTCACTGTTTCAGAGAAAACTCAACACTTAAATCTATTCACTGGTAATATTGGATTCTCAGATTTGAAAAAATAAAAAATTAATTTAATAGTGGAATATGAGCACTTTTTTTTTAAAAAAGTGTTTCAACTTAACCCTCACCTTTGTGCATGACGAAGAAATTAAGTGCTGAGCCTTTTTCCTTTTTCTCCGTGTGGTTCCCATCTCCTAAATTCCAGTTTAATACATCAGTACCTTAATGATTGATAACATGAAACCAAAAAAAAAAAAAAAATCATAGATCTGATTTGGGTCATTCCTGCATTCATTTCAATGCAAATTTGTTTCAATTCAGCCTAAAATCTAAAAAATTATAGTCTTTAAAACATTCTTTCCAGCTTTATATAACTTTTATTTTAAAAAATTGAAAATTTGATTTCTTAACTTTAAATTATTTGTGATTTATAATTGTTAAGATTTTTTTATCAAGATCTTTCAATTTGCTTTTTTGCTATAATGACTCAAGAAAATGTTATCCGTGGTTAATAATTTTTGATAATTCATGTATATCCCCCATCTAATTTTCATTTACGTAATAGTTATACATTGTATTTGTAACTCTTCCATTTTGTCTAAAATGCGTGTCATTAATATTTGGATATATGTAGCATAATCCAATTGCATACTGAAAATATTTATAATAACTCAGAAGAAGTTATAGAGCTCTTTTAGATTAAAATAATTGCATATATTTTATTCAAATACTTGCCAAAAGAGAGCTATTTCTAATTGAATGATTCTTAAAAACCCTTTGATCTTAAAAGATTAATATACTGCTGAATTTTTGTCAAGAATATCACAATGCATTTTGCAACCAAAACCTAGGTTTCATAAGCAGTTCTACACATTGTGATATGTATAAAACTTGACAGTCTTCATGCAGAAAAAAAGGAGTTGATATTGCATGTCTATTGATTCTGTTTCTTATAAGGGTTATTTTTTTTTTTTCAAATTAGTCGTGTCCTTTCTAATTTTATCTATACCTCTGAAACTGCATGCCTTCAAATTCCAATGGATGTTCAATTTCTTTCATTTTTGCTTTAGAATTGAATGATGGGATAATTTGGTGTGATATTCTACCTCTTTTAATTAATACTTTTGAATCAACTCTTTAAAAAAATATTTCATATTTTGCTTGCTTAATTTTTGTTGGTCAGTTATGCTTTATATAATATCAAGAGTCAATGTAATCAGTATTTTTGATATATAGAGTTACTTCCCATGCGCACCAGGGACGGTACTTTCTGACGTAAAATAATTATGATATTGGGAAATACATGTAATTAAATTCCATGTGAATCAGCAAAAAATTTAGGGAAAACATGCTTCAGATAAAACATTTCTATATTGGAATTTCATTTTTTATATATTCTAACTTGAGATTTTCTCACTGTATGTGCTATAGAGCTCATCTGTGGTCTATTCTCCAACACCTCAATGGTCAGATAAGCCACGCCTTCTCACGTGCATACCCTGAAATTTATTTTCTGAAGACCTGTCATTTTCTGAAAACTACATATATACTACAGCAACACTACTTGTCGCCTGCCATAATCAGAATATATTAGAATATAAGTAACTAGCTTTGCGGCTCGGCAATAATTTGATTGGTTCATGCGACTTGGGGAATTACTGGACAATAAACCACGTCTAGCCAGTTGTTATTTCTTAATTAATGCATTTGCATCAGATACCGTCCTTAATGGGAAGTAACTCTGTATAGCGAAAATTCTGACTATCAAATTGATGTTCCGTCTGCTTTATACCTGTGCATGCTTTGATATTGTTTGCTTTGGTGGTGGTTGGCTTTGCTTGTGATCAGATATAATTACGGATATTCCACAGGTCCACATTACTTTACAGCTCCCAGTGCCAAAAGTATCAAGAGTGGCAGAAAAGATGACAGTAGTACAGTGGTATCGGAGGAAGTCACAAAGATCGGTACCGGACAAGTCATCAACCTGCGCAATCAAGATCCTGGCGGCAACGACGATTCCAAATTCTTGCCTCCTATCGGAAAGTAGATCGTAGAAACAATCAAATTTAAATATGTTATTTGAAAATATTATAATTCGAAGAAGACAGTGCAAGTATGATTATATTAAATTGTGATCAACCGTGATTGAAAATGTGGAATCCGTCCCTGCGTTGTTTATTGGGAGTCCGTCAATTATTATTTTCATTTTATTTATTCTTATTACAGTACTGTATCAATTTTCATACAGTACCTTTTGTCCATTGTTATAATGCATGAATATATTTATTGAATTTCACGAATGATTTTCTAATCATATAATTTTTTGACTGAGTTGTATATGTATTCAATAATATACTTGTTCAGTATTATTCCATAGTGCATTTGAAAGTGCATTTAATTTTTTTTCAACGGAACATAAAATAAAAAAAAATTGCTCTAATATTATTATGTTCCGCATTGCATACCTAATCATTGTGATTCTTTCAAATTTGTGATTTTTGTGTAACATAAGATGTTAATATATGATTTTCTATTAATTTTTTTTTTGTTAATTAAGATAATTAACTGATACAATTATAGGAAATATAGCTGTATCTTTTTCGTAAATAGAATTCATATTAATTGACATCAGTGACCTTAAAAATAATTTAAGACAAAATAGCAAACAAAACTGTTCATTCATTTAAAATATAGAAAACAGAATCCTTCAGTGGCTATATGGCATATTCCACCGAATTTTATATGGTGGAATGTCCATTTAGTTTCAAAAACTGTTTTCTCATATTTTATTTTGAATACTACGAAATTTAACCACCTCAAAAATTAATTTTATATGATCCCATTGTATTAAGCTTTCATCATGTTCATTGTTAAGGTATTTCACTTTTATACCTTTAATTTCGTTCTTTTTAGCAGTCTCCTTTTTTTTGGAGATGTTTACTTTCGATGTTTTAATGAATACTGAAAGCTTAATAAATGGGGCATTTAGATTTAAAGGTCAAACATCATTCTTCCGTCCACTATATACATGTATTTACATGATTTACATATCATAAGCCTCCTCATAAGTTTTACATTTTACAACAAAAGCATAATGCATTGAATCAAAGCCTGTTTCAAATAAACATTTAAGCAGCATGCATATAGCTAAAGATCCTTTGGAAAATATCATATAATAGCTTCAATTTATGATTTTTAACAATCATCAGAGAATTGCTGGATCACCGAACGTCTGGCATTGCACCTGCTGGTATACTTACACATTTTGAAACCATACACAATAGTTCATTAAACATTGTTTTGACAGGCTGTTTAATTGTAAGGTAATAATCAGTGGCGGATCTAGCGCCCCCTTTGCCGGGGGTCAAGGGGCAAAGTTTGCCGATTTTAACAGATAATGGACCAAAATATACCTGTTTTGGAAAAAAATTGGTTCAGTGCTGGGGGGGGGGGCCCTCTGCACCCCTCTGAATCCGCCACTGATAATGGATAAGTCCCCAAATAAATGTGATGTCGGACATTACGCGACCCCTCAATTGTATCTCAATAAATTGTATGGACTATCTGACAATGATCCGTCTCCGTTCAGAAAACATTTTTTATTTTAGATAATAAACTTTTAATTCACGTCATGGTCACATTTGATCCCTAAGCTATTTACATGCACATACATCATCATTCATGTATTATAAAGAAATCAAAGGTCAAGGCCACAAAATCAAATCTTATAAAAACCGCATACAGATATTTCAGTTTCTCAGGAAAAATGAGTCTCTATTACTTAGGGTCAGATGTCAGCTCAAGGTCCCAAGAACATTTTGTTGAGCCTATTTTGGTCTCAATGAAGGCATATTATAAAGTTTCAATATATTTGTAAATATTTCATATCATCAAATCCCAGTATTAATTGTTTCACTATTCATAATATTACCCTAAATATTGTGTGCAATTTCTTTTATGGACTAAATATGCTCATAATTGACATTCAAAAGTTTGAAAACAGTTACATCTTTTCCTTTATCATTTTGTAGACAGTAAGCTTTTTAGTAGGACTAATTTCATGTGAACTCGTTTTAACTTAGGGCCAGTTACTATAGGAACAGAAAGCTAGAGTATTTTATTCTCTATGTTTATTAAGCCAATAATTGTTTATTGTTATTTTTTTTAATCAATTATTAAATTAAAGAATTAAAGAATTAATAATTCATTCCTCACTTTTATAGTACTTGCCCGATACTAATTAGTGAAGTTGATGTAGAATTTTAATTGCTTTGGTTGCATGTCTGAATGCATAGAATTTCTTATTTTAGCTCAGCCAAAATGATCAGGAATTTTATCAAATGCCTTTCAGTATTACATAGAATATATTCTTATGAACAAAACAAGAAGGAAATATAGTAGACTTCAGCAGACCTGCCTTAAATTTTACAATTTTTAACCTAATATTACACTCTATGCTTTTGCTACTCTAACATGTTTCCAAGAATAATTGCTTTTTTCCAATTTTTCAAGCAAACGATTAGACTCATGTACATAAATTTGTTGTCAGTTGAGCATTTGAATAATTTTCTTTCCTAAAAATTAAGATATGCGATATTGTCATTGTTGTGAAAAGACTCTTTTTTCAAAATTACAATTATCTGGTCCATATTACTCTTTACTACCCTAAATTACACCCTCTTGACCAAAATACAAAAATGTAGTACACTTTTGTCAAGAGATGGTTAAGGCAGGTCTGCTTCAGATACATCATTTTGAAAACATGATTTCTATGAAAGACAGCAAAATTTTAGTGGCGTTTTTAGAGCAATTTTTCGACACATTCTTCACAGAAGTTACATTGTGCGAGGAATGAGTTATTTTAGCATATTATGGTGATGTCCAAGTAGAAGTGACATGCCATTAGTATTGTTAAAGATGTTCTTATATTAGCTTGGAATTAAAGTAATCTGTGATATTATCATCATCAGGTGCAATAAATAGTAGTATTAGTAGATTTCCTTGAATACCTCACTCAGACACATTTTGATAATCACTACGACATAAATTTCTCTATAACAGTTTATTTTCCCATTCTTCCATTATTGAGTCTTTGCAAAGTACAGAGTTTTTCCCCCTTACAGACGGTATCTGACGTAAAACCATTGTGACGTCATGAAAATGGTATGGTAACATCGATTTTATTCCGTCATTTCCCATATTTTTAGGACTATTTCCATAGAATTTATGACGTCAGAAGTAGTCTATGTCAGATACCGTCTTAAATGGGAAGTAACTCTGGTTTTCGAAAATAGCTAATATGATGCTAAAGATTCAAGTGAAAATTCAAGAAGCAAATCTGTCTAGTCTTGGTCATTTATAAATTTTGTTTTTCTTGTTCAGGAATAAATTTTTAAGGGCTTTGTCTGTCTGTCTGTCCGTTTATCATAAGACAGCTATGATAGTAACTACAGCCAGTATATAGTCCTTGAACTTTCCAATATTATATTACACGTACATGTAAATTAAACGTGGTTATTTTTGCTTGGGAAAAATTTCATGATTTTAACATTAATACATTCTGCAAGGGGGAAATATTCGCAATAGAAACGTAACTGTATTTGTTAGAAAGAAGCAGGTTTATTTTATCGTTGGAGATTTGATTTGTGAAAAACGCAAAAATTGTGAAACTCGATTTGTGAAAAACGTAAATATTGTGAAACTTGATTTGTGAAAAATGCCCCATGCAAAAATTTCCATGCTTACAATATATGCAAAACAGATTGCGTTATTCTTGACCTCCCTAAGGTTTTGACATTCTTATCTTCAATATGTTAAGCCTGGCATTGCTTGAAAGATAAAAGTGATACTTTTCCAACAAGCCGTTTCACCATAGATGCAAATTTATAATATGGACTACTGATATTCATAAAGGATTCTCTACCTTTACATGTACATTGGATATTTATATGAATTTCATTTTCCTAGTACATTTTCATTCGAGGAACACATTCAGTGAAGTTTTGATATTTTAACTTTCCTGGAGTAAATCATTTTTTGATTGTTTTATTGTAAATAGATACAAATATATATTATATGTGTTATTCATACATACAAATATGTTTTCAAATGTTAAGTTTTTACACTTTATCTCGTCCAATAAGTATTTGTTTGTGATACTTGAATGAATAAACATAATAATGACAAATGTTACTTTCTTTGTTTTAACCTTCAACTTGTATATGTAATAAGCTCAGGAGTCATGACCTGCAGCCTGTTTCACAAAAATACTTAAGAAAACTTTAAGGAGTTTTCGTAACTTTTGATCTCCAAGTACTTCTTCTGAAATGAAAATTGTGGGGTTTTGTTTCTGAATGTACATTCAGTATGTATAAATGAATTTAGAATGCACAATATAATTTTAATTTGAAAAACATTTTAAGTATTTATTTGATGATGAAAGTTATGAAAATTCCTGAAATTTTTCGTAAGAATTTTTCTGAAACTGGCCACTGGAAGAAGCTGATAATACACTTCATGTGTAAGCCTTGTTTGGACCTTAACCTCTTTCCCTCTTCAAAGTCGGTTATATTTTGCACAGAATTGCTGCTTAGTTCCCAAGGGTGTGACATGACCTTATCAAATAAGATTCAATTTCCTTCTATGGTGTCTGCTTTAAACAAAGTATTATTTGGTTTTGAAAATGACTTTATATTGAACCTACTCTCGTGCCACTATGGAACTATGCTTACAAAACAAAAAAATGCTTATTTTTACCCTAGACATGTCAGAGTTACCTTTCTTTGTCTCCCAATATTAATGTTCATAGTTCGCATGTAAAACTAGAGTTATCTTTCTTTGTCTCCCGATTCTCAATACATTTGGGGGTGGTCTTCGGATGTGTGACGGGAAATCAAGGTCAAATATAATATGAATTGGTAATATGTCTCTTATATATAGACAATTCTCAACTTTGAGAAATACAAGTGTTTATGGTTGTTACTTGTTGCTTTCACTTATGACGGTAAACTTCCTTTTGGCCTGGCGATATTTGTGCAAGATGAGTCCTTATGGGGTACATGTACTCGTATGAAATGCAAGTAGTATGTCCCTATTGCAGTTTGATTTGTTACAGTTTATGAATTAATAATCAATTAAGGTAGGGCATCCCTTAGGTCTCGGATGCTCATATTTCCTAAATAACTTTTGCAATATTTTCATATATTAATATAATGGTTTCATTTTTTTTTACACCGAGAACTTAGCCGTTTGAACTTTAACATTGGACCCTATGGGAAAAGTAAGAAATATTCCTTTTTCAAGGTGATAAAATGTAACTATAAAAGTTTCTTTTACCAAAACCATATTAGTTTGATAATCTGAACAATATTCTGAAGAGAAAAAAATGGGTATCCAGGCAAAAAATTACCAGCAATTCTGACCCGAGGGATACTCTACCTTAATTACAGTTGATTGACCTTACTTATAACCCAGCGTGATCTTGAAAATCCATCGGTTTCCTACTCTTGTCATGATGATCATTGCTAATGGCTAATGGAATGGTATGCATTCCCAGACATTTTACAAGGAAATGGGCTAAAATTTAAACTTGTCATCGGAATCTTTTTTTATTAAGTTCCCGTGGCTTACAAGAGTCGTCTGTTTTTTGTCATGATGATCATTGCTAATGGCTAATGGAATGGTATGCATTCCCAGACATTTTACAAGGAAATGGGCTAAAATTTAAACTTGTCATCGGAATCTTTTTTTATTAAGTTCCCGTGGCTTACAAGAGTCGTCTGTTTTTACTAGTATGATGAAATTTTTACGATTCAGTCCCTGCAATTTTAGGAAGTTGATCCTCCTGCCCAAAAATAGTTCAAAGACAATGCTTTCGTCCATTATTTTTATGCTGGCTTCCTTTTT
This sequence comes from Pinctada imbricata, assembly GCA_033119305.1. Lineage (NCBI taxonomy): Eukaryota > Metazoa > Mollusca > Bivalvia > Pterioida > Pteriidae > Pinctada > Pinctada imbricata. The sequence continues at coordinate 43,924,217 of VSWD01000011.1, forward strand.
CGATCAGTTTCCGCGATCGAAGTTTGACCTAGGATTTTGAGTAAAAACATGGTAAACTAAAATAATCTAGCACAGTGACTATGGTCTTCGTATCAACGTAGGAACACAAATATTTATAATCGAGTGTATCAATTCCGAGTCCTTGAGATAAGAGAAATTTACAACAGTACGACATATATAAATGACAAATCAAACTCGTTGAAAAGGTAAACACACCACTGAAACATTTCGAAAACCTTTTTTGTGTGAATAGATATAACTTAAGTGCCGGATACTTCCAATGTACATGTATCAGATATGGGACATTGTGTGTCGCACAAGACATGGGACAGGCTGGTGGTCGTTGGAAAGTAGGGACAGTTTTATTCATACTTGTCGTCTGCTGTGTCATCATTGGCATAGTTGTTTGGCAGACGACAAAGACAAAAAACAAAACTCCCGATCAACAGAGTTCAGCTGGCCAACAGACTCAAAGTTCACAGAGTTTTAACCTCGGAATACTGAATATTTCGACAAAAGATCTCAGTTTGAGAGTTCGGAAGCAAGAAAACTATGTCTTAGTTGGACAATTGGGAATCGGTGAACAAAGTGGTTCATTCGAAAATTGTTCAGATAATTATGGTGGAGACTCCATTTGTTTGGTTTGGAAAAATGACACTCGTCTGCATATTCAGAGAAAGCGGGAACAAGAAACGGAGTGCTTCACTATAACGTGGGAGGTTTTGACTTGCGTGGACCATGTTCTACAAGACTGTTTTGAAGTGGGTAAAGCACATTGGTACGGCGGGTATGAAGATTGGTACCAGTACTGGCCATTTGAGAAAACTACAAGAAATTTGTCCGCATACATCACGAATGACTCTTACCAAAAAGGTATCGGCGGCGTTCAAGAAAGGTACTTTTTCTCGACCCAAGGTGTTGTAATCTACGTCGAAGAAGACGTTCCGTTGTATCTAAGTTTCAATGCGAGTGCAGATGGAAATATATGTCTTGTTAGCAAGTATGAAAAATATCCATTCCAAAATGCGCAGAAAAAGCTACCACAGTTGAAGTATCATGTATGCGTTGACCAGAATGTCAAAACGATCCACGAATACGCATCAAAGCGTTTTATTCAACGTCCAACGGGTATTCCTGATCCGAAACTTTTTCGTTATCCAATATGGTCCACATGGGCGCAATATCACAAAGACATCAACCAGAGTATTGTTTTGGACTACGCCAAGAACATTTTGGACTATGGATTCCCTCATTCGCAGATTGAAATAGACGACGATTGGACGCCAAAATACGGCGATATGGATTTCAATACAGCGAAATTTCCGGATCCAAAAGAAATGATAAATGAATTGACGGATCTGGGTTTCCGTGTGACGGTATGGCTTCATCCTTTCTTCAACATTGACTCCCAAGCATTTACAGAGGCTAAGACAAATAAATATCTTATACGACAGTTGGATTCGGAGATTCCAGCGTTAGTATCATGGTGGGACGGAGATGCTGCCGGTATCCTGGACACATCGAACGAAGAAGCTATAGAATGGTATCTCAACAAAACCGATTACTTAAGACAGACGTATAACATTAGTTCTTTCAAATTCGATGCAGGAGAGACCGCATGGCTCCCGAATGCATACTCGTCTGCAAATTCGTTAGACGTACCAAATATCTATACGAAGAAATGGGCGGAGCTAGCGTATCGCTCCGATCCGGACATACGTCATCAAGAGGTTCGAGTCGGATTCAAAAGTCAAAATTTGCCGATTTTTGTTCGAATGCTCGATAAAGACACGAACTGGGACTACACGAACGGACTGAAAACTCTAATTCCCACGGCACTAACGTTGGAATACTCGGTTATCCGTTCGTTCTACCAGACATGATTGGAGGAAATGCATACTACAACAAACCAACCAAAGAAATCTTCATACGATGGCTTCAAGCCACTACATTCCTCCCCTCTTTACAGTTCTCTATAGTACCATGGCAATTTGACGAAGAAACCATTAATATAACTCGAAATTTCCTAGAATTGCATGAGAACTACACAGATTTGATAATCGACCTTGCCAATCAATCCACCACAACAGGTGCCCCCATAATTCGTCCACTGTGGTGGATAGACCCAGAGGACGAGGATGCGCAAGTCATAGACTCAGAGTTTCTACTGGGAGATACTATTTTGGTGGCGCCTATTTTGGATGACGGAGCACGACAGCGAGATATCTATCTTCCGAAAGGAAAGTGGATGGATATGCTATATAACAATGTCACGGATGGTCCACAATGGCTCACAGGATATCCTGCTGATTTACACGAACTTCCTTATTTTAAAATTGTAACGTAATAGAATATTATCACAGTAGCTCAACCTTCATTGACACCCGCCCCTTCACATCTCTCTATAGTCAAAGTTCATATAAGGAAAGTAGAGGCAGATATACTGACAAAGAGCTCCTGTGAATAGTATGTGAAACGTAACTGTGTCGCATCATTCCATCTCAGACCATTTATCATCAAGTAAATAAAATAAATAAATCAAAAAATTATTCTCTTTTCGCTGTTAAAAATTTTGGTAATTTTATCTTTTATTATGTTTACAAGACTCAAGACACACACATTTGCATGTATGACCGTATATATCGAAGCTCTCTGATTATTTGCTTCCAGTAAGACATTCAAATAAAATGAAAAGTCCTTTGGCGGTACATTTCTCTTCACGAGGAAGTCAAAGCTAATAAACAATACCAGATTAAAATCCATACAATCAAGAGGCAAAAGTAAACCCATATTGCTCACCTGAGCATCTTGTCATTCGACAAAAGATGATAGCTTTCAAGAAACTAAAAACAAGTGCAAATTCACGAAACACTGGTCAAGTATGTGTAATGTACATTGGTAGATGGATTCGGTGAAAGAAAAACACAAGCTTGATAGTGTAACTTGATAAATGCAAGCTCCTTTCAAGATTCTGTGAAACTCCAAGCCCTTGCTGAAAAGTTAGTGTATAACATGGGCAATAAATGCACTTCTTTGTGTTACTTACTCGTAAGAAAATACAAGACACTTGGTTTGAATTAACTTTCAAAGGATGTGATGATACATGTAGTTATTTTGACCTTAAATGTTATAAAATAAATGCATTAAAAACAAAGCATCCTCTCACAAGTGCATGTTCTGTGCCATCAGCAAAAGAATTTATAATCAAGTCCATATTGACCATGAACTCTGACCCTTGACCTTGAAAATCAATAGGTTCCATCCTCTCCCAATAACTAAAAAAAAAATTTTGGTGATCATAATTATGATGATTGCTTTGTCATCTATGCTGTTGACAAGGATTTTAAGCCTTAGTCCAGAGAGACCTTGACCTTTGACCGAGAAAATCAGTAAGGTTCATCTTCTCCCAATATTGAACATTATGATTGTAGAAAGTTTGATGATTTTACAATGATTGTTTTGTCTTCTAAGCTGTTCACAAGAATCTGGACACACACATAAACATTGCAGCAATGTGTATATCCCCTCCACAACAGAGTTACAATGGGATAAAACAATGAACCAGACCCTTTAAAGAGTAACTAAGTGATTTTGTTCCATTTTTTTTTTCATATATACCTTAGTTATAACATGTATCAAGGTAAGGAAGGGAGTGCATAAATCTTCTGACTTCTTTCAAATGATACTGGCAATGCAATGATAAATAAAGCCTGTGTTTGTGAAACACGAATGCCCCCGGTGGCATCTTTGTTAGTATGAACACTATTTTCTGTTAAGTACATGTATGTGAGGTCACTGGGTTAAAAGGTCAAAGGTCAAGGTCAAGAGGTCAAAAATTTTGGTATCAATGGAAAGGTCTTGTCACAAGGAATACATATATGAAATATGAAAGCCCTATCACTTACCATTCAAAAGTTATGCCAAATGTTAAAGTTTTTGAAAAGTAGGTCAAAGGTCAAGGTCAAGGTCATGAGGTCAAAAGTTTTGGCATCAATGGAAAGGTCTTGTCACAAGGAATACACATGTGAAATATAAAAGCCCTATCACTTCCCATTCAAAAGTTATGCCCAATGTTAAAGTTTTTGAAAAGTAGGTCAAAGGTCAAGGTCAAGGTCATGAGGTCAAAAGTTTTGGTATCAATGGAAAGGTCTTGACACAAGGAATACACATGTGTAATATGAAAGCCCTATCACTTCCCATTCAAAAGTTATGTCCAATGTTAAAGTTTTTCGGACAAACAGACAGACAAACAGACAAACAGATAAACAGACAAACAGACAAACAGACGGACAGGCCAAAAACTATATGCCCCCGAATCTTTGATTCCGGGGGAATAAAAAACATGAATAATACATTAATTTTTAAATTATCTGAATTTACTGAAATGATGTCATAATATGTATTAAATAAATTTAGACAATAATTACATCTTGTTATGTACATTAAGAGATTCCACTATATACAAGTACTTGTTGAATTAAGCAGCATGTACTTTCAGTATTAAATTTAAAAGCTAAATCTTAATTCATCTCCTTTTATACATGTACCAAGTCTTTTACAGGAGGTATCAGCATTTCAACATTATGACTACAAAGTCTCGTCAGTAAAAAAAAACTAGTATACATAATTATTTTACATTCTTTCTATTTACAATTATATCATTTCCTCTTCAAAAAAAAAAAAAGAAAAAAAAATTAATTCAAATCTATTGAAATACATAGTATTACATCACATACTCTACATGTATGTCATGAATAGGTAAATGAATTAACAACAAATATTGTATCACAGCAGCCTTAATTTCCACTGAGCAAATATCGAGAGTCCCTGATAAACAAAGCAATTCTAGAAATGCACTGTACATGAAATGACATTTCTTGGCGTGACGTGGAAAACTGGACATATAACAAAGGAGTAAACAGCCCATATGCCAGAATTGTATATCGGAGGCATCTGAAAATTATGCCTCTAAGTCTAAACCATAATGATCTCAAATCTCGATGTCTGACACCGATTCCTCTTCATTTTTGTCTGTATTCTTCTCAGATTCCTCTTCTTCCGTGCGAGATTTAAAGAACTTTCTCAGCTGCCTCCTTCTTCTGAATCTTGGTTGGTCTTTTGTTGTCTCTTCTTTCCCTATGTAACCTATAAATAGTAATTCCATATTATTTCTCTTAAACCTACCTATGTTGTATATTAGGCTTGTAACAATATACCGATAGTATTGATTGCAAGGTCATGTGATACGCGTATTGTATCATGACCCGAGCATTGTGATACTAAGATATGTTTATCTATTTAGCGAAAAAAGTCAAGTGAAACAAATAACCAAGTGTCTGGCCGTCTAGATTATAAGAAATGAATGTGTGTATCCCCCCTGTAAACCAGTGTTTTCGGACTTTGGCTTCGCCTCGCCCAATACAACTTTTTTCATCGACCCAATATATTTTTGTATCCCCCCTGTAAAATGCTGCATAACGAATTTATCTAGCTGATGGTTATTGGTTTGTGTATGTTTACGTCAACATGTTTTAAAGCATCTGGGCGATGTCAACAGCGTAAAGCGTCTTAGTGGAAGCGGGATATTAAAGTAATATCCCGTCAGTAACATAATACAACATAATATCCTATTCTTCTCGGCCAATCAGATTGCAAGAAATTTGCCAAAGGTGGGATAATAGAAGAACTATGTCCCTTCAGTTTCGAACCAATTAATCCAATGTTTATCCATAACTGCATGGATAACATGCACAATAATGGAATAGAACCTCATACATTACCTCTTTCTTCACATTCAAACGTGTCCTCTATACCGACGTCCCAGAAATGATCTGGTGTACTAGGGGGACAATAGTCTGCCCTGTGTCGGGAACAAGTCTGGATCCGCCTCTTCAACTCCCCAGGACTTAGATCCATTCCAGAATAGTACTGTAATGTATATTTTAATATAAATAATGATAATATAAATAGGTCATAAATTACATGTATATATAATATATATATATCGTGCCAGAGAAAGAATAGGTAAACAGGGTACCTTGTTATATACATGATTTTCTTGTGCTTTGTATATATATCGTGTCATTTATCGAGAATTTTTCGCATGCGTCTAATTTTCGCTAAGTTTGTGAGCATAATAAAATCGTGAAAAATGGACATAGTGAAAAAAAGACACAGATCTTAACTCTTGATCTTGTTAACGTTCCTTATTTTAACACTTAGAGGTAGGCTTATATGGAACTGTCCCGGGGTATCAGTAAGTAAACGTCTGATTAAGATACAAAATCTAATTATATGTTTACATGTATTTAATTACCCAGAGTAAATCAAACAATCACCAATATAATGCATGTCAGCTTTTATTTCATTTTTATTTTAAACCACCAGTTGTCTTACTGAAATTATGACATTAAGTCTTTTTGATTACACATGCATTCATTGAACATCAAATAAATCTAAATTTTTTGTGAATTTTAGTTATTAGTAGATTAGCAAAAATTAGACTCAGCGAAATAAAGACACGTCATTTTAGGGTCATTTTTGCAAAATTTATCCCATGCGAAAATTACCTGATAAACGGTATGCTAAGTAGAATCATTTGGTGGTACTTTCTTTCATAGTTTTTCTATAAAATTGCCGAAGAGTTACTCACATCATAGCATTCTTTACAGTCATGAGCCTTTAGTTTCCTTCTCTCATCCTGTTTCCTGACAACATTCACATGGGCAAATCCTGGCTCCTCTTTTCTAGGTCTCCTGAAAGTTTGAAAATTCAATTTAATCACCTTTTGCTGGCATTTGAGATTTTTTAGTTATTCATAAAAAGCTGTCTTTTGATAAAATCAACTTTAAGCATGTAGCATTAAGCATTATGACATGGCAGTCAAAGCAATTTACAATGTGTGCTATTCTATCTGTATCTTTATTTCTGAAAGCATAATAATTTTCTTCGATGTGCTTTACTGTTTATGGTTTTACACTCTGTTTGATCGGTGTGAAAATTCTGAAAATCGGTTTCCAATAAACAGAATTTGCATGCAAACCAACCAGATTGTACGAGTCATTTAAACTAATTTTCAATTTAAAACTCTCTGAATTTTTTTTTTAAATAACAGGTTACTCTCCTAAGTCTTTGATTAAATAACTGGTTTACCTGTCAAAGCTACAATCCATGTCAGTTTGATCAGGATCATTCTCCGTGACTCCTGTTAAAGTAGCCATCAAATCTGAAGAAAAAAGTCTGCATATAATGATATTACAGTGCTAATTTGGCCGATAAAAGTGATGTAACAAAATTTAAGATCTTTTGAAAAATGGTAATAAGCCTAACTTACACCTTGCTGTAGTATAAAATATCTGACCTACGTAATTCAAAGCCTTTAACGACTATTTGGATAGTGACTTGTGGCTATACATGTATATCCAAGTGACCGTCAAATGCTAGGTATCGAGTCAGATGTTTGGGAATCGTATACCTTGACGACAAGCATTTGTCTTTAAAATCACAAGATTGACCTTGTGACCTGTGACCTATGAAATTGGTGGTAACATGCAATTGTGATACACAATCGGCTTGTGCCACTGCAGTCTACGGGAAGGAATTGAAGTCCTCGATCTCATACACATAAAATATCCAAATAGAAACAACATGTGGGACAGGCAAAATATTGAAGCTAGGTTTCTACTGATATGGAGACTTAGAATAAAGTGATAAAAAACAAATCTTCATTAATTTTACTCACCATCTTCATAATTCATGTCTGGTTTCTTTTCCTTCCTTCTCTGTCTCCTACTGCCTCCAAATTTATAGCTTGACGGTAACGAATGTGAATCGTTGTCCAAGTCTACACATGTGGACGTCCTGGGATCCAGTGCTGCAGATGTAGGCCTCAAATCGTCAGCATGGAATTCACCAATGGATGCTATACTGATATCATCCATGTTACAATCATGGTCCTCTGAATCCTGGCATAGCTCCGACAGCTGAATGGCTGGATCTACGCTACGATTCAAGCTTGTTTCATATCTTGTAGAAGAAGGATGTGATTTTTTAAAGGAGACTGTAGAATTCTTTGAGTTAGACTTTGCAGGCCTCGGAGCTTTGTTTGGACTCTTTAGCTTCTTATTAGCAAGAGTTTTACTTTTTCTAGGTGTGACTGGTCTTTTAAAAACTGGCGGAGAATTTTCCTTTACTTCCACTACGCACACTGGCGTCTCCATCTCGGCTTCTCTCAGAGACAGTTCAATTGCCCTCCTCACTTCTTCCTCTTCCTTGGATGCTGCCATTATATTATCAAGATTATTCTCTATAGGACTCTGTCCTAAAACTTGACTGAGAGTGGTTTGCTTCATTCTATTACTAGGTGGCGTACTAACTGCACACTCAACCTTATCATTACCGCTTGTTCCAAATATTCTTTTCGGTTTAAACGAGGTAGGAGTGATAGGCTTGACCTTTGACCTTGCTCTAGGGCTACTTATTCGTGATTGACTACTTCTCAGTTTTCTCTGTAGCTTTGGTGACCCGTTATCAGAGACACTTTCACCACTAGAGATGAGATCAATGGGCTCAATATCTTCATTCTGCTTATTAATCTCTCCAATATTTTCATTGTTTACTTTATTTCCGAACCCATCATTGCCCATATTCATTTGTAGAAGTAGTGGGGACTGTATCTCAACCGATTCTCGCCTATGAGTCCTGCCAGCAAGAATGTTTGGGGATGCTCCCTCCGCATCATCAAAACTGTACGATCCTGGTTTCCCACACTCATCCTTTCCCTTCTGATCACTTAGTTTTAACGGTAGACTCTGACTTTTCTTCATGCCCGGTTTCTGAGGCATCTGGCCCCCTGTATTAGATCTGCAGTCCTTCGTTACATTTTCATCGTCAGAGGCTGACGATCGAGGGCTACACAGAATGCTCCTGAGGCTATAGGATTTTACCTGAGTATTCTCCCTTACAGTGCACTGTGACTCATCGTCGCTTTCAGAATGAGACGACCCTGTATCAATGGCCACAGTTTCTGGAATGTTAGCTATCACATTTTCATTAAATGTCTGGTTTTCTATACAAGTAACATCATTATCAAACAATAAGTCAGGATCACAGGTTTCTGGAACCATAATATTCAGCTCTATGTTGGGGTTCTTGTGAGGACTCTCTGCTGACTTTTTGGTTTTTCCTCGAGTTTTCGAATCATCTGTCAATTTCATTCGTTTATTTTCTGGAGAGGGATCCTGAAAGTGAAATTAAAAGTTACTTTTATACAATAACGACAATTTGACAATATCAATGACTCAAAACAATTACACTGTATTTGTAAAAAATTATGCAATGAAGCTCTTAATCAGTATTTTCATTCATGTCTAAAACGCAAAGAGACTAATATCAATTTTGTCTTCTTTTTTATCAATATACTCTGTCGAGTTTGTTACGTAAACTTGTATCTGTACATAACAAAAGTGAGATTTCTATTTGATTTACATGAAATATTTGAGAAATGAAATGACATTACAATGTATTTTCGATGTTTGAATGAGATTTGAAGCTGATTTATCTCCATGATAAATACACTTAAATCACAACATTAAGCACTTTGTTTCATGCAATCTGCAGGGTGAATTCAATGAGACCATCAAGGTTCAATTTAAGAAAGTAGTGTCCCAAAATGTCTTAACAATATGTAACAGAAAAGACTGAATGCTGACTAGACGAATAAATGCATTTACCTCCACGTATCGGCTTCTCTTATTTGACTTTCCTCCTAGTTTCAGTTTGGCACCTTTCTGAGAAGTTTCTGATTTCTCCCCAGGACTAGTGTCTGACAAACGGCTTTCATTCTGGTTTGTGACGACACTTGATGTGGAATCTGGACTCTGGATATTCTCAAAGGCAGAAATATTCCTTACCCTGTTTATGTCTTTCAATGGGGTCCGTAACCTGTAACAAATTATATTTTTTTATTCTATAAGAAAACTTAGCACAATTTCACAACATGAAGAATGAAATGACAACTACAGTACATGGATCATGTGGATATGATTGCATCTTTCAGAATCATTTTTTGTTTTACAACAAATATCATTCAGAAAATTCATTTTGAAGTCGATTCACGCATTTGAATACCATTTATTTCTTTTTTTATTCATTTATTTCCTATTTTTAGACAAAACAACAGTCACCCATCTTAGATTTTGTTTTCATCTTCTCCAGAATATCTGATGTATGACCTTAAGGAAAGTTGACCTTTTGAATTTAACTCAATGTCAAGGCGAGTCAAAACTCAAAATAAATATACAAATGTAGTACATGTACATGGTTCTAAAGGATGTAGTTCTAATTTTGTTCCCCAAAGTATGATAATTAACAAAGATGTACCCTGAGAGAAATAAAGCCAGACTTCAGGGACTCCAATTCTAGAACTTCGTCATATGGAACAGTATAGATCTATGGATTAGTCCTTTTTTTCAAAAAGCGAAGTATTTCACAAAGGTATAGTAGCTCAAAGTATTGGATAGCACAACATGAGAATGCAATAAAATACATGTAGAAGTACCATAACTACATGTATATATCACAAGTGAGCAATCTTGAACGGTTTTATTATGCTGTCAATTAGTCATTGTTACATTCATGTCATTCTTACGACACATTGACGTAATTCTTAAAATTGCACTAATGTCATAGTGAACATCAGACAGACCTCATTCTATACATAGCAATAACATCATTTTAAACATTGTACTAAACTCATTCTGAGCATTACAATGAAATCATTTGAAAACTTTTACCACCTGATCGGAGATCATCATACTGTAAATTGGTTTTTATTCGTCAGATACCAATTTTTATCATTTTTGTCAGTGCCTTCATTGACGAAATTACGTACCGACAAATATAAATACTCCGGACAAAAAAATAAATTGTAGTAAATAAAAATTGAATCAGTCTCTTGGTTAGACTTAAATATAAAAGGGGAGCACTGCGGAGTAGGGAGAAAGATGCTGAATTTTAAGGTTCCGAGTTTTAAGACATTGTAAAATAGTTATTACGTATACGACATTCAAATTGCAAAGCATTGAACACTGAAAACAAACACACAGTCGAATATAATTGATTTCTTATTACTAAATAATATGTTTTCACAGCTAGGTAGGTAATTATACATGTCTCTAACTGTTTGTTTACCGATAAGTGTTAAACAAGCAATGAAAACAAACACATATGGCAGATTTGACGGCGGACTTAAATTGGCATTTGAACAGACAAATTTACATTTTAGGTACCTTTGGATGACGAATTTACGTACTGACTAAATTGTCAGTTTTAACAAATTGACAAAAATTGGTACTGATGAAAATAAAGCAATGTACAGTATATCAAGTAAAAGGAATAATAATATAGTATGAGTTAGACATGAAAATTTATAATCTTTTAAAGATAATACTGTACATTGAAGACACTTACTCCCTGTTATTGCCAGATGCATTCAAGGAGACATTTGCTAGTTGAGACTCTGAAAATAAAAATATACACAAGTTCTCATTAATAAACATACTGTTAAGTTTTTCCGCTTATTACCTCCAAATGACTGTAATATGTGTGCTTGTACCTTACAATTTTTCAGCTTGATTTTAAAGTTATTCTCATTCATTCAATACAATTTCTACCTGTCCATTTCCATGCACCTGACATTGGACCATGGTACAGTCAGTAACTACTGGTGAGTGGTGACTAGTGGAACCATGATGCTCAGATTGGTTATATTAGGTATGCTGTATGTGTACTTATTTCAGCGGGAATCATATTTTAGCGGAGTTAGCGCTGTTAAGGTATTAGAGGTATAATAACAATATCAAGGAAAAGCTAAAAATCATGTACTTCCATATCTTACATATTTTTAGATAATTGATATTTTTTAACGTTTCCATCAACTGTCGCCATGGAAATATATGGTCCCAAACATTGCCGAAGTCGTGCGTCTTCAGCCAACTTCGTGGTATTTAATTTTTCTGTTATCAAAACAACAGGAAGTAGAGTATTATACCCCTAATGCCTTAAGACTGCTCTAATTCAAGACTACACTAAATCATGAAACTCTCCAATAGAAAACAAATCAAGTGTGCCAATTTATGATTACTTTTATACACCAAATTTGACATTTTTTGTCCTGTTTCCGCTTCAAGGTTGCACTGAAATTAGCGTATTAACATTAAATAAACATACCTAGATTCCTTATGTACTTTTCCTTCATTTGTAGACTTTCTTTGTATGTATCAGACAGGTCATCCATCATCTTTTGGAGCCGGGTGCACATACTGCAGGATTTCTCTCCCCTGAAGTGATATACGTAAACTTAAATGAATATGTATCATGCTTCATAAATAGCCTTTTCATGAAGCTAGTATGTCTATTTATCACGCCTCAGACAAAAATGTTGGAATCTGATTGGTCAGATCATGGTCACATGATGCCGTGAAAAAAGCCGCATCAGGCTTGTAAATCCGTATCGGGCGAGTAGCTTATTATGACGTCGTGAATTGTATGATACAGAGACCCCCATGCATACAGTTAGAGGCCTTCGACGTGATAAATTCGTTACACAGTTAGTTAGTGACCTGATACCGAAAAATACATGGTCTGAAAAGAAAACACGTATCGGGCTCGGCTTTCGCCTTTCGGATTGGTCAGATCATGGTCACATGACGCCGTGAAAAAAGCCGCATCAGGCTTGTAAATCCGTATCGGGCAAGTAGCTTATTATGACGTCGTGAATTGTATGATACAGAGACCCCCATGCATACAGTTAGAGGCCTTCAACGTGATAAATTCGTTACACGGTTAGTTAGTGACCTGATACGGAAAAATACATGGTCTGAAAAGAAAACCCGTATCGGGCTCTGCTTTCGCCTCGCCCGATACAGGTTTTCTTTTCACACCATGTATTTTTCCGTATCAGGTCACTAACTAACCGTGTAACTAATAGAATTCAACACTTGAGAAATGAGAGATCTAAGTGCATTTAACATGTTTAAGTCACATTTCCATGAACTTGTAATGAGAGTGCAGATGCTAGTATTAAGCATGCTAAGCTACAGTTAAGACTATATAAAGTCTACTTTTTAAAATAACAAAAGAAACTGCTAATTTCCATTCGGCCTTCTCAATAATTATACAGAGTTACTTCCACATTTGGGAGAGTGTATAGTCTATGACGTTGCCTAATTGTGATGTAATCAAATTCTACGAAAACCAACGTAAAATTCAGGGAAAACATGCTTCAAATACAACGTTTCTATATGAACTTCAGACATTAAAGACAGACCTGGGTTATACTTTGCTGACACCTCCACACAAAAGAGTTTTTACATGGAGGCATATAAAAGTATACAGCATGATTTTTGTATGTTTCACATTAGCTCACACAGGAAGAACATAGTAAGTGCTGTGATGGAACCCTGACAGTGGTCATTTTTTCTCTCACTTATTCAAATGAAGATACATGTATATACTAGTATTGAATCTTTCCATTTTAATCATGCTTTTTTTGTTAAAATATCCATATGTTCATATACTTAACTCACTGCCAGACTGTTTTATATCTGAAACGTCAATTTTAGGCAAACTTTGGGAGAAATTCGTCCTTTTTCCTCCTTACCCAGGAATGACCTTAAACGCACTGGGCTATACTGAACAAATATTCTACTTAGCTTTGCAAATGCCATAAAAAAGCAAGAATATGTAGTAATATCGGAACACATGAATCTCCTTTTGTACATTAACTCACCTGCTCTCTTCTTTAGCGTCATGAAGTCTGTCCTTCAGGCTTTCATTATCAGTGTTTAATCTCTCATTCCTTTGTTTAAGTGAACGATTTTCCTCTTGAAGTCTACAACAGTGAAATAGCAATGAGAATATTACATGCCTTAATGTGTTTGTTGTAAGACTACATGTATGCATCATGTATTTTAATCACTTACCATTGTTGTTTTATAAAACCCTTAATTTTTTCATCATTTCTTTATAAAATTTCTCTTGTGTCAAACCAAACTGATTTGGAAAATAAAGCACATAAGCAAAATCAGTACATACCTTGCTGTTTCAATTCGACATTTATTCCAAAAGTCATAAAGTGGGATATACACATGTACATTTGTACATGTATTTACATGCCTTTTTTCTCCAACTTTTATCTTGTCTTGTATGTTAATGTTTCTTGTCAGAAACTTATTTAATAAAATTTCAAACAAATATTGAAAGGAATTTCATGTATTACGAATCTTTATGAAAATACCAATCCTGGTTTCAAATTTCTGATCTTTTGACCTTGACTTTAGAATATGAAATTCTTGCACTGTGGACTGGGGTATCCATGGAAACGCTGGGAAAAGATATCCTTGTCTTACCCCTATGGGGTAAGATAACATTTTCACGTGCCTTTTGACTGTAACGTCAATTGTGGCATCATACAATCATGATTGATGCGTTTGCCGATTAAAATATGAAAAAGAATACATAAAATCTAATTTTGAGCGCTTTTAGACAGTGGGAGAAAAATAATTAATCCCCAGATATGTGATCAGGGACAAAGAAATCCAACCCTCGTGTCCAGGATTTGCTTTTGATGTTTTGTCCATGACTCAGCAATCCTAGTCATGGTACATGTACAAGCAAATCCTGGCCACTCAGGTTGGATTTCCTTGTCCCTGATCTTATCTGGGGATAGATTCTATTAATCTTACAATAGTAGATACTAAGCATACCACTTTAGTTATGTACATGCACCAAAACAGTTTCTGTCAAACACATCTAGTTTACTGATGGAAGTGATATCAATTCTTTTCATATCATCTCACTTTTTATCTATTCTATACATGTATATTACATACATATGATATCTAGGACAGTCGTACATATACCTGTGTTTTTGCTTCTGTAACAATTCAAAATTCTCTTTCCATGAGTCAACTTTGGACTGCAGTGCTAAAACAGTAAAATAATGTTCATGTAGAATCTGATATAGAATAAGGAAATACTTGATAAACTTACGTAAAACACAATTTTTTTACATACTGTTAACATGGAAATTTTTAGCGGGGGTAATTGACCCTTCTGATTGCATTGTGACGTAATGGAATTTCTCAAATATTTCCTGTGTTCGGAAGGGTCAATTTTTGCGTATTTCACCAATGACGAGACTTTGTGAAAATTTCCCCCACGCAAAAATATCCCCGCTGCAGTCTTACAAAGACAGAGTTATTTATATCATGAATATTTCCCCCGCTCTAACATCTTGATTGAATGATCGCGAAATTTCCCCCCAGCAAAAATAACCACGTTTACATGCTAGTGACATGTAATTCATGAAATTCAAATATGTACATGTAAATGTATCTATATATAAGATTACCTGTTAGATTATGTTTTACATGTAACAAACATGAGATTGCATTTTACATGTGACCATCATGAGATTACTTTTTACATGTTATTTTTCAAATGTCTGCTTGCTACAAGAAGGATATAACATACAAAGACATTTACCTTTTAAAGAGTATCTATTTATTCTACATAAGATATCTATATTATGTTTATCTAGTGATGTTACGAAGGTTGCCGACTGTCTATTGTCCATTGCTGAAACCCTTTTGATTCTAAATAATCAAAAGAAAAACTGACAATTGAATGTCCCTCAAAGATAATAGTAATTACAAACAAAATTGTTTTCATGAGAGGCAATCAAAATGATGTTGAGCTAAGTACATGACACAAAAAAAAAATGTGTTTGTGAGACATGAATGCCCCCATCGGCATCTTTGTCAGTAAAAATTTTATAATGGTCAAACTCCAAGGTCAAGGTCACAAGGTCAAATATTTTGGTCTCCATGGAAAGGTCTTGTCACATGGAATACATGTGCGAAATACCAAAGCCCTATCCCTTACCATTCAAAAGTTATGGCCAAGATAAAAGTTTTTCAAAAATAGGTCAAACTCCAAGGTCAAGGTCACAAGGTCTTAAATTTTTGTATCCATAGAAAGGTCTTGTCACAAGGGATACACATGTGAAATATCAAAGCCCTATCACTTACCATTCAAAAGACAGACACTGTCAGACAAACGGACAGGACAAAAACTATTACGGGGGCATTAAAAAACATAGGTAATCACAGATTACGAAGCTCACCTCGTGACAGCAAAATTCAATTCAAACATATTTCTTAGTACATGTATATTGGCTTTTAAAGGCAAAACCACTCAAGCAGAAAAAGTAGGTCAAGGTCATTTTATGTAAGTTTGATCAAAGATACATCCAATATGCAAGTTTGGTACATGTAGCAGTTATGCTTTGCTCAATATTGGCTTTATAGAGCAAAATCACTCAAGCGGAAAAAGTAGGTCAAGGTCATTTTATGAAAGATTGATCAAAGATACATCCAATATGCAAGTTTGGTACATGTATCACTTATACTTTGCTCAATATTGGCTTTTAAAGGCAAAATCACTCAAGCAGAAAAAGTAGGTCAAGGTCATTTTATGAAAGTTTGATCAAAGATACATCTAATATGCAAGTTTGGAACATCTAGCACTTATACTTTGCTCAATATTGGCTTTTAAAGGCAAAATCACTCAAGCGGAAAAAGTAGGTCAAGGTCATTTTATGAAAGATTGATCAAAGATACATCCAATATGCAAGTTTGGTACATGTAGCACTTATACTTTGCTCAATATTGGCTTTTAAAAGCGAAATCACTCAAGTGGAAAAAGAAGGTCAGATGCTGCATCCGATGCATGGGTCCATCTCGGCATCCAAAGATGAATCACTTGTGCAAGTTTGGTTACTGTAGCATTAGTACTTTGTCAGATACTGAGCTACCCCAAACTTCTTATCCAAATCACTCAAGCGGAAAATGTAGGTCAGATGCTGCATCCAATGCATGGGTTCACCTTAGCATCCAAAGATGAATCACTTGTGCCAGTTTGGTTACTGTAGCATTAGTACTTTGTCAGATACTGAGCTACCCCAAACTTCTTAACCAAGTCACTCAAGTGGAAAATGTAGGTCAGATGCTGCATCCGATGCATGGGTTCACCTCAGCATCCAAAGATGAATCACTTGTGCAAGTTTGGTTACTGTAGCATTAGTACTTTGTCAGATACTGAGCTACCCCAAACTTCTTAACCAAGTCACTCAAGCGGAAAACGTAGGTCAGATGCTGCATCCGATGCATGGGTTCACCTCAGCATCCAAAGATGAATCACTTGTGCAAGTTTGGTTATTGTAGCTTTAGTACTTTGTCAGATACTGAGCTACCCCAAACTTCTTAACCGGACGCGGACGCGGACACGGACGTGGACGCAGACGCGGACGCGTGGGGTTATAGCATAAGCTCACTCAACTTCGTCGAGGTGAGCTAAAAAGGGGGAAGCCTCAATGGTATTTTACTGTTTTTGAACATGATTTTCACTTCGACTCTTTCGATAATCGATTGATAATTAGTTTCTGGTAGTATCCTGATAATGGATAGTAAAATATGTCTGATTGCTCATCACTAACGTTAATATTGTTATCTAAAGTCATTCACTGAAAGTTCAAACACTTGGAAGATGAGACTTACTTTTCACCTCTTTTTCATGCACTGCTGTAACATCTTTTATCAAAAGATGAAATGATCCATCCATTGTGGTTTGTCAAGCCCCGAGTGAACTAAAATGTACCGTGAAACACATGTGACTAATAGTACACTCTAAGACTTAGTCTTCCGTTAGAGATTGGATTCCATTCCTTCCTTTCTGTATCAAGGTATCAATCTCATCATTGAATTACAAGACCTGAAATCTAAAAAAAATTTATCAAAAAATTGTTTTTCTAATGCACATTATAAGATTTTTTATGTGATGCATTACTTGCACAAATGTTCATATATACCTCATACAGTCCTTCTTGAACATTTTACCAGTGTATGAAAGGAGGAGATCTCCAACAAGACTCGGTTGCACCACCAACAGCAACACACCAAACACCCCGAGTGAAAACACAGAGAAGACACACACAGCAAGAGACAAGGAACAGCAAACGAGACATCAAACATTGATCATAAAAGACAACACATATGATAAACCAATGAGACCAGTGTATGCATGGTATGAGCAGAAATTGTTAGTTGTCTAAGGGTGAAACGTTTACTAAATTTCCTTAATGTGTACACGGAATGCTGTATTAAACAAAACGTAAACGTTTAAACGCTTCTTTTTATTTCTATTGTGAAAAGTGATTTCCTGTAGTGTTTATTTGCGGACATCGTCAAAGTTTACATATTAATAAGACTAAGTAATGCTTGACTATCTATGTATTGCTGATGCTTGGCTAGACAATAAAACATATTTTTAAGATTCAATCAAAGCTGGAAACTTTACATCTGTAATTATAATCAAACTTTTATAGAATTTTAAACGAGTTTTAAAATGTTCCACAATTTAAAAGTACATGTTACAAAAACGTCAGATTCATGATTCGAAAGCATACATTGTACGTGGAGAAAGGGGCAGCAGTGACAGGGAAATTATACTTTTAAAGTAATGACGGAGAATGAGACAGTAGCAGGTTTGTCAATTTTGTCAGAGATGTCGCTGTCTGACTACGCTATGAAATCACCGTGTTTGACGTGATTAAATATTTTTAGGCAACAATGACGGTAGCAGGGGTGTCAGTTTTGTAAGATATATCGACTCTGCTACACAGCTTTTCTTCCGGTTTAAATATGTAATCTCAGAAATGATCGAAGCTGCTGCCTAACTATGCTAAGGTATCAACGCGTTTGATCAACTTTTTAAAGAATAATAAAGATATAAAAGACGATCTTTCAACATTGTTCAAGTATATGTTTAGAAGTCTGTGTACACGTTTAGAAATTATGTAAACGTTTACAGCCACAAAATGAAACTGTTCCGTTTACACGTGTAAACGTTTCACCCTTAGTTACTTCATGTATGTAAACAGTTTACAGGGGGAATACAGATACAAGTACATGAATATAATGTACGGTACATACATACATGTGTATTGGGTCGATGAAAAAACATAGTTAATCACAGATTACGAAGCTCATCTCGCAGCAGCAAAATTCACTTTAAATGTATTCCTAAGTACAATGATGATGTGCATGTATATTGGCTTTAAAAAGAAAAATCACAAAAGCAGAAAAAAATATATATCAACATGTACCGGTATATGCAAGTTTGGTACTAATATTGCCTTTAACTGCAAGATCACTCAACTTGCTCAAGCAGAAAAAGTATATCAAGGTCATTTTTAGACAGTTTGATCAATGAATGAATGAAACATCCAATATTGAATATGCAAGTTGTACATATAGCACTACCGGTAACACTTTGCTAATTATTGGCTTTTAAAAGCAAAATCACTCAAGCAGAAAAAGTAGGTTAGAAGTTGCATCCAATGCATGGGTTGATCTCGGCATCCAAAGATGAATCACTTGTGCAAGTTTGGTTACTGTAGCTTCAGTACTTTGTCAGATACTGAGCTACCTCAAACTTTTTAACCAAGTCCCTCAAGCAGAAAATGTACATGTAGGTCAGATGCAGCATCCATTGCATTGGTTAACCTCAGCATCCATAGATGAATTACTTACATAAAAGTTTGGTAACTGTAAAATCATTACTTTGTCAGATACTGAGCTACCCCTAAGGGCCATACTTCTTAACCAAGTCACAGTCACGTAAGCAGAAAATGTAGGGTTTACCTCTGCATCCCAAGATGAGCCAGATCTTGTGCAAATTTGGATGCATATACTGTAGCATCAGCACTTTGTCAAATTATATCTGAGCTATCCCAAACTTCTTAAGCAGATGAGGACGGGGGGGGGGGGGGGATCAACTTCATCATGATGAGCTAAAAATTGAATAGGAGATGTATCTCAACGTTGCACTGAATTGAAAGGTCATAGGTACATTTTGCACATTTCTCGGAAGACATAAAAAACTGTTTTACATTGCCATTTTCCAATCAAACCGAAACAAGATGTCTTGTGAGCTTAGGCTATTCGGTCTTTTCGAAATTGAGAGTTACTTCCCATTTGCGCAGGTATCCAACTTCAACGCATTGTGACATCATCAAATAATCTATGGTTACCAGGACTACATGAAATTCAGGGAAACATAATTACATATACGACGTTTTCGAAGGAATTTAATGACGTCAGAATGCTCTTACGTCAGATACCTGCACAAATTGAACGTACGACTGTAAAATCGAAAAGACAGAATATCCCCAGGTCCGGGAGAACGCCAAAAATAGCTATTATAGCTAAAAATGGCTATAATAGCTATATATTTGAAGTACTACAATTGAAAATTTTGGAATTTTTATCTGAAAATCAAAATTGCACATTTATATGACCATCTGAACAATGTTTACAAAAGAAGTTGGCATATTTTATTTAAAATTTTCAAGTTTTGATCCGCAGAAATTATCAAAATTTGAGTTATTTTGACACATCCAAGCTCAAAGGTTTCAAGGTATTCATGTCAACTTCTTTTATAAACATTGTTCAGATGGTCATATAGATGTGTGATTTTGATTTTTAGATAAAAATTCCAAAATTTTCAATATTAGTACTTCAAATATATAGCCATATATAGCTATTATAGCCATTTTTAGCTAAAATAGCTATTTTTGGCGTTCTCTCGGACCTGATCCCTGCACATCCACATGCCCGCCCCATTAAGGAGTTTGGGGAAGCTCAGCATTTGACAATTACATTTATTTAGTTTCTGATGTGAGCCATGATAATCTACACAACACTATTAAGTATTTGTAACAGTAAACCAGTGATTTTTTTACCTTTTTTAAAAGCCACCTGTACCTTTTCATTTGGGAAAATATGCGATATTTGGAACAAATTGGGAAAATCTAGAAACAATATTTCTTTGAAGAAACGCTCAAATTATTGCTTTAAAACAGCAATTTCCTGTTCACAAATGCCTTAAAGTCATCAGTATTACTACCAGGAAAGTGAAAGAGTTTGCATAAAACAAAGGTACACCCCTTTTCGCCTATTGAAGCTTTGAACTATCAATTATAATATGGGTATTTAGATGTATTTTTTATGGCGCTCTCCTCAGTGTGAACAATTCGATTTTTAAAACAAAAAACATTTTCCTTTCGAAATTTTTGAGAGCATTGAGTTGTAAGCATGTACCTGTAGTATAGATCATATTAAATTGACGAACGTTTCGGTCTACGGATGCAAGATATTTAACGAATGTGTGTCACTCAGACGTTTTGAATTCTGCGAGCGGGATCGCGCACTCAGCAGTTACTGTCGGCTCGCAGAGCCTCGCACCTTGTGGATGTTTCAATAGACTCAGTATAACAATGAATTCTTGTTGTTCAAATAATTTCTAGTACATTGTTTACATACAGAAAATAGACGGAGGGAGAAAAAGTTTAAGAACTTGAGTATCACTATCATGACCGGCGTTTGATTGTCCGTGGCACGTGGAGGCGCGTGGTCAATAACTATACAATTTTCATATTAATTAAAAATCTTATTTACAGGCGTGAAAAGTCGAGATCTGATCGTCCTATAGTACTTCTTCAGTGGCGGATCCAGCGCCCCCTTTGCCGGGGGGTCAAGGGACGAATTTTGCCGACTTTTACTGAAAATGGGCCAAAATATACCTGTTTTTGGAAAATTTTGGGTCAGTGCTGGGGGGGGGGGGGGGGGGGGGGGCGGACGCCCCCTCCGCACCCCCCTGAATCCGCCACTGCTTCTTTAATATACGTTGCCGTAAAATGACCCGTCATGCCGTGTTGAAATCAATTTACTCACTGTAGTTACAGAAATATTTATCGCATACGTAGCTTGTATAGTGAAAGCTTTTTAAAGGACAACGTAATTTCCTATAATACACGTTCAGTTTTCATACTTAACCCTCGCTGCGGTAGGGGTCATATGTGTTCTTTTACCGCTCGCTGCGGTAGGGGTCATATGTGTCCTTCTTTAGTTTTCGGCTTTCAAACTCCCCGAACTCGCTTGTTTCAGAACGGATTTTGACAAATTTGGTATCAATGGAAGCAGAAAACTATCATCTACAATCTGATGGTAATAAATACCTAGTAAGATATATCGTTAAATTTATATATGCAAAAATATCCCATAAATGAGACACCCTGACTACCGCCGTAAACGTTTCGTATTTTTAACGTCATCATCGTAAATTCAACCGCGTGTTGCTTGGAAATAAAATCAAGTAGAAAAACTTTAGTTAAATGATCAAACAGGATATTTCTTTGAGATTTTAGCCATATAATAGATAAAATATTTCAAGTTTGTTATCTCTAATTTTCTTAGGTAATACGAATTTTTCTACAATTTTGTCAACTATCGTACTTTGCAACGAAATTTTATCGAATGAAGTTTCTCTACTTGAAAACTTTGAGCGAGTGAATTTTAGTTTTAACCCTCCTTTGCTCAAAGATATATCTATTTTATAAATAACTGCTCGCATTATCGAGAAGGAGGGAGGTGAATGACGTCCATTTATTGACTGGAACGTCAAAATGTTTAAAAACGTTTGTACATGTACGAATACTTTTTTCCTTAAAGTTTTCTCTTATTCATATTCCCGTATCTCTAAATAGATTGATGGAACCAGATATGAAATTTTGCACAAAACATGAATTTTTTTTAAACTTTGACTTGAACTTGAACATTTTTTGTGTGTGTGTGCAAAACTATGACAGATGAGTCTATAACAGAAAAGGACGAATAATGATTGGCCAGGGATATTTAGAATAACACATGTTACTTGTTTATTTTTTCAACATATTTTACACTTGTTTATTTTGATTTTATTTCCATGATAATCTGTAAAATGAACATAGTTGTGTAAGGGAGAAAATCATTCATTAGAGTATTCTTCCTTGTACCATAATTAAGAAACTTCCGCCGAATGTCTGGCGGAAAGAATAATCTCCACTCAAAGTCAATTTGGGGGGGGGGGGTGTTATCATGCAACCGTTAAAATTTTCTTAGTTTGCATACATGTAAATCAGAAATTCAGAATTCATGAGAAATGCATGGGGACAGATCAAGACTCTCTCAATTCTCTGGTATGTTTTCCTTTTTTGCTTAGAAAGATTAACATTTCATAAAGACAATTTTTATTTCGGCCTCATGATATTTTGAATAACAAGCAAATATTGCATAGATAGGACATTGGTAATTTTAGAATAACTTACCCCCAATTCAATTTCAATTTCTTATGGAAATAAAATGGCTAAACTACATTTGTGCATGTAATACAACCGAAGGAGCTCTACTATCTTTGGTAACCGAATACCAAATAACGCACGAAAATGGATGATATTCAATCTAAAGAAACTTGTAACAAATATAATTGTTCATACCGACATTATTGTTTTAATTAATTTACATTCCATGTTATGAAAAAATCAACATGAATAACATTGTCAGTGCGTTTATTTGCGAATTTATATGAATTTGTGAAGACGGAGATTTTGGAGAAATCTTGTACAATAATATATAGGATCAGGGAAAATAAGGCAAAAGGAGGAAAGGGATCTTTAGATAAAATACCTCCTAATCCGGGTCAGCAAGAACGATAACTTTTTCCCCATTAGATGTATAAAGAATAAGGTTATCATATTTAGAATTAGAGCAAGTCAGAAAACTCTCTCTCTCTCTCTCTCTCTCTCTCTCTCTCTCTCTCTCTCTCTCTCAAACCCCTCTCAGAAAAGAGTTTTTGATGATCACAATCATTTTGCAGTTTATATTTCTATTTACTTTTTTCGAAATACAAATGTATTGCTTATACGCGAATGTGTAATAGTCTTCCTTCTCCCTTGACCTTTAGAATTGTCATCGAATTTTGTTTTGATTTTTTTAGTAATATATTGTAGCAGGAGTCTAATATACATGGATAATATAAATACCCGTCCATATCCTCATCACTTCTGGTCTCGCAAGTCATCCAAGCAAAAGTTGCACGTGCACTCGATTGTTGAGTCTCTGGATATGCTCCTGAATCTAGAGATTTCACCTTCTTTGTAACTTCTATCAGAAGGTCCCCCTTTTTAAACATCATTGAGAACCATGTCCCCTCCCTCAACAAAAAAATCCCAGGATAAAAAACCTTACATCTAAATTCTAAGTCTGACAGTTGGCATCTGCTATGGTATACTGACAACAGCATGACATGAAAAACATTAAGAGAGTGGAAGGGAAAGTGTTAAAATGTAAAAAAAAAATGTTTTAGTACACATTAATGATGGAAAACAAGACGAAAAATCGACATGATAGTGTTTCTAAATCACAGTCCTGAGCTCGGTGTCACGGGTCTACAATCGCATCTTCCTTTACAGCTCAAAGAAGCGTACATAATTGAGGGTTGTTTTATTTATTTATTTCCTTTATTTATACAGGATAGCACATTAATATTTAGCTACAAAATTAACTAGTTTACAATGTGGTCCTATGTTGG
Organism: Pinctada imbricata; assembly: GCA_033119305.1. Taxonomy (NCBI): domain Eukaryota; kingdom Metazoa; phylum Mollusca; class Bivalvia; order Pterioida; family Pteriidae; genus Pinctada; species Pinctada imbricata. Next base: position 43,948,745 of record VSWD01000011.1, read on the forward strand.
TGTCTAGCTCCTGTGGTTCTGAGTGAGTGTAATGGAAAAAAAATAGATAAAAATAATGCAATTCAATTATGCAATCTTAAATCATACATTGTATAATTTATGTACATTGTAATAAGTTTTGCAAAGTATGTTTGGGTACCCATAAATTTTGTCTGCATCAAATTTTCAATTTTGTTTCATTTTGAAATGATAGAAGAGTTTGCGTATGCAAAATTGTATAGTAGATGACTTATACATACAAAGTGGCTGGGACAGGGCTGTGAATTAGTCCGAACTAGTCCGTAATAGGCATTAATGTACATGTACATGTATTCATCATTTGAATCCTATTTTTTTTAAAGATTCCTGGCCCCTTCTTTGCATTTCAAATTGCTATTTACGTTTTTGCACTGGATAAAATCAGCAAGAAAAAAAGGTAATTTCAGACGTTCTTTCGAAATAATTTGTCGAAAATAAAAAACTATAGGATACTAGAAAACAACGTATACATATATGACGACTTAAAAAAAAGTTTCATAATTTAATCGAGTATCAGTGTACATGTATCCATGAAAGAGACGATAAAAGTGTGTGTACGATTTGACACTAATTGTGTCAGTGATTCAATTTTGAAGCAAAATAGGATCATACAAACAGGCTAATTCAAAATTGACTAGATAGAGTTTAAAAACATTTCCCAAACTGAAATTTATTAAACAAAGATAAGGCGGAACTATAAAGATTAAGAAGTACGAGATTATTTTTCCCTTCACTTTCATTTCGACACAAATGTAAATTAGGCAAATGATAGCATACAAACGATCTAGTTTTTCTAAAAAGAAGTGTCATTTATTTATCATTCAAATTGTGTGTATTAAATCGAACTTCACACAAACTGTAAAAAAATCCAGGAAGTTTTGTTACTTTCGTCAAAGATAGAAAACCTTAAAGACACGGTACCTATAGTCACAATGTATAAAGTCTTCTGTCTGTAATTTTGAATTTTCTCTTCCCCCCTCCCCCTATTTTCTTTTTTTTTTTCCTGTTTACAAATAATTAAAAAAAAGACATATACACAGCATGCACTTAATAAACGGAAATCTAGAGATTAATTGTCGTGAATTGAAGTTTTAATAATATTAAAAGGACGAAGTGATGAAAAATATGAGATTTTTTTTTACAAAATCTAGTAAGAATTTCCATGAAAAGTTTCAACGATTACTTGTACCAAAATTCTGCCATCGTCTTCTGTAAGAAAGATATGAAATACATGTACCATAGTATGATTCTAAATTGAATTATTTGACTCGGCTTAATTTGAGATTGCAGATACAGTCCCTTTTTACATATTTCGTTGCGTTTCAGATGCTTTTGACATCTCTCGGGAAATCTTTTCCCGTTTCATTTCCCATTGTAAATCCAAATATATTCGTAAACAACATTGTATGTATCAAATTTATCTTCTGAATTTATGGAACTTAAAAGAAAAAATCGATTTGTTAATGCTGCATCCCTGTTCTGCAGCGTAACACACTCTTTTAAACCTGGCGGGAAGGACGAACGCCGTTTTTTGCTGCGTGACGTCAAAATTTCTCGCAGTGACGTAACGATATTTGAACAAGGTTGTCGCAGCCAGAGGGTTAAAGAAACTGAGATACAACATTATTTTACGGAAAGTAGGCGGTGGTTTTACCCAAAGTAGGAGGCGAGAAATTGCCGGTCGTCGGCTCTAAATGAGAACCTTGCCGTGGATAACTTTTGTGCACGTTTCGTGTCATTTTCATTTCAATCTTGAAAACAATTTTGATCTCCGTGTATTTGGAAAATATGGGGCGATTTTTGGGAAAATAAAGCTAATTTTTACGAGGGGAAGCCACGGATATTCGGCGGTAAATCCAGCAAAAAAAAATCACTGTAAACAGATGCAGATTTTATCAACAACTGAACAAGAAGCTGTGAAGATTAGGTCAGTAGGTAGATAGAGCAAGTGAGCTACTGAAACACCACCAGTAAAGTTCATACCATGCACGATTAAGAAGGGACAATAATTTTAATTAGTTTCACCTTTACCGCAGTTGATATTTTTTTCAGATTGTCTGTTTAAAGTCTTTCAAGTTTCTATCATTTCTGGTGGTTTTGTAATTTGGCGCGATTTACTTTTGGTTGTCGTAATTAAAACTATATTTCTCACAAATTAAAAAAAGGGCCCTTAGCGCAACAAATTGAGTAACAATATATTATATTCAAATTACATACTATTTTTTTTATAAACAAAATGTTTCTTTACTCAAATTATAATTTAATCAGATAAAAAGTAAAAAAAAAATACGACATAGACACCGGAAGTACTAAACATACTTTCAGTTTCAGATTTTTTTTTTCCCAATAATTTTGAATCAATACTCTTCATGCATTGTGAGTCTCTTTGAATTACATGGCATAATTTCTTGTAATCCATAGTTAATTAGAATGATAAGAGGGAAAATTCTTGCTTTGAAGGGGAAGTCATTTGACAGAATTTCCTCAGAAATGAGTGAAATTTGTGCACTGTTAGTACATGTAGCAGTGGCATGACTGACCTGCACAAAGATAGATTTTGCAAATTATTTTGCAAATTTACTTCATAGACCCTTTCACACTAATGTCCGTTCAGTTCTCTTTTGTCTCTTTGTAGCCAGGACAATTTTGCCAACCAGAACAATCGAAAGACGTCATATTCCGCTCCAAATATTAGCGTACATTGTCAAGGATGACATCATTTGATTGTTCTGATGGGCAAGAATGTCCTATGAAGAGATTAAAGAAAACCGAATGGACATTTAGTGTGAAATGTTCTATTGATAATTTAAGTGCGATGAGCTGATGTCTGAAATACTGAAGTAAACTTCATTGACCACTAACATCCCAGTAGGGAATCGAACCGCTGCCATTTGATTTGAATTCCCGAGCGTATCACTAAGTGAGCTAAAGGGTTAACCTGATATCTCAGTCTTTTAATGATCTGAAATATCGAAGGATCATAGTATAGAGATTTACTCCTTACTGTAGTGTAAAGATAGTACTCACTGGTTCAGCTCTGCTGGTTTTCCCATCGTCTGTCCAATTACCATGGGATACTGTCAGGCTTTCTACCGTTCCTACTTTTTCCTACTTTTTTATTTTTATCCTATTTTTTCCTACTTTTTCTTCAAAACCTCCTACTATTCCTACATTTTCATCACAAAGTTAAAAACATATTGGTAATGAGATTGAAGTAAAAGTGAATTTGAATACCATGAATACATTTAATCATAAGATAATAATGCGTCTAAGTTGTATCTATCTATCATTTACATCATAGATGTTCACAGCTTGAACATGTTAATACAAATATTGACCTAATTGTGAATAGACATTTAACTTAGAAAGTGTTTAATCCACTGACAGTTTTAAGTCAAGCCCAGAAAACTATACATATGATCATTTGACTATGTACAAAAAATGTACAATGCCACTTATACTGAAGGTGTAAACATTACATGTATCCATGTTACAAATTATCTGGAAAAGTGGGGTTCTGAGGAGCTCCTATTGTAGCCATTGAATACAAAATAAGACCGTATTTTGTGTTCCAGATTTCATTATTTTTGGATAGAACTTTCGGAATCTTTTTCTGATATACAATGTAGACATATTTGATGTCATTTAGTTGATATTAATCCATTTTAGGCAAAATATTCAGAAATTTCTATGATTTTTATCGATATTTTCAGTTTTCTGACCCTAGTACCCCTACCTCTTTGACCTTCATTTTAGGATCTTAGGAGTTCTTCATCAAAAAGTAAATTACACAAAAATTCTTCAAATACATTATATTTCAATAATCATGATAATGATTATCTTTTTTCTGCTTACGCAATGTCATGCGGAAGAAATACGACATTAGTTTAAGGGCTAAAAACAGCCCTTATCTTGTCTGCTCCTTACAGGACAAATGTCCTGTGGATTTTTAGCTTCATCTGTTCATTCGTAAACTCTGCTTCATGTACTTATTTTAACTGACATCAAGTATGCAAGTTTCATCTACACAAGTGACATACAGGGTCTTTTTCTATTTCTCTTTCAAATTGAATTGATTGGTGTGCACTTGTGCCAGCTGTTAATACTGTATCACTTGACTTCTGATGCTCTTGCATAACATTGCAGCTTTCTTTGTCATTTGATAATTTGATAATATTATGATACATCATAACATGTGACATTACATGTATCTTTATTTATAGATGGATGGTAATTTGGTGGATGACGGTGACGAGGGGTTTGCTGATGATGATAGTCCCACAGATGAGACTGTTCCCATGGATGTCAACCTAGCATCAGTAGCAGAGGAAGGTAGGTGTTAACTTATATCAAGTCATATGTTTACCATATTATAGATAGATGATAATTTGGTGGATGACGGTGAAGAGGGATTCACTGATGATGATAGTCCAACAAACGAGACTGTCCCCATGGATGTCAACCTAGCATCAGTAGCGAAGGAAGGTAGGTGTTAACGCACATTATCAGAATGGGGCAAATTATATGTTTACCATATAATAGATAGATGATAATTAGGTGGATGACAGTGACAGGGCTTTGCTGATGATGATAGTCCTATAGACGAGACTACAAATGTATTCCAATGGATGTCAATCTAGCATCAGTTGCTGAGGAAGGTATGTGATACTATTACAGTACAATGTGCATCATCAGCTCAGGCAAAATTGTAAGTTAACAAGGTCTAAAATCTATGTAAAATAATGGAAGACATATGGTATATGTGAGTATACATATGTGAGTATGTGAGTATACATGTATGCTATTTCATATGTGAGAATACATGTATGCTATTTCATATGTGAGTATACATGTATGTATGCTATTTCATATGTGAGTATACATGTATGCTATTTCATATGTGAGTATACATGTATGCTATTTTATATGTGAGTATACATGCATGTATGCTATTTCATATGTGAGTATACATGTATGTATGCTATTTCATATGTGAGTATACATGTATGCTATTTCATATGTGAGTATACATATATGCTATTTCATATGTGAGTATACATATATGCTATTTCATATGTGAGTATACATGTATGCTATTTTATATGTGAGTATACATGCATGTATGCTATTTCATATGTGAGTATACATACATGTATGCTATTTCATATATGAGTATACATGTATGCTATTTCATATGTGAGTATACATGTATGCTATTTCATATGTGAGTATACATGTATGCTATTTCATATGTGAGTATACGTGTATGCTATTTCAGCAAAGCTGTTGTAGGTATATTTTAGGATTCATTTTCAATCTAGAAAATTGTAACCACTTAAAAATAAATATTTTTATTACTTTTTAGCTCACCTGAGCCATAGGCTCAAGTGAGCTATTGTCATAGTGTTGCGTCCGGCGTCCGTCGTCCGTCGTCGTCGTCGTCGTCCGTCGTCGTCCGTCGTCGTCGTAAACTTTTCACATTTTAAACTTCTTCTCCAGAACGGCTGAAGGGATTTTGATGAAACTTGGTAGGTATGAAGTACTCATGGTCCCCTACAAGTGTTGTTGTTTTTCGTCCGGATCTGTCAACAGGTGGCGCCACCACAGCCAAAAGTAGGTCACAGGGGGTACCCTCCTTTGACAAACTTCTTCTTCAGAACCGAAGCATGTATCGACAAACCGAAAGCATCAGGATGATCTAGAGAGATGTCTTAAGAAGTGTTGTTATTTTTGGTTCCACTTCAAAGTCAAATTTTTGACGCGTTTTTGACGTCTTTTCGGACTTTGTCAGAAATGCACATTTTTGCACTATTTCTTTAAATAACTCAATAAGTGTATGATTTTACACACTCATTTACTACATATTTATCATATTTAACTTACTTAATGCTTTGATATGTATTTTATGCTTAAAATTTATTTTTTTGATTTTTTATGAATTTTTTTCTTATGTAAAAAGGAAGGGGGGGGGGGGTTGATTTTCATACATTTCTGCTTCTTTTCTATACCCACTCTTCAGATTGTCATGACAATTTGTAGGTATGAGGTACTCATGCATGGTACCCTACAAGTGAAAGAATTTTGTCAAGATATCCACTTTTGGATTTTTAAGGAATATTTTTTAAGATTGTACATAGGTATAATGTATGTTTTCCATGCCAAATGGACCCATGGGGAGTAGCTTCAAACCCCGGCGGGACCCCAACAATTTTTTTTCCCCTTTTTCAGTTTTTTTTCTCTTTTTATTTTTATATTTATCGCTAGAAATGAAACTGTGAAAGAATTTTGTCAAAATATCAACTTTTAGATTTTTAATGATTTTTAAAATAAGACAAGCTATAGCTAGTTTGGCTTTGTGTACTTATTTTCATACTTCGAATTAACTTGGCCACATACGCTATCAAATATATGCTGAATTTATTTTTAAGATGTTGACTTTTTGTGTCGCCTGCGAAGCTCAGCGACACTTAGGGATCACTTTGTCTGTTGTTCGTCTGTCCGTCCATCCGTCCCTCCGTCTGTCCGTCTGTCTGTCACACTTGGGTGTCACACCCCATAACTTTTGATTGGTAAGTGATAGGGCATTGATATTTCACATGTGTATTCCTTGTGACAAGACCTTTATACACATATCATAATTTTTGACCTTTTGACCTTGACCTAGATATTTGACCTACTTTTCTAAAAATCTAATATTGGCTATATCTCTTGATTGATTAGTGATAGGGCTTTGATATTTCACATGTGTATTCCTTGTGATTAGACCTTTCTACACATATAATGTTTGACCTTGTGACCTTGATCTAGATATTTGACCTACTTTTCTAAAAATCTAATATTGGCTATATCTCTTGATTGGCAAGTGATATTGCTTTGATATTTCACATGTGTAATCTTTGTGACAAGACCTTTCTACGCAAACCATATTTTTTTACCTCGTGACCTTGACCTAGATATTTGACCTACTTTTCAAAAAATCTAAGATTGGCTATATCTTTTGATTGGTAAGTGATAGGGCTTTGATATTTCACATGTGTATTTCTTGTGACAGGCCCTTTTTTCATATACTATATTTTTTAACCTTATGACCTTGACCTAGATATTTGACCTACTTTTTAAAAAAACCAAGATTGGCTATATCTATTGATTGGCAAGTGATAGGGCTTTGATATTTCTCTTGTGTATTCCTTTTGACAATACCTTTCTACACATACAATAATTTTGACCTCATGACCTTGACCTAGATATTTGACCTACTGTTCAAAAAAATTAAGATTTGCTATATCTTTTGATTGGTAAGTGATAGAGCTTTGATATTTCATATGTGTATTCCTTCTTGTGACAAGGCCTTTCTACAAATATCATAACTTTTGACCTCATGACCAAGACCTAGATATTTGACCTACTTTTCAAAAAATCTTAGATTGGCTATTTCTTTTGATTGCTGAGTGATAGGCTTTGATTTTTCACATGTGCATTCCATGTGACAAGACCTTTCTTCACATACCATCATTTTTAGCTCACCTCGACGAAGTTGAGTGAGCTTATGCTCTGACCTACATTTTCCGCTTGAGTGACTTGGTTTAGAAGTTTGGGGTAGCTCAGTATCTGACAAAGTACTGATGCTACAGTAACCAAACTTGCACAAGTGATTCATTTTTGGATGCTGAGGTAAACCCATGCATCGGATGCAGCATCTGACCTATATTTTCCGCTTGAGTGACTTGGTTAAGAAGTTTGGGGTAGCTCAGTATCTGACAAAGTACTGATGCTACAGTAACCAAACTTGCACAAGTGATTCATCTTTGGATGCTGAGGTGAACCCATGCATCGGATGCAGCATCTGACCTACATTTTCCGCTTGAGTGATTTGGATAAGAAGTTTGGGGTAGCTCAGTATCTGACAAAGTACTTATGCTACAGTAACCAAACTTGCACAAGTGATTCATCTTTGGATGCCGAGATGGACCCATGCATCGGATGCAGCATCTGACCTACTTTTTCCACTTGAGTGATTTTGCTTTTAAAAGCCAATATTGAGCAGAGTATAACTGCTACATGTACCAAACTTGCATATTGGATGTATCTTTGATCAAACTTTCATAAAATGACCTTGACCTACTTTTTCCCCTTGAGTGATTTTGCCTTTAAAAGCCAACATTGAGCAAAGTATAAGTGCTAGATGTTCCAAACTGGCATATTAGATGTATCTTTGATCAAACTTTCATAAAATGACCTTGACCTACTTTTTCCGCTTGAGTGATTTTGCCTTTAAAAGCCAATATTGAGCAAAGTATAACTGCTACATGTACCAAACTTGCATATTGGATGTATCTTTGATCAAACTTTCATAAAATTACCTTGACCTACTTTTTCTGCTTGAGTGGTTTTGCCTTTAAAAGCCAATATGCATGTACTAAGAAATATGTTTGAATTGAATTTTGCTGTCACGAGGTGAGCTTCGTAATCTGTGATTACCTATGTTTTTACCTCGTGCACTTGCCCTATATATTTGACCTACTTTTCAACAAATCTATGATTTGCTATATCTTTTGAGTGGTAAGTGATAGGGCTTTGATATTTCACATTTGTATTCCTTATGAAAAGACCTTTCTAAACATTCCATAATTTTTAACCTAGTGACCTTGCCCTTGATATTTGACCTAATTTCAATAAAAAAAAATCCGCTACGCAGGCGACACAAGCATTCCTTGGATTGCTTTTTTTTCATACATGCATATTTCAGAACATATTTCAGTACATTTTCCCTATTTAATGATTATTTTCTCTGTCTTATTTCTGTATCTATGGTAAGCATAGTCGCCATATATCTTGTGTTACAGATTTGATTGGTTCAATACCTCCTTGCCCCTTTAGTAGGGGTAACTACAGGAAATAAAAAGGTGCACACTAAAAATTTTGACTGACTTGAAATGCCCGGAAGTCTGTAAAATTGGTCTTTTTTGATTGCGAATCTTTGGCACGCATGAAAATGTAAAGAAAAAGGGGGGGGTCATGCATGTCCTTTTTTCGCAAATTTCACTTTTTTTACAGGAACTCTGCGTCCTCATCGAAAATGTTCCGAATTTTGCATATTTTCAAACCTATCTGTAGATTGCATAAAAGACAAGATCAAGTTCGAAGTTAAATTTATCACGACTATTGATTCAATATGCTAAAAATACATTTCCAAGCGCCGCATTTCAGCATATTTACCGAAAATAATTTGTCCAAGTGGCTTCACTGGGTCATGAGGTTTGATACACCGTACACTGCTGTTTGGAAAATAAATTGGCTCAATTTCTGCACAACTCACTTGAATTAATATTGTCCGCTAACAACTTGTCTTTGTTAATTGGATTAACACGATTTTGACTGTACGTTACATGTATTAAGATGAAATCAGTACTATTCAAAAGCTCTCATTCATAGATTTCTGTATAATTTAATATGAATAAAGGCAAAACCGAAAAGTCTTTGTTTTTTATGCTTCCGGAATCAAAGATACGGGGGCATATAGTTTTGGCCTGTCCGTCTGTCTGTTTGTCCGATAAACTTTACATTGGGCATAGGTGATAGAGCTTTCATATTTCACATGTGTATTCCTTGTGACAATACCTTTCCATTGATACCAAAATTTTTGACCTCGTGACCTTGACCTTGACCTTTGACCTACTTTTCAAAAACTTTAACATTGGGCATAACTTTTGAATGGTTAGTGATAGGGCTTTCATATTGTACATGTGTATTCTTTGTGACAAGATCTTTCCATTGATACCAACATTACTCTGACCCTGACCTCTCACATACTTAACAGAAAATGGTGTTTATACCAACAAAGATGCCACCGCGGGGCATTCGTGTTTCACAAACACAGGCTTTATTATTTTCTGGCATACAAGCTATTAATAATGAAAGGTTTGGTGTTCAATTTTAAATAAACTTAATTTATGAAATCATTTCATTGTTTTATTCTGTTTCTGTTGCACATTAATGTGGAATTTTACAAAATGATTTTATTTTTGATGTTGCATAATCGAACTATACTAGCTGGGCATATGACTTTGGATCGCATAATCCATCTTTTCAAATCAGTAGAAAAGTTGTTGTTTTGAAATGTGACTATTTTCTCTTGTTTGTACTTTTAAAGGTTGTCTGAAAAAAAAACTTGTCTGCATCCGGCAAAAATCTTGTTAGAAAGGTTGTGGGCTAAAATCCTGGTACTGGCACTATCAGTATTCAATGTCAGTATGTCAATTAGAGCGTGCATGGGTATCAGGTGAGCGTTGTGCCCCCTGGGGCTCTTGTTTACCCATCCGCCCCTTTAATTTTCTAACAAAAAATTCAAGGTACATTTCATGAATTTGGTATGGCCTTATTCTTAAATCTTGTCTGGATGAGTGAAGATTGTTAAAAAAATTGTCTTTATAAAAATTTAGATCAATATTCACATTTGTATCTTCATCATTATCACTCAAATTGTACATTTATGTGATCTGCATCTTTTGGAGCTTGTAAAAAAGTTCCCCGTGAGGGGTTTGACAGTAAGTTTTTTGAATATATTTCCCTGACATTGTCGCCATTGGACTTTCTATATAGACATAACGTCAGATAGTGCATGAATTGTATATATTTTTTTCATTTTTGCGCTTAAACATTGGTGGCGGGTGCTGCTATTTATCAGGGGATGCTTACTCCTCCCGGGCACCTGGTCCCTCCTCTGGCTTGCTGGGGGTCTGTCAATGCTTAATTTTGTGCTCTATTGTGAGTGCTGTTGAGATTATTGTCAGGATCTTCTTTAACTCATTTTATTTGTAAATCATTTTTGGCCGGATTGCAAAGCAATTCCGGTCTATGGATTGACGATGTCCGTCTGTCCGTCCGTCTGTCCGTCTGTCCATCTGTCCGTCTGCCGTCAACATTTTGGTTAAAGTTTCTGGTTGAGGCAAAATCTAAGGAACGTTATGCAGTAGAAACTTTATACATGAAGGTTGCCCATGACAAGACCTTTCAATTTATGCCATAACATTTGACCTAGTGACCTTGACCTTGGACTTTGACCTAGTTAAAGATTTTGGTTAAAGTTCCTGGTTTAAGCAAAATCTATGGAACTGTATGCAGTAGAAACTTTATATTATACATGTAGGTTGCCCATGACCAGACCTTTCAATTTATGCTGTAACATTGGACCTAGTGACCTTGACCTTGGACTTTGACCTAGTTAAAGATTTTGGTTAAAGTTTCTGGTTTAAGCAAAATCTAAGGAACTGTATGCAGTAGAAACTTTATATTATACATTTAGGTTGCCCATGATGAGACCTTATAATTTATGCCGTAACATTGGACCTAGTGACCTTGACCTTGGACTTTGACCTAGTTAAAGACTTTGGTTAAAGTTCCAGGTTTAAGCAAAATCTAAGGAACTGCATGCAGTAGAAACTTTATGTTATACATGTAGGTTGCCTCTGACAACATGGACAAGACCTCTCAATGTATGCTGTAATATTTGACCTAGTGACCTTGACCCAGTTAGTGACAAAAACTTACTTTGCAATCCGGCCATACCGTCTTTAGCGGTGTTTTACTATTTTTTTTCAGATGAGTTACTAAATGGACCTAAAGCCACAGTGTTTTACACCACCGGTGATCAAGTCGAGGAAAAAGAATTCTCCAGAGAAGAAGTAGAGGAAATGATGAAATCTGATGCTTACCAAAGAAAAATTGATACATGTCACTTGTATGTTCTGTTTCATAAATTTTATATGGCAAAATTACTTTCAAGAAAAATGGTTATCGTCTCTAAATAAAAAAGTCTGCATGAAAAAGAAAGAATGTTACTTCTATGTTAATATTATTGAAATATTGAATGCTTCTCCACAAGTAATCAAGGGCTCTAGAATTACTGTATTTTTGTTGCCACAATAGGGCAAGTGAAAAGTCAATCTTTGATTTGCCAAGCACATTGTGACTCAACACCCAATTACAGTCAAGGTTACATATTTTAGAGTACAACATAAATCAGTACATGTATGAATATATTGACCTTGGCTTCGCGTTGGTCAATATTTTCAAATTGAGAAAATATCACATCATATAAATTTTATAATTACGTACACTGACTTGAAAGTTCATAATTGTATATAATGATACCATCAGGAGTAAAAGTAACGGACACTTGATAAATATCGCAGAAAATCACCAGTATTAGTAAGTCAATATCACATCATATATACTGAGTTAAAAGTCCATTCTGTTTTATTCTATAATTTCAAATATGATTCACAATAAATAAAAATGCCATTGGCAGAAGTTAGTGGAGGTAATCCTGGTTTAATTTTAGACCATGGTATACAGTGATTTATCCTGGAGCGTCGATGACGTCATCAGCCAATCGGAGAGTCGCTATTTATATTTAAATTTCATAGAATAATACATTTTGTATACATATTCTATGATAGTTTAAGCTCCTTTTAAGTCATACCCCATATTTTTTTCTCACGGAGGAAATCAGCACTCAATATATGACAGGCAACTTATCTTTACTTTAACTGTCTTAGGTTGATTCTTACCATATTTCTTATGTTTTACACCAGATGTGGACAATGTTGGTACGATGGGAAATATACACCAGACTGCAGGGAGTGTGGGGGATACTCGCTAACTAGGCCATGCCCAGTATGTAACGGACAGTGCAAAACAGTATGGTCCAGGGATGTCAAATCTGTAAGTCATAGAAGAGTTGATCTGATTGGATGCCGTTTTAATTTGCTGATGCAAGTTAGAAAGCTCACTGAGGAGGACTCCCAATCTGTGGTTGTCTATGAAATTAACGGATTAAAGAGATTTAGATTTTGATTCGATTTTTTAACATGTTTAAGATGTTATTATCTGCTACACATTAATCTCGTTACACTTTTTAAAAGTAATCAATGTTTAACCTTGTAATCATTGAGATCACTAATTAAGTACATTTGTATTTTGATTAATTGCTGATAGATTGAGAAGACTAATTAAATATTTTGATTGAAAAGTGGATAGACAGGCTTGTTTATACAGATATCTCTTATCTCTATATATTTTGTCTAACAAAAATGGTAGATTAGGTAATTTATCGAATGATAAAGACCAGCTTAAAAGAAAATATAATGAAATTTGATTCTCCATTTCTATTTCCGATTTATTGTCAAATGATTTTTCTTCATTTATTTTTCAGTCTCATTCATTTCATGAGGCACATTGGGACGGTGAATGTGACGCGCCTCCTAATATACAGCGTGCATACATGCTGGAAAAATTGACGGACTCTTCTGAAAGGGTTATAATGGAAGGAATGCAGGATCTTTCCACGAAATAATGCCAATTTATTGTTATTATTATAGCTTTATTTGTTGTTTGATAATTTTCAGTTGTACTTGAGTAATGTACATTTGTGAGTCATTATAGTGCACTTTCAGCTCAATAGATCTGTTATTGCATGAAAGAAAAAAAATCTGACCAATCATAAGTGAATTTTCATGATGTTCCATTGATATATTAGAATTGCATACTGTACATTGTATTTCAAAAGAATTGCATTTAAGTTTACAAATAGCATAATTATTGAATCATAGATCGTTTCATTTTTACACTTAATTTTCACAAATGAAGACCAAATTATTTATACATGTAATTATAACATAATTTATTATATAATAGTAAGATTTTCCCTTTGTTGAAATTGAATTATTTAAATATTTTCAGATTTTTCATATACAGTGTACAATGATTTGTGTGTTTATAATGTTTATGGGACGTAAAAATTTTGACCTCGTTATGTTCTTAGTGCTACATCTTTACCTACTGGGGTAGTTCCATATTAAGATACATTTTATTTAAGCTTAGATTAAAATTCTGCAGCTTAAATCATAATTATGCACATACTGTACTTTCTTATGTCATCTGCAAAGCAGATAGGTACAGTATATAAAATGCAGATGTCACTTTGTCTGGAGTTGTCTGTCTTTCGGTCTGTCTGTCTCATAGTCATTCTTTGAAATAAGTGGCTATACATTTGATGTTATTTGTCGTACAAACATGCAGGTATTAGACCATTCTTGAGATGTTTCATTTGATGGCCAGACTATAAACGTCACATACCTTGATAGTTTTATATTATTACGTCACAAACATAAGGAAAATGCTTTATAGTCCAGTCATCTTCAGTGGCAGATTCAGGGGGGTGCGGAGGGGGCGTCCGCCCCCCAGGCACTGACCCAAAATTTTCCAAAAACAGGTATATTTTGGCCCATTTTCCGTCAAAATCGGCAAAATTCGCCCCTTGACCCCCACGGCAAAGGGGGTGCTGGATCCGCCACTGATCTTTTGAAATCGAAGTTGTTACAAAAGAAATGTTTTAAGTGTTAATATGCTGTACATTGAAACACTTGAACAACATTTATCATAAAAAAATCCTCTAAAATTCACTTAGTGAAAATATGATTTTCTGTTCCCCCCCAAAAACCCGATTTTTTCTTTGAAACATTGAAAAATAAAAGAATTATTATCCACATTCAAAATTTGCCAAGAGTCAGTTTTGAGAGGAGGTCACTTCCAAGGTCACACATTTAAATTAAATCGTTATGGAAGGCAATAACATTGTTCTTGAACACTTTAGTGCGCTGAATAGATAACTTTTTGATAGTGCTTGAACAGTACTAAATCCCTTGAGCAATGGAGCTTTTATGGGTATTATCACAAGCTTAGCCTCATATTTTTGTACTCTTTTTTGAGGGGGGGGGCAGTAGATGTACATGTCCATATGTATTCATGTTTTTCCAATTTCCTATTAGCTTAATAACAAATGATTGTCCCCTTGTCATCCGTATAATAGAAAGTAAACTCTTTATTTATATATGTGTGTGTGTATTCTTGGAAAAGAACATAGACTTCTGACCAAAATAGGTACATGTAAGATAATTAAAAAAAATTTGTAAGATAATAAAAAAAAATTTGTAAGCTAAGAAAAAAAATTGTATTAAAAGAAAATTGTTGAGGAACCATTTGCATAATTATGAACAGTTTGTTTCACAAACACTTGTGTCAAAGTCAAAATGTCACATTGGATAACAGTTTGTTTCTAAGTAAGGCCACTTCTCGGATCATGATTGGTGTAGTCACCTTGATAAAGGTTTCAGATCAAGGTCATAGTCAAGGTCAAATATACTGCAAGTATATTTAAGATACATGTGCTGTGAACAACATAGTTCAGTTTTGCAACTGAAATCAAACAATTTCAAATATTCATGATTAACTTATACTATGGCAGACATCAGTGGCAGATGTGTAAAAGTGTGTGGGAGGGTGTGTATGTTTGTGTGAATTTACTTGTATGTGTACATGTATTTATCGATAATGAAGCAATTTGAAGCAGTTCCTGTGATATTTCATATGATATTCTTGAGATCTATGATGTTTGCATTGAGTGTTTTCCGAACACAGAGTTATTTCCCCTTTGAGACGGTATCTGACGTAAAACCATTATGACGTCATAAAATGTGTACGGTAGTGGCATGTATTTCTACCAATACTTCCCAGTCGAGAGTTTTAGGAAAGTTTCTTTAGAATTTGATGATGTCACAATTAGACTACGTACATTAGATACCGTTCAAATGGGAAGTAACTCTTGTTATATCGAAAATACCAAATACATTTGTACATGTGGCTTGTATATTTCCATTGCGTGTACGCACATTTCATAAGATATAACAATTGGCTATGTGCCTTGCTTTAACGGCTAGATGTGTACTGAAGTATAAAACATTTTATATTGGTTAGGTAGCTTAATTTTTCATCTACATGTTTAAGTTATTTTGACTAATTACATGTATATTGGTTTGAGTCATTGCTATACATTTAATTTCATTTTTCTCAATTGCATTGAATTTATGAATTATTTATGTATCTGATAAATGTTTTATTTGGTTACGTATGATGTTACAAGTACATGTATATGAGGGATAATCTATGAAAACAATTTTGAAAAATTTAAGGGAAGTCAGGTCATGTACCATGACAAGACACTAAAGAATTTAGTATTCTGGCATCACACGTAAAGATTCTCAAAGTTGAAATTTCCCACAATGCTGAGATTTTCACTCAAATTTACATAGGATTTGAGTGGAGAGAATTGAGGCTGAGAGATATTTCAAGATTTTGAGATGTTTCTTAAGTTTTTTGCGGAACACAGAGTTATTTCCTATTTAAAACCGTATCTGGCTTAAAACCATTTTGACATCATGAAATTGATCAGGTAACGTCAGTTTTTTACTGTCATTGTTTCCATAAAATTTGATGTTGTCACAATTAGTCTTCGTCAGATACAGTCCCTAACGGGAAGTAACGCTGGGTATCAACAAAAGCGAATACCATTAAGATCCGGCTCTTAATAAAGCTTTAACTTTTTGGAAAAAAAAATTGTGAAAAAATTGTGAAACAGAGAGTTCATTGTTTTGATATATACAAATGTATTTAAATATTGTGAAATATCCTTCAAGTTGTATTAATTCAGATTTTTTTTACACATTTGATCACTTTCATTTCATGAAAAGAAAATTGTTTATGAAAAATACAATGAATTTTGAGCACCCTCTAAGCCTGATATCATATATTGACCTGAAAGTGTTTTTTCTCCTTTAAACAAGTTTTTGAGCAAATATTTAGAATCTCACGTGAACGCATCATTATGTAAATTAATGATCAGGATTTAGTACATAATAACACTTTATTAATAAGTTATTGAAGAACTCATCCCCATGACTTTTCATTATATAAAAAAATGTAGTCCCTTCCGCATTTTGATCCATACAGGTCTTTAATAAGGATGAAAGTTATATATTTTTTTATGTTTCAATCTACAAGCTAGCACTTATAAGGTTGAATTTCTTCATGACTTTCTGAACGAAAACGACATCAGGGTCAATTTTAAATTTGTCCTGTTGTTAGGAATTAAAGTTTGGGTATCTACATTTTCAGCAAAATATATTATTAAAATAATGTCATTGGCAGTGTTCCTTTACTTGGCCACCAGAAATACATGTATGTGATAAATTTTGTTTCATTTAGTATATCAGTCACTTCAGTAGTTGTAAATGGGGGAAAAAAGCATTGAAAAGATGATAATACAGTCATCGATTTTATGACCAATGTCTTTTAACAATCTGAGCATTATCATCCCTAATAGGCCTCTTGCAAAAATTCATAATGATTGACAAAATGACGAAAAAATGTCCGAGGTAGGCAATTTTCGTGCACTTTTTTCATTGTTAAGTCTCAATGCAATTGCGTCCTTTGACAGTGACATCATAATGTAAAACAACGCCAAAAGATGTTGACTCGGACATTTTGTGCTTTCTAAAAAGATTGGAAAATGGTCTATTGAGTGGCAATAATTAATGTTTGAGCCAAGGTTCTAGACCGTCCTTTCCTTCTGTATTCAATTTGTAAGAATTTTCTACTATAACATGTATAACAAACTCAAGATGTTTGACCAGATACATCTGTACAAGCACTACCTTAATCTTCAGCAACGTTTTTTTTTTAAATATTAAACATGGAATGGCCATAGTCAAATTCTCTAATGTTTCAAGATCTTGCAACAGTCATTGTCCATGACAAAGCAATGAATGGTTTTCTTACGTATTACATCATTATAAATATAAAAATTTCTTTTTATGATGGATGTCTATCAAAATTTTGTAGGAAAATACAATATTTAATTATTTCCATAAGCAGCTAAGTGTATGTATATGCACAGTATTAACAGTATATCTGAAAGTTTTGACAAATTTTGGCAGAAGTCGTGGATAGCCATCTTCAAAAGTAGAAAAATTCTACTAGGACCATACTCATTCAATTCCAGTCCTTTATTATTGGCAAGTCAAAGGGGACTTATTCCTCTTGGCTATGTTACTGAAATTTCATATATGACATTGTCTTATATAGATACAGATAAATTTGAATACCATGTTTTTTACCTACATGTACATTTGGCTGATATTATTTCATTGTTAATATGTTTAATCAGTTGTTGAGACTTTTAGTCTTCAATGAGCAGAAATTTCATGTCTGACCATTGATTTGATAACTACATATCAAGTGCATATTTTAGGTCACATACCTGTACATTAGTAGTAGGCTTGAGTGTTTCAAGGTACCCTACAATATGATACAATACAGTATCACGATACGGGATTAACGTTGTGATACGATAGTATCATGATACTTAAAACTTTATATTTCTTTCATTATACAATTCTGAATCTAATTTTATTTCTTCGGGATCTTTGTTCCGCAATCTGACGAATGTCTCATAGTACTTGGGAAAATATATGTACATGCTCAAAAAGATTTTTCTTTCAAAAGATACTATAAACGAGTTTATATAAATGGGGGGAAAATTTCGCGATAACATCAAGACTTTAGGCTTGGGGGAAATATTCCTGATAAAAATGTTTTTCCCATTGTGATAATGCAGTGGGGATATTTTTGCTTGGGAAAAATTTTCGCGAATTTCCATGGTTAACAAAACGCAAAAATTACCCACACACAAAAATTTTCCACTTTAAAGTAATCATGTCAACCCATTTTTGTTTAAGTAAGGCTCTTTGACATTTTCATTTTCTATGTCGGTATTCACTATACGATACACGTATTGTACGACCTTGCGATCGATATACAAAATGTATTGTTACAAGCCTACTAATAGTAGTACTTTTTTCTAAAGCTGCACTTACCTGCCTTGTATTACTTACAATGCACACAGAACGCTTAATCTCTTACAGAAAACATTTCTGAATGGACAATTTAAGACTGTAGACTTGTAAAAAAAAAAATTCAGAAGAGGGGGGAGTTTTATCTAGAATTTTTTTTTGGTCTTTTTACAGGATAATTGTTAACTCTGAAACTCAAAAATGAAGTTATGAATTATCATTGAATCTTTTTCTATATGTTGGTATCATTGTATTGAATAGTTTATGCAGGATCTTTGACCTTTTTTTGGTGAATGAGAATGACGTGCTCTTTTTTGTATGATAAAAAATGTGTTGCTCAGAATATGTAGAATTTAAATCAAGTATACCAAAGATTCATTGCATAATATTTCCATATTAAAGTGAATAGCTTGTGAGATTATGATGCCATGTAAAGCTAATTTCTACTTACTGTACATTTATATGGTGCACATTTATCTGTGATTGCTTCAATGCCTGTAATGTTGTATGAGTAGAAGACATTGCATTAAAAGAAATAACAACACTTATTCACCTCTTGAAATCTCTACCTGCTCTATTTCAATGTGCATTCATTGATTAGGAATGTCAGTCACTTTGTTGTTAGATATTGTAAGAAGTTTAGAATCGATAGTTTTCTGATCTAACTGCAAAGCCATTTTCAGTCTGTCTGTCTGTCTGTGCATCAATGTTTTGGCTGATGAAAACCTTGGCAAGCCGACTGAAAGGAGTGGATTCAGATTACTGTAAACCACCTTTTATTTGCGAGCGTTTTATTTTTGCAATATTCGTGAGGTCCTTTAATTGCAAAAATAAAATGCTGTGTGTATGTTCGAACACATGTGCAGAGAGATATGTTTATACTCATGAAATTGATCAAGAGACAAGTCAAATTGATCAACAGCCAAGTCAAAGCAAATCTGGACACATAAAAAAATGAATAACTTGACTTTGATCAGCTTAGTATCCATTGTAATAGAAATGATACATGCTTTTATCTTACATGTACAAATGTATATTGCATTTCACATATTAACCCTCTTAACTTGCTACACAAAGATTTTCAGAGATAACACATTTGTTCATGAAACAAAGCTGCTCACTTTATGGTGACATCAAAAACAAGACTGTTGGTACCACAACATCGAGCGAGAAGAAACAGTTTGTGCTCTGCTGAAGCGAGGTCATGATCAAGAAACAAAAAGTCTGACCAACTTACAAATTACACAAGGGATTATAGCCTAGTCTTTTCTAGTGATAATATGTATCTTTCAACTAAAAGGTTTTTAAAAGACATTTCCTCGGCAAAGAGTTCTTGAAATCTTTACATTTTGATGTTTTTTCTTCGAGTCTAAGGATACATTTTTGTAAAGAGATTGACACGGTGGTAGTATCAGGTGAAGTGCTAAGTAGCTTAAGGGTTGGTAGTTTTTTTTAATCCCCTCGCAACTTTTGGGAAGGGGATATATAGCATCGCTGCCGCGCGTCCCAGGGTGCGTTAGTGTGTGTGTGTGTGTCCGGATTCTTGTGAACAGAATAGAAGACAAAATAATAACCACAGACACATCAAACCCTCCACAAATAACCCCCGAGGGGAGAGGATGAACCCTATTGATTTACATGGTCAAAGGTCAAGGCCACTATGGACTTGGTCTTCATGATCCTTGTGATCAGCATAGAAGACAAAGCAATCATTATAGAAACATCAAACCTTCCATAAATGTTCCCCATGGACAGAGGATGGACCACAGGAGTATGACACATTCTCCGTAAACCCCCTGAGTCAAATATCCCACCGAGAGTCACCATAGGTGTTTGACTCTCGCTGGGATATTTGACTCAGGGGGGGGGGGATTTACGGAGAATGTGTCATACTCCTGTGGGATGGACCCTATTGATTTCAAGGTCAATGTCACTGGACTTATGCTTAGTATCCTTGTGAACAGCACAGAAGACAAAGCAATCATCACAGAGACATCAAATCTTCCACAAATTTTCCCAATAGAGAGGGGATGAACCCAATTGATTTTCAAGGACAAGGGTCAAAGGTAAAGGTCACTGTAGACTTTGGCTTAAAATCTTTTGCTCAACGATATAGAACATGCAATTGCGAGGGGATGCTACGCTTGCGCATGCGCTGCGTTTATTTAGCTCACGTAGACGAGTGATTCATCTTTGGATGCTGTTTTGAACCCATGCATCTACAGCAACCAAACTTGCACACAAGTGATTCATCTTGGGATGCTGAGGTTAACCCATGCATCAGATGCAGCATCTGACCTGCTTTTTCCGCCCGAGTGATTTGCCTTTAAAAGCCAATATTGAGCAAAGAATAAGTGCTACATGTGACAAACTTATATGTTGGATGCGTCTTTAATCAAACTTTCTTAAAATGATCTTGACCTACTTTTTCTGCTTGAGTGACTTTTCATCATGATTGAATCGGTTTCAGATAGGTAGAATTTCATTTACTTATTCATTTTGATAATTTCTGCCATAAAAAGCGCCCATTGGACCTCTATATGCGCTCTTTGCGCCTATACCCAGGTTCGATAGGGGTATATGCGCTATACCAATCGAAAGAAGAGACTTTGGGCTAGATACATGCCAAGTTTCATCATGATTGAATCGGTTTCAGATAGGTAGAATTTCATGATCGATACCCCTATCGAACCTGGGTATAGGCGCAAAGAGCGCATATAGAGGTCCAATGGGCGCTTTTTATGGCAGAAATTATCAAAATGAATAAGTAAATGAAATTCTACCTATCTGAAACCGATTCAATCATGATGAAACTTGGCATGTATCTAGCCCAAAGTCTCTTCTTTCGATTGGTATAGCGCATATACCCCTATCGAACCTGGGTATAGGCGCAAAGAGCGCATATAGAGGTCCAATGGGCGCTTTTTATGGCAGAAATTATCAAAATGAATAAGTAAATGAAATTCTACCTATCTGAAACCGATTCAATCATGATGAAACTTGGCATGTATCTAGCCCAAAGTCTCTTCTTTCGATTGGTATAGCGCATATACCCCTATCGAACCTGGGTATAGGCGCAAAGAGCGCATATAGAGGTCCAATGGGCGCTTTTTATGGCAGAAATTATCAAAATGAATAAGTAAATGAAATTCTACCTATCTGAAACCGATTCAATCATGATGAAACTTGGCATGTATCTAGCCCAAAGTCTCTTCTTTCGATTTTAGGGGCGTTGTGGTGTTTTGATGCGTATGTTGCAACCAAGTTTTGTTTGAACCCCTTCCTTTCATCTTAAATAATTTAATTTCACTCGTATCAAGGATTTTCATTGGTCGTTCCTTCATAAATTAGTTTGCTTAATATTGGACACGCCCACTTCCGGGAATGCTTGTCGGAACTAATTTCGACCTAAAAATACCGTAGTTGCACTAATTTCCCGTACAAACTGACGTGTACGTTATGTTAAACCCATTTTGACGTCAATATCTTCATGCCAAATGACGGTCAAATTCAACACAAAATTGCGACCTGTTTCCGTTAAATTTCTATGTATAACCAATATTTTCCCCATTATATGAAAGCCGTCCCTATAAATCGTAATTTTTCTTACCAGGACACTGACGTGGTTGCTAAAAGCAACCATCTGAGCTAATACTTTCCTCCGCTCTTGTTGTTTCAATCTTGTTTGTAGTTTAAAGTTGTTAATTAAGTATGAACAGAAGTTAATCGAAGTTTTTTTCTAGAATTTGATCAAATTATAAGGATTAACTTTAACAATTTTGCCATTTATTGAGATATAATATAGTTTGAGGGGGTGCACACTTTATAATCCGCGAAACGGATTATAAGAAAGTGTGCACCGCCTCAAACAATATCATATCTCAATAAATGGCAAAAATGACAATGTTAATCCTTAAATATTTTCAATTTGAAATAGATTCCGGTATTTTTCATTCCTTTATTATGATACTTCTTAACTATCAATGTTTTTCTTTCGTAATGTGCCTATTCTGAATCAGTAACAAACTTTAAATGAAGTCGAATGTTGAAAAAGTAACCAACTTCAGATTCAGGCGAATATTGAATAAGTAACTAACTTCAGATTCAGGCGAATATTGAATAAGTAACTAACTTCAGAAATCGTTTACTTTTTCAATGTTGAAAGTTGCAATGTTGAATAAGTAACCAACTTCTTATACCGAACTTATACAAGGTTGAGGAAACTTTGTATAGAGACTTTCTCCTCCATAGTTCCAGACATATCTAAATTTGGTCTGCACAGTCTAAGGTCGGGTACGTGGTGCTACTTCAGTTGTCAATAAGGGTGTCCCAGATCGTTTGTTCAAACGTCATTGTCGATGGCGTTCTGAGAATACAAAGGATTGCTATATCAAAGACGATTTATTCTTACGTCTATGATTCCACCGCGTGGGATCGAAACGTATGGTGTGTGATTCCTTACATAGTTTTCTGGTATTTTCTCATTTTCTAAATTAAACTTTACGAAACTGAACAGCCGTTGCAGTAGGACAACATCAAATAAATCAATCCATATTGTCCAGGAATATGAAGAGTTCATAGTTTTCGCAAACACTTCAAAAGTTTGTCGACGACAGAAAATAATTCCTTCTGACGAACTCTTGAAGTGTTTGAAAAAACTATAAACTTTTCAGATATATAAACGATATGGACTTACTTATTAGGCATTGCTCTACTGCAACGTCTCATTAGTTTTGTGCAGTATCACTTAAATGATGAGAAAACATCAAAATTCTCCGTAAAGAATCACATCATCATAGTCGTTTCGATCCCACGCGGTGTGATTTGGTCCATTCTGTCCACAAAATGGATCAGTGCTATCAATCATGGATCATATAACAATACTTAAGGGATCGTCTTTTGAATGTCATACTTCTTCCAGCTGTGTAGTAATTAATTAGACGATATCCGTTTCACTATTATAAATTTATACCACCTGATCACCGCCTGGGATTGAAACACTTTGTGTTGTGATTCCTTAGGGAAGGGTTTTTTTGTTTTGTTTTTTTTTTTCATTTTCTAAATTAATTAAACTTAAAGTTTACAAAACTGACGAGCCGTTGCAGTAGGACAATGCCTAATAAATCAATCCATATCGTCTATGTGTATGAAAAGTTCAATTCAATAATTTGTCGACGACGACAGAAACGTTCTCGACCAAGCATTCCTTTTGACGAACTCTTGAAGTGTTTGCAAGACTATAAACTTTTCAGATATATAAACGATTATATGGACTTACTTATTAAGCATTGCCTTACTGCAACGTCTCATCAATTTTGTGCAGTATCACTTAAATGATGAAAAACAATCAAAATCTCCGTATATAAAGGAATCACAACATCATACGTATACGTTTCGATCCCACGCGGTGTAAATGCAAAGATTGAAAAAAAACCCCGAGGATTGTCATATATTGTGATTCTCTGTACGATGTTTATTTCGCGACAAAGTACTGTTTGTTTTATTTTTTCTTATCGATGTGTATTTCGCTCCTGTAACTAAGTAACGTTGTGGCTATACTCAGTATTGAATACAAAATGTAACACAACTAGAGAACATGAGTCTTGGGACGGCTTTCGGAACTTACTGATTTGTCTGCATGGTATCTAAATAGACAAAGATTTATATATTTATTTTATCTATTTATTTATTTGAATTATTTATTTATTAATTAATTTATTGACATGACCCATTCATTATATATGAGAACATGATATGCAGATAATATTGCCCCCCCCCCCCTCTAAACACACGCTAACTGAAGTATTATACGTTATCTCGAAAATGACTTCGCTTTTCCTCTAGGGATTTGCCAAAATTCATATTATATGATATTCTCAGTGTGTGTTTGTCTTCTGTGTGTGTTTGAAAATAAATATTGTAACCTTCAGTCGCTTGGAAACGAATAATCCGTCAGGCTCTGCATTGGAAATATTAATAATCTGACCCGAAAACAATTGCAAGCGCCCCCTCTCAGGTAAATTGTCGTTTTTTATATTTCATGCATATATTTTATATTATCACATGATACACCCGTTATGCAGTTTCATAAAGCCATTTCATAAATATATGATATGATAACACGTTACATATCGCTCTGCTTGAAAGCGATTGGTCAAGTTTGGAACCGAATCACATAAACCTTGACAAATGTGACCTTTCAAATATCGGTCAACTGTTAAATTCAGACCAAGAGTCAATATCAGTGATTAAAATTGTTGTTGTTGAATTAATTCTTGCATTAAAATACTATTTAGAATTGAAATACTTTTCTCTTACGCACAGAATATCTATACGATGGGGACACTACTTCTCATGGCGTAGCAGACGACCTCAAGATCACGGCGTGGTTCGCCTCTGTAGTTCTCGGAAACGTTGATTTCACGTTGGAAATACACATTTTTAGGCAATATCATGTGATAAAAAGAATCTCAAATGAATTTTCATTTCATACGATGTATTATGAAACCCGTTGTGCGTTTTATATCCCCTCGCCAAGGCTCGGGGATATAAAACACACAACTCGTTTCATAAATATAGGATCTCAAATGAATTTTCATTTCATACGATGTATTATGAAACGAGTTGTGAGTTTCATATCCCCGAGCCTTGGCGAGGGGATATAAAACGCACAACGAGTTTCATAATACATCGTATGAAATGAAAATTCATTTGAGATTCTTTTTATCACATGATATTGCCTAAAAATGTGTATTTTCTAACGTGAAATCAACGTTTCCGAGAACCACAGAGGCGAATCACGCCATGATCAAGAAGTCGTCTGCTACGCCATGAGAAGTAGTGTCCCCATCGTATAGATATTCTGTGCGTAAGAGAAAAGTATTTCAATTTTGAATAGTATTTTAATGCAATAATTAATTCAATAACAACAATTTTAATCATTGATATTGACTCCGGGTCTGAATTTAACAGTTGACCGATATTTGAAAGGTCACATTTGTCAAGGTTTATGTGATTAGGTTCCAAACTTGACCAATCGCATTCAAGCAGAGCGATATGTAACGTGTTATCATATCATATATTTATGAAATGGCTTTATGAAACTGCATAACGGGTGTATCATGTGATAATACATCGTATGAAATGAAAATTCATCTGAGATCCTATATTTATTACTAAGACCTCTCATTTGAGACAATGACCAATAATGTAGTAACCAAAATGACCCTAACCTTTTACCTACTTTTTGATTACTCATACTTTGGCTGTATCTCTTGCTCTCTAACGGATAGGATTAATATTAGATGCATAGACACTTAATGACAATACTCTTTGGATTTTAGAAGTTGTTTCATTTTTGACAAAAAATCTGCTACGACGAGCTATGTAATCTTTGATTACCTTATGTTTGTTTATAACACCAGCTATATGTCTCGGAAGACCTCTCTGTATCCGGATGAGAGAGAAGGTTGTGCGCACATAATCCGGATAACCAAAGCATTCTCTAATATACAACAGAAGGTCGCCCAAAGTCAGCATTGGGTGAACATTTGACTTCCCTATTGATTTATAAATGTATTTTCATATGTGTTTCGTGTTTTTGTTTGTTTGTTTGTTTGGGTTTTTTGGAGCTTCTGATTGTCTGGCTTTCTTAGTTGGTTTCGTTGTTTTTCTCGTTATTCCCTCTTCTTGTTGAAGTTATTTTGTCTGATATTCGTTGCATGCATCCTGCGGGTCTGTTCCGCTGTGACCCGTACAGGGTAGTCTTGTAAGAGTCTTCCTCAAAATAAAAGGCCGGATGAACATCAAACATTTGATAAACTAATAACTTGCACTAAATCAAATAAAATCCACTGACAAAGTGTGAATAAGATTGACAATGAAAATAAGTATTTACACTCTGTCGAACGTCTAAACTTAGGCTAAAAGAGAGCATATCTATTTGGACAAAATTAGCCAAGTTAGCGCACCAAACATACATGTCTTACATACTAAAAAGGAATCCTCCACAGTGGTACGCCAAGCCAAGAAGACTTGCTGTGAAGCAAAAGTACTTGAGTGTTGTCTAGCTGCCTGTCTGTTCTAAAGCCACGCCGACCCCCCCCCCCCCCCATCCTTCCGTTGGTCTGTCTGTCTGTTGTTTGAGAACTGTTGGAAACTTTTTAAAAATTCAAACTTTTTAAAAATTCAAACATTTGAACCATCCAACCAAAGATTGTACTCTATGTCTTCCGAAATGGAAGTAACCGGATGTGACGGTTCTACCGAATTGAAGCGGTAGGTGTTGCATGCAAGTATTACCTCGGTCAAACATGGAAATTGCATACTTGAGTGTTGCCTAGCTGCCTGTCTGTTCCTCAGCCACGCCGACCGCCCCCCTTCAAACTTTCAGTGACTATAAATTTAGTTGAAAGGAAGGTATTCTAACAAATGACTTCAAGTCATTAGTCCATCTGCCTGTCTATCCATCAACATTTTGGTCGATGCAAAATCTCAGCAAGTCAACTAAAAGGGAAAAGATACAGATAACCTTCATAGCATATCATTGGACATCCCTAAAGTATATCGGTAAAGAACATCATTCACTGACCATAACGGCGGAACACACCCGCAGGTTTGTGGCGTGCAGTTGTAGATACAGTGAATGAAACTCGAATGGCAACACATTTCATTGAGAGCCAACGTAGTATGTTCATCCCTTTTAAGGAATAATGTACTAGACAAGTTGTTTACGGAGAATAGAGTATGTGGCTATAACCCAAAAAAAAACCTTGTCACTGAAAGGTAGCATTTCTAGCAAGACAATAAAATACAGAGACCTTAGCTAATTCAAAAATCAATGAAAGCATTTGGCAGACAGAAAACTATCCACACTCTTCTGGCTGAATTAATATCAAGTTCAGTTGCTCGAGAAGTCCCAAATACAACAAGTAAAGGATTTATAGGGTCCGGTCTTCTCTGACTAGTTCCCTGTTCACTAAATCCACTGCGCCCTGCATTAACTAGTAATTTGTTCAGTCGTCTTAGAAATTAGACTAGCTGCTTATGATTTTCTCTACTTTTCAGTCAGAATTGACATGATTGATCACGAAGGACTAACACTTTCTTGGAAATGATGGTTAAAGTTTACATACGTCAAGACAGAATAATAAAGCGATATGTGGCACCTTGATATTTTCTGCACTTAAGTTAGTTTTTATGTTTATGAATATGTTTTAAATTCCGCTAGTAGTTCCATCATCTCCTAATGTGCTAGAAGATTGTCTCGCTAGATAATCATATATACTATAATGATGAAAATCTGTTCAAAGAAGACAGCAGTTGCTATGAATATGTTTTAAATTCCGCTAGTAGTTCCATCATCTCCTGATGTGCTAGAAGATTGTCTCGCTATAGATAATCATAATAATATAATAATGAAAAATCTGTTCAAAGAAGACAGCAGTTGCTATTCAGAAGGAGGAAACACATTCAGTAAAAATCAAGTACAGCTCGGTCATATGTCTTTGATGAGGCATTCACGAGGCCATCCCGTCAATACCATATAGGCCCAGCAATATTTCCCATGATTTGTAACACTGATCTGTTTTTTAGACAAAGGTCAGGGCCACATCGGAGTTGTGTATTTTACATATTTTCTAGCTCTTTATCAAACATCGCATACACATATCTAAACTGTGTACAATTACACATACTAAGATTCTCTTGATTCTAAGTATATATTCATGATTATGTGGAAAATTTCCATTGTCTTTAATAGCTATTCTCTGTAAGCATTTGCACTTTCATCAAGGACGCATGGCACGGCATGCCTCAGATTTTTATAAAATTTATACATAAGATTGGGTCTAACCCAAATATATAAAAAATTGTTAAAAATTTCTTGATATCACATCCGGTTGCCATGGAAACTGGACTTGAAACGTTGAAAAAATGCAGTTTTGGGAGTTTTTGAAGTCATATATATCATTCATGCAGCATAATCTAAAACAAAAGCTGATAAAGTATTTGTAACATATCATTGCTCTTTCCAGATAAAAATCAATTTTGCTGGGTTTAATGTCTTATCTAGCATTTGGACGACTTTGGACTTTGGACGACTTTGCCGTCCAAAGTCGGCACCGGTTGCCCATTGATCTCGTCGGTTTATGTGTAGTCTTTTGTGTTTGATGTTTACATGTCGTGTGTCTCTTTTCCGTCTCGTGCTGTACTCATCTTTTGTATTTTTGCATCGGGTGTTTTGGTGTTGTGCTGTTGATGCTGCAACGGGGTCTTGTTGGAGATCTCCTCCCTTCATCTATATGTTTCCACTAGCAACAATTCAGGTACCCTATAGAAATAGTGTATTTGACCTTTTTTTCCAAAATTCAATTATAAATTACTTACATTTTCCAGCTTTTTATGCAAATAAAACATTAGCATTCCCATTCGAACAAAGTTTGTGTTCGTTGCTATGGCAACTTAAACTCAAGTCGCAAAAATGAAAGCAATTTTAGACAATGTTTAGAGTGCTTTATTAACTAGAACATCTAACTTTAATTCAAGGTGATGATAATTAATGAATGTATTCAAGTAGACCTTTCATTACATGAAAGAAAATTAAAAAAAGGATATTCAGGAGATAGCCCGTTGCTATGGGAACAGTTGTGCAAAAATGCCCACTTTGAGTCCTTGGATACGGGCATCGAAGATTAAGTTATCTGATAATTTTTAAATCTAAAATAAAGTTTGACCTTGCTTTATCATATATGTAAAAATGGATGTGTGAGCCTGTTTCTTTTTTTTTTAGGAAAAGGTTTCGAAAAAAACAGCGAAAACTGCTTATTTTGAGATCGTATGGCCAAATAACTATAGCAACCGTTATCAATTTGAAAGTGTTTTCTTGTATTTTGATAGAGGCTTACTTCATCTTTATTAACTTTGAAATTGAAAGTCCTGGGGTCGAAAAAATTGTTTTATAAAGATAATAAAAATGGTTGCCATGGTAACATATGTTCCCATATTTTTCACGGTTTTTGACAGAGCTTTTTGTGTTAGATATATTCCAACAATTATTTTCTGTTCATCATGATGCAATAATTTTGAAAATGACCCTTAAGTTGCAAAATTAGTAATATTATAGACCAAAGTTACCGTTGCCAAGGTATAACTGATGTACATAGCAATCATAAATTTCCTCATTTTGTAAAATAAATTCCATTTCCTTATCATATACCCATCAAGAGAGAAGAAAAATTGGAAAATATAAAGAGCATTTTGAAATCAATATATCAAAATTAGCTAGTTTTGATGTCAATGGTAACCATGTAGCCTTTTTGACAATATCTGACACTATCAGTGAACTTATTTAAAATTTTAGGTCCCAATCTGTAGGATGCATAACAAATCTTCCATTAATGTCATATATAGACCAAATGATAGAACTTCAGAAAAGCTTATTTTTGCCAATGTTTCAACTTTATAAGCCGTTGCCATGGTAACCAGATGACCAAGAAACAATTTTTTGGTCTATATTTTAAATTATCTTTTTATTGGTCCCTACTTGTGTGTGAAATTTCATGAAAATCGGAGACCATTCGTGCCGAAATTGTTAAAATGTTTAGAGAGAATTGGTATTAACTGTTTGTTGTTGAGGTACTTCAATTAATTTTAATTGTTATTTGGTTTGTTTATGAGTTAATAGTCACAAGAGTCAAAAGATAGCTATACTGGTAGTCGACATATGTTTTGGCCAAAGAACATGTATTTTAATGGTGGCGCTGGCTATAATGAATTTCCTTGTTCTCGTCTCATGCGTGTTTGTTCCGATAGATATCTTCAAAATTGGTCATTGACCATTATACAAATAAACATCAAAGACGTATTCACCAGTTATTCTGTCTCAAAGTCGGGAAGGTAAGGCAAAAATATTAGAATTTCCATCGGAACAGTTGCGAACACCGGATTAAACAAAATTCTGAAGTTCGACCTGGTGCCCGGGAAGAGTCGGCGTCTCCTGCATGCAACACCCGTCGCATACAGTTCCATGAAATGTCTCTATGTACGTATTGATGTATATATCAGGTAAAGGAGTCTTGCCTGGTGATGTTGCCAGCAATCAGATGTCATCAGAAAAGGATAAGTAAATTTATTTTGCCACGGACTAGTTCGAACCAATCAGGGAGCGTAAATCGCGTCACGTGCACGTCGTCTAAATTTCTATAGACCGTCAATAATTCCATCATTGTCGTATAAATGAATTCGCAAGTAATCTGAGTCGTAAAACGCAAATTTTCTGGAACAAAAAACAAAAAAAAACCAAAAAACAAAACCAAAAACGAAAAAACAAAAAAAACAAAAAACAAAAAACCCGGAGGTTTTGGTCCTCGACAAAATAAAGTAGTTATTAGGTTTGTTACTGACAGTCCACAGAGATTTGTCGGGTTGATCAAGTCTTCTATGGGCTTGATCATCCCGACAAATCAGTAACTAACCTAATAACTAATAGTACATGACCTATAAGGCTGAGGTCAGGTCAATTAAAAGTTATCTTTTACTGATGGAAAGTAACAACGTCACACATGTATAAAACCCGATTTCTGTCATATTCGAAGATGGATCATTCAGTGTGATGGCAATTGACATCGAATTCATTATTACTCTGGACTTCATAAAATTCACTGATAAGCTCCATGTACAACTCATTGCTGTCATGACGTAATTGGGAAGATTTAATTTTATTCTGCTGTTACTCCAGTGAACTCCTGCTCTTAGATTGGTTTAAAATATACACGAAGAAAATTGAAGGGAGAAGGGGATCCTTAACAACACTCGACTGCAGCACCCCATGAAAAACATCAAAACACCCCATGCCAACACACAGAGCAGACAAGCACAGAAAGAGAGGCAAAAGAGACAAGAAACACCAACATAAAATAAAGAAACATCAAACACGAAAGACTACACATAAACCAACGAGACGAATTGAAATATTCCAACCAGTTACCTTCTTGAACAACAATTCAAACTAAATTTGATAGACGACCTTCAGAATCGAAAAATACTGCTGAGAAAATATTTTCACCGAATTCAAGTTTTTCAAGAATTTTAAATTCTAAAACTGACAGACTTTTGGAGGAATTGTAGAAAAGAAATGACTGCATGTCGGATTTCTATGTCTGTTGGTTTGTTTTTCTCGTCACTTGAGAGTATGTTACACTGTTTCGCTGTTGGGGATGTTAAACGTCTTCAAACTCATTTAAGAACCTGTCGGATAAATTTACAGCATGGACCAGACATGCACGCTTCGGGTATTTAACCCTCGTCAGTGATGCTCAATCAAAACAATGAAATATGGCCAAAGTCTGTGAAAATTATGTCCAAAATAAACCGAAAGACGTAACAAAATTGTTGGGATATGGTGATACAGGACCTAGGTTTGTCTTCACTAACTTTGTTTTGTTTATTTTTTAAAGAATTTGTATAACTATTGATTACGATTTTCTATTTCTGATGTTGGTTTTGGTGCTCGACTTTTCTGTACTGAGTTGAGTTTCACTGAAGTGCTAAGACTAATTTACATTTCTATGTCAGATTGTCATCATGATCAGTCATAGACTGACGTTTAGTTTTTTTTTTGGAATAATTAAACTCTATTTGGAAAGATGAATTCAGTTAATTTCACATGATGTCTGCGATAATAATTAAGCATTAATATCCGTAATTCAAAAAATACATTTCCATCTTTTAGATTCTTAATATTTAAGGTGAAAAATATATTTAAGCGATACAAAGAGGGATAACTTTTATACTTTAGGGATGATTGGGGTTGTACAAATTAAGTAAACACGCCAAACTTTGCTTTTAACGACACTGACGGCACACAAAATTTTCTTATCTCTCTGCACAAATTTCCAACAATCCTTTCCAGAGAGTGCAATAATTGTCATTGTGTGGCAATATTTAGATAAATGCCTGAAGTAATGATTGAATGATTCACTAACTTAAAAGTCGTTTTAATTGACGACAACGAGTAAAAGGTATCAATAGCGATATATTTTTATCATATTTGGAAATTGTATTTCATCACATCGTGTACTCTAGCGCTATTTGAAGAATCTTTTAATGATTGGTGATAATAGGTGATTTTCCAATAGATTCATTCAGCGGACTGACACCAGACATCACAAAATTCCGTGATATTTTCATTGTGACATCAAAATGAAAAGCATGACAACACATCAAGGTGTTTCAAGACTGTGCTATCAGATGTGACATCACAAAGGAAAATTTTGCCAAATGTTGTGATGTCTGGTGTCTGTGTGTTTAAAATCAAGGTAAGGAACGGTCATATCTTTTATCTGGAAAATGGACAATTGTTTGATGGCCTAACAAATGCCGTGCGACAAGTAGTTTAATATACATTTATCCAAATTTTTATATATATATTTTTTTTGGCAGAGAGAATATTGGAAGGGTAGTATATTTTTGGGAAAAATATTGTATATCAAAGAGGTTATATTTGGATTATAAATGCGAAATATCGTTAAGGGGCCATAAAAAGATCAAAAAGTCAATTTCATAAATGTCAGGCAAAGAAGAAATTTCTTAGTATGAGAGAATAGGAAGTTGGATAATCTTCAAAATTAGTATGCAGGCAATATCGTGGGGTCTTTCACTTCTACATCAATGAAATAGCCAGAATTCAAATGAAATCTACCTCAAAACTGAACATGTAGGAAGTCCCCTTAACTCGTTTGTAATAAATATAACTGCAAAATCCCGATGTTTCAATATTTGTTGACCGATCGGCACGAAGAATTCAAAAATGCACCAGCCAATCAGAGCCCTCGGCGGCTATATTTGTTGACCGATCGACATGAAAAATACAAACTCTGTAGAAGACCTTCAGTACTTGCTTCCTGCAAGGTTTCGTGAAATTCTGTGTAGCGGTTGCAGAGGAGAAGTCGAAT
Organism: Pinctada imbricata; assembly: GCA_033119305.1. NCBI lineage: Eukaryota > Metazoa > Mollusca > Bivalvia > Pterioida > Pteriidae > Pinctada > Pinctada imbricata. Next base: position 43,982,460 of record VSWD01000011.1, read on the forward strand.
ATGTGTCAGCCAATCAGAGCCCTCGGCGGCCATATTTGTCGACCGATCAAGACGAATAATACAAACTTGGAGGAGGACCTTAAGAACTTGCTTCCTGTAAGGTTTCATGAAATTCTGTTCAGCAGATGCAGAGGAGATGTCGAAAATGTAAAACGTTTACGTCGGACGGAAGAACGACGGATGGCGCGCTATTATTATAGAATTAAAGGAGGGGATCTCCAACAATCCTCAGTTGCAGCACCCACAGCAAGACTCCAAAAGACCCAATGCAAAACACAAAACAGGCACCCACTGAAAGGGACAAGGAACAAGTACCAGCTCACACCATAGAAACATGAAACACAAAAGATCACACATAAACCAACAAGACCAGCTCACATCATAGAAACATGAAACACAAAAGATCACACATAAACCAACAAGACCAACTCACATCATAGAAACATGAAACACAAAAGATCACACATAAACCAACAAGACCAGCTCACACCATAGAAACATGAAACACAAAAGATCACACATAAAACAACAAGACCAACTCACATCATAGAAACATGAAACACAAAAGATCACACATAAACCAACAAGACCAACTCACATCATAGAAACATGAAACACAAAAGATCACACATAAACCAACGAGACCAACTCACACCATAGAAACATGAAATTAATACAAACTCTCACTTTAGCTTCGTTCAGAATCAGAAGAGCAAAATACCTGTTTACACTGTATATCCATTTTGTCCTTCATAGTCCCTGCTATCTAAACTTAAGCTTTACCTGTTTTTATTTTATTTTTAAACATTGGAAAACTTAGTATTTACCATTGTATTCGTTGAAATAAACAACAGAGAGACGCGATTTCCTAAAGAACACTTTTACATAATAAATAAGAGAGCAGGATCTCATGGTAGAGAATCAAAGATAGTGGAAAACTTATCCTTGTACAAGCTTTTTGTTCTTATTAAATTTTCATATTACCTAATCTCGTAATACTAATTACCCACTGTAAATTGTCTAGACTACACTTCTTTCATGAAAAAAGCGCGTAGCGGAAATGGACTGTTTGGTGTTTTTGCAAGCATTACCCTGAAAACCTATCCACAATAAAAATAAACCCTAAACCGCTAGAGTCGGTATAACCGAATTGCGAAGTGCCATTTTAAGTTTAAGTATACTTTATCTACGGTATTTGTTGATATAAGCAACCTACCAGAGAAATATTAAAGCCCTACCCCTAATCTTTTAAAAGATATAGTCAAGTTTAAATTTTGAAAAGTATACCAAAGCTTAAGGTCAAGGCCACTACTAGGGCTAAGATCAAAAGTCAAGGTCCCATTAAGGAATCTATGAATGAACTATGGAAGCTCTATCCATCACAGCTCAAAAGATATGACAAAGGTTTATGTTTTTGAAAAGTAGGTCAGACTTCAAGGTCAAAGTCACTAGGTCAAAAGGCAAGACCACAAATGAAAGGTCTAATCACGAGGAGTTTCAACGTAAAATATAGAATTCCTGCCTCTCTAGGTTCAAAAGATATGGACAAGGTTAATGTTTGTGAAAAGTAGGTCAAACTTCAAGGTCAAAGTCACTAGGTCAAAAGTCAAGGCTTCAAATGAAAGTTCCGATCATGCTCAATTATTATATAAAGTTACTTGTCAATTCTCTTAAAAGTTTTCTTCCTAATGGCTTACATAAAAATTTAGAATTTTCTATCTCTAGGTCCAGGTCAAGGTCACAATTTGAAGCTGTGTTTGATTCATCTCATCATGGTATATCACCATGTGAAGTTTCAAGTTGCTACTTCAAACAGATTTCTCAAAAGACTTAAACGCAACAGTTGAGCCATAATCCTGACTCAATAACGGACTAACAGACGGACGGACAGACAGACGGACTTCGCCATTTTATAGACCGGAGTTTCTTTCGCAATCCGGCCAAAATACTTGATATGGCCTAAGTTAAGCTTGGATTACAATCTGCTGTACAGAAAAATAATTTGTCTACGAACACGTATGTATGCACACGAAAACTAGTCTCTAACCGATTGCAACTCTTACTTTAATCTCCGGAATTTAGTCTATTATATATTAAAGTCTAACACCATCTTTCGATCGTATCTCAAGTCCAAATCTAAGGATTGACACTGTTTTGGAAATGATGGTAAAGTTTACATATGGCAAAACAAAATAATAAATTAAAGCGTTCTTTGGAATCGTGATAAATTTGTGCATTAAACTTTGGGTTTTGCTGATTTTTATGAATATCCCGACCATCCTTCGATGCCTTTTGATACACTTTTGAAATAAGGAATTCACACTTTTTGGCCATATTACATTGTTTAGATTAAGGATCACTGACGAGGGTTAAGTACCCGAAACGTGCATGTCTGGTCCATAATACAAATTTATCTGTTCTTAAATGATGCTATTGAATTTGAATACGTTCAACATTTGTACCAATTGGTGAGTGTCACTGCTGGTGGACCACAAGGACACATGCAGCTAAGTTCGATCAATTTCAGTTGATCGTATCTTCAACGCATTCCAAAATATGTTACCAAAATTTCTTAAACGTGCTCTATTGTAAGTGCTGTTGAGATTGTCGTCATGATCTTCTCTAACTCATCCGTAGCATCAAATCCCACCCATCCTTCTACGTCTTTCGGTACACTTTTGGAATAAGAAATAAACATAAAAGAAGTACCCATCGGTTGTTCAGTCTCAAAGTCGAGATGGCATGGCAAAATCATTAGATTTTCCATAGGAACGGTTGCGAACCTCGGAATGACTGACATTCCGAAGTGAGACCAGGTGACCGGGGAGAGTCGGCGTCTCCTAATTGCATGCAACACGCGTCGCAACAGCTCCACGGAAACTTGTCAAATTTGATGATTGTCTCGATGCACACATTGATGTACATATCAGGCAAGTATTTCTTGTTTGGTGATGATAACAACCATTCAATCACAGTACAGAATGTCACTGATCATTCTGGAAAGGGGAATCTGATATGCTTTTATTAAATCCCCGTAGCGACACTTTTTGGCCATATTACATTGTTTAGATTAAGGATCACTGACGAGGGTTAAGTACCCGGTGGTCCATCACTATTGTGCTATCTTCGAGACCTCTGGGTAATCGGAAAAATGGGAGGGTTGTGCACACATAATCCGGATAACCACGCCGTCTGCTACTGGCGTGGCAGATATCCATCCTAAGTCGGCACCGACTGCCCGTTGGTCTCGTTAGTTTAAGTGTAGTCTTTTTTGTTTGATTTATGTTGTGTAATTTGGTGTTTCTTGTGCCTTTAACGTCTCTCTCTCTGTGTCTGCACTGTGTTTCGCATTGGGTAATTCGGGGTTTTGCTGTGTGTGCTGCGACCGAGTGTTGTTGGAGATCCTCTCCTTTCTTCCATTAGGTGTTTAAAAATGATTTGTCAATTTCTAATGTACTGGAAGGTAATCCCATTAGATACAATTGTACTCTATCAGAATATTAGTCATAGATCTGATCTGTTCTATGAAGAGAGGAAACAGATATAGTCAACATGAAGTAAAGCTAAGACATCTAGATCTGTCTTAGGTATGACTTGTACGCGCCAATCCTGACCATTCTTAATGTGGCTAAATGTCCTACCTGATCTTTACAGTGACTTTCTAAGATATATCTTAAGCCGCTTCCCTGAGTAATCTTGAGCAAGCAGCTTACCGGCGAGCCTCATTACCCTCAACATGGCGTTTTCGTACTTAGAACACGCTCTTGCATAGCGTATTTGTTATGAAATGAATACGCCATAGGCAGGCGAAGAGGGTATGTTGCTCACATCAAGAGGAAGTTTGTGATCGTGAAATTAGAATAGTCGCATTTGAAATAAAGAGAGGTGTTCAAATGACCCTTGTCATTGATCGACAGAAGTATGCCTAGGTAGGAGGCTAAAGTGCTACTCTCAGTTGTTTCTTTGGTTCACTTGGACAGATGGCGTCAGGATAATATTTTGTATGGTTGGATTATTGATGGAGAGTACGTCATCAATGCATCTGTAAAACTAGTTGAACTGCAATGCCAGCTTCTGTTTGCTGTTAGAAAGCAGAGACTGTATGAATTTTTGTATGAATAAAGGAATATGTATGCTAGGAGAGGGGCAAAGTTTGCGCCCATCGAAATTCCAACAGTTAGTTGGAATATTTGACCTCCAACAGCAACGAAAATATTGTGTATCAATAATTACGGCATCTTAACTTGTGTTCTTGTGTACTTGAAAAGGGGTCAATAAGAAGGCAATTGTAATAATAATACACAACAATCATGATTGTGTGTTCCGCTGTGATCACTGTTACGTCTTCAAGTCTGGGATCACCTCCTTAGCATGTGATTATACGTGTGTGTTCCGCTGTGATCACTGTGACGTCGTCATGTTAGGGATCTCCTCCTTATCTTGTAATCACACGTGTGTGTTCCACTGTGATCACTATAATGTCGTCATGTTGAGCACCGGATCTCCTCCGTATCTTGTAATCATACATGTTAGTTTCGCTGTAATCACTACAACGTCATCTTTTTGGAGATCTTCTACTTATCTTGTAATCATACGTGTGGATTCCGCTGTGATCACTGCAATGTTGTCATGTTGGGGATCTCCTACTTATCTTGTAATTATACGTTTGTTTTCCGCTGTGATCACTTTGAAGTCGTCATGTTGGGGATATCCTCCTTATCTTGTAATCACACGTGTTTGTTCCGCTGTGATCACTACAATGTTATCAGGTTGAGGATCTCCTCCTTATCTATTAGTTATACGTGTGTGTTCCACTGTGATCACTACAATGTCATCATGTTGGGGATCTCCTTCTTATCTTGTAATTATACGTTTGTGTTCCGCTGTGATCACTGTGACGTCGTCATGTTGTGGATCTCTTCCTTATTTTTTTAATCACACGAGTGTGTTCCGCTGTGATCACTACAAATGTCATCATGATGGGGATATCCTCCTTATCTAGTAATTATACGTGTGTGTTCCGCTGTGATCACTGCAATGTCATCATGTTGGGGATCTCCTTCTTACCTTGTAATTATACGTGTGTGTTCCGCTGAAATCACTGCGATGTCATCATGTTGGGGATCTCCTCCTTATCTTGTAAGTATACGTGTGTGTTCCGCTGTGATCAATTTGACGTCGTCATGTTGGGGATCTCCTCATTATCTTGTAATCACACGTGTGTGCTCCGCTGTGATCACTACAATGGCGTCATATTTGGGATCTCCTCCTTATCTTGTTGTCATACGCGTGTGTCCCGCTGTGATCACTATAATGTCGTCATGCTTGAGATCTCCTCCTTATCTTGTAATCATTCGTGTGTGTCTCGCGGTAATAATCGTTATGTCGTTATGTTGTGGATCTCTTTATCTTGTAATCATACGTGTGTGTTCCGAAGTAATCATTGTAATATCGTCATGTTGTGGATCTCCTGTTTTTGTTGTTATCCTACGTGTGTGTTCCGCTGTGATCACTACAATGTTGTAAAGTTGGAGATCTCCTTCTTATCTTGTTTTCATACGTATGTGTTCCACTGTGATCACTACAATGTCGTCATGTTGGAGATCTCCTCCGTATATTGTAATCATATGTGTGTATTCCGCTGTGATCACTGTAACGCCGTCATGGTGGGGGCCTTATTATTATCTTAGAAATCTTTAAATATCTCTATAACTTTCGATTATACAAAATCAGATATCCTCTGAAGAAACGTACATAACCTATAAGGGGTTTGACAGTAAGTGTTCTGAATATTTTTCCCTGACATGGTCGCCATAGCACTTTCTATATAGAAATAACCTCAGACAGTGCATGTATTATAGACATTGTTTTCATTTACGTGCGTAAACATCGACAACGGGTGCGACTAGCCAAACAGGGGATAGTTACTCCTCCCGGGCACCTGGTCCCACCTCTAGCTTGCTAGGGGTCCGTCGATGCTCAATTTGGTGCTCTATTGTGAGTGCAGTTGAGATTATCGTCAGGCTCTTCTTTAACTCATATATAAGGCTGAGGTCATGTCCATTCAATATATTTTATTGATGGAAAGTTATGTCTTAATTCACACACAAAACCCGGTTTCAGTCTGATTCGATTATTTATAATTCATTTATGATTGACATGGTATTCATATTTTTTCTAGACATCATACATCATGATTTGTTCCATGCAAAAATCATTGGTGTCACGAGGAAATCGGGTAAGGATATCGCTGACCCAATATCAGGAATTAAGTTTTTTCCTGTTAGTTCGGTTTGCTCCTGTGCTAAGTTCAGTTGAAACTATATATGAAGAAAATTGCAGTGTTCCAATCGGTTACCTTCTTGAACAACATTTACCTTCTTGAACAACATTTACCTTCTTGAGCAACATTTACCTTCTTTAGCAACATTTACCTTCTTGAACAACATTTTCCTTCTTGAACAACATTTTCCTTCTTGAACAACATTTACCTTCTTGAACAAAATTATCCTTTTTAACAACATTTGCCTTTTTGAACAACGTTTACCTTCTTGAAAAACGTTTACCTTCTTGAACAGCATATACTTTCTTGAACAACATTTACCTTCTTGAACAACATTTACCTTCGTCAACAACATTTACCTTCTTGAACAACATTTAACTTCTTGAACAACATTTAACTTCTTGAACAACATTTACCCTCTTGAACAACATTTACCTTCTTGAACAACATTTACCCTCTTGAACAACATTTACCTTCTTCAACAACATATACCTTCTTGAACAACAGTTCAAACTACATTTGAAGGAAGACCCTGAAAATGGATTAAATACTTCTGAAAAGATATTTCATCGTCTTCAAAGATTGATGGACATAATTTTGTAGGAATAGTTGTAGAACTGATTGATTGTTGTCTCCAACTGTTTGTCCCTTTTTCTCGCCACCAGAGGGCGCCATTGAAATGAATTTTGGCTGTTTTTGAAAATCCCTTAGGCTGGAAGCATCACTGGTGAGGATTTAATATCCGAAACACGTGTCTGGTGCATGATAAATTGGTTTGAATTTTTTTCAAGAAGGTATATAATTGGAACAATTCCCGTATCATTGAAATGATAAATATGGATAATAACCATATCCCTACATACAGCACAAAATCGATAATTCAGAAAATCATAAACCGAAGGCATACAAAATCAGGATAAACAGGAACGAAAGCAAACAAACAAAAACCTCCACTACACGAAAAGAAGCGAACTCCCGATATGGGAGTGAGAAGTTTGTGCTACTGTGTCACCGTCTTGCCTATCTTTTTTTCAAATTCTTTTTTTCCAAGAATTTTATTCCTTATTTGTCATGGTTTTCTCTTTCAATTTCTTTTATTTTGAATACGGAGTTGATAAGATAATATATAACATCTGTGTCGTTACACGTTTTTATTCAGTGAGAAAATACACATCTGACATGTGATTCTTGACGCATATGAACCAAAAAGTGTGACGTAAATCCATTTTCTCTTACAATAAGTGGGAAGAACCAGATGTTTTCTCTGAAAGAATAAAATGGGATGAATTTCACGGAATCTCTGCGGGATAAAGAAATAAAAGCTATAACAAATGGCTCACCAACCACACACTGACGTTTATAGTTGTTATACATAAACTGTATGAAATGCTTGAAAAACAAATTATGAAACACACGTTATCAGATTTAATAAATTACCTCAGGGTTTTACATCAGTTTGATTCACACGAAGTCGTTGAAAGCAAGCACCGAAGAGGCTTCTTTTGTATCTCACATAAAGATGATCCATGTCCAAATTTATGAAAAAAATCTTGACATTTCCATATAATAATTTCTAAGCCATTTAAGTTCAAATTGTTGTTTTGAATATTGAAGCAGTGTTTCTCTTATAGTGGACAACAACAACAACAACAACAACAACAACAACAACAACAACAACAACAACAACAACAACAACAACAACAACAACAACAACAACAACAACAACAACAACAACACGAATTACAACAATCTTTAAAGGACGTGATGTACGGAAAAGTAGATTACGTTGTGAATGTTCATTTTAATGCATTTTTTAAGATCTTATTGGATACGGATATTTATAAGTCTTTAACAAATCATGCTTTATTATCAGTTGGTCATCAAACTCTGTCTATTAATGGTTCAATGTAACGTTATATTGCGTTCTTACAGCTACTTCATCACTTCATCTTCTAGCTTTCCTTAAAATGCTCTTTTAACAATCATTCTAACACGTTTGAGGATCCCTTATTGCCTACAAAAGTAAAAGAAAACTATTCTTATCGTCACCTGATTTTAGGAAGAAGACAATAATTAAGTTTTACTCATTTAATGATCTCCTCTAAGCATTGATGAAAATGTTAAGCTTGGAAATCTGCGAATCTTTTTGTATCTAGAATGATAATTAAACTTATAAGCACCTGATTAGGATCGTTCGCATGCAAAGGCATCTCTTCAATAAATGAAGCTTAAAGTTCATTTTTTTTCAACCGATTAAACATTTTCACGAGAGAAAAGGAAAGTTTAATTACGCAGATTTAAAATTTAGGTGACATGAATTGAAACTATTCCAGAATCTTGTATAGATTAATTAATAAAATTTGTTTTTATCCAGAACAAAAGCGGATATAAAAGATTCGTACGTAGATGAAATCCATTTTTTCTACCTCCTTATTAGATTTTGTTCCATCATGAAAAAACACTATTGTATACTATAGTATTCTTTACTACCCAAACATTTATCATACTATATTACATGAAACTTTACTATACTACACAAAACGTTATGGAACTTTACTATACTACACAAAACTTTACTACATATGTAGTAAAGTTTTGTAAAGTTTACTATTTTAGTAGTACTTCGTTAGAGTTTTCCTAATGTACGTTTATAAAATTTAAGCCAAGGTTTGTGGCTATCCTAAAGATACTGGTTCCTCAATATACAATCTAAATGAGGAAGATTATGTTTTCACGTTTTCTTATTGTTATGTTAGTTTCCTTCTTTCGTAAGCTGCATTTGCTGTTTGTTTTACATTGTTTGGGTTAACAATTTGAAATAGTGTATCTTAGACATTAAAAGATCGCAGTCTTTTACCACCTGCAACATTAAACCTATATTTTGGTCTTTTATTGCCAAACCCTTCAAAAGTGTTAATTATTTTGAAAGTTCTTATGAACATTAAAGACGAAAAATTAAGTGTTCCAAAATTTCCTGAGAGCTGCCTTCTGGGCAAGGTACTCTCACCTTCAGAGCATCAGACATCTTTGCTTTTGGATGATGAATCCTCGCTAATGATATCTCAAGCTAAATTGAGACAGAGGAGCCAAATGTCTCTTTCCATTTCCACTAAACATTAATTGGAAAAGAGGTAACACTTGTATAAAAATCTAAAAATGACGACTCTGTGAAAAGTCAAAATCCTTTCGAAAACTTTTTTTCAGAGATATATGGATACCTTTAAAAATTGATGTAAAATTACTAAAAATAATGCTAGAATGAAGGGAAACTCAGTCTGGAAGAAATGAAAAAAAATTATAAAATTCTTTTTAAATCCGTTTTTGTCATATTCTTCTTAGTAATAACTATGATAATTCCATTTATTTATACATATCTTATATACTGTAGTTTATTATAAAGGAAAACAATGCAATGTTAGTTCGTTTCCATCTATTATACACAAAAGGACTTTTATCCAATATACCATTAAATGCGAATATATTACACTAAAATTAACAATAGGACATATTAATATAATAAATAATCATATCTTAATACCATTGATAATTCTCTTAATCTTAATCATCTAATGAAATAGCCATAAATAGACCATTTTCCGATCTTGTTCTAAAGCATTGACTGTCCGAGTCAACATCTTTTATGCTGGCGTCACACTGTCCCGATTTAAGCAGCCGATGGCCACACGACAAAGGAATTTTTTTCAAATTCGGTTGTGATTGTAATATCATCGGGTTATTCGTAAGGTCATCTTGAACCATCGCATGACCGTCGGCTTGATTTGTCAAACTTCGGGAACGATTTCGGGAGTGCTGTCAAAATCTTTGGCATGGCAAAAAAATCCCGATGGCACTCCCGAAGGACCATCTTCGAAACAGGCTCGTGTGATCATCTTGCCCTTTGTAAGACCATCGAGAAGGCATCATGCGTATTCGAAACATCTTCGTTTCTCCTTCGAATTACCACCGGGACCATCGGGGAAATTTTGCCAAACGAAGGCATTACGAACGTGTCAAGAACCTCCCGATGGAGTTAGGAAGGCTATACGACTTCGTGACAACCTCGCAATTCCATCGAAATGACATCGTAATGTCATCGTACACTAGTACGATGACGTTAAGATTGGATCCCGATACAAAAGATGACAGACACAAATATTAAACAAAACGTTTCAAATCAATAATATTCAAATCCATTTTTAAAGTGTTTTTCTAAGTTAATCTAAATTTATCAAAATAAAAACTTTTCTGTCTTTTTCAAATTTGCAAGTTCAATTTGCAAGTTCACAATCAATGTATTATAAAGCAAAATGGCGTGCCTATTCGAAACTTTGTTTTTAACTATAATAAAGTTACATCGGATCCTGACATACTTGAATCGTGTCCTGCTTCTTGAGAATGTGCAACTTCTAAATATCTCTACAAACCAGCTGGTCATGTTGTCACAGGTGACTTTTCAATTATCCAAGACAGACAGCTCCGTGGTCTTCTTAAAAAAGGACCCAAGCATAGAATCCCATCCAAGATAGATTTTGTCAAATGCCGTGAGGTGCTTACGGAAGCCTTAGATAATTATACGAAAAGATGGTGTAAATCAGAAGGAGTCGAACTGCATGCTCTGAATGACTGGATAAAACCTCATTTTAGATATAGCGGATATTCGAATAGATAACTTCCATAAAAACCCTCATCTTTTTCAAAATCCACGTTCCAAATCAGAAAGATATTTCAAATCCAAACTAAGTAAATTACATGAAAAATATGTCTTTGCACCAGCTGATAAAGCAGCCAACAACACCATTATCATTTGAAAACGTTACTACATATCAACTTTGGTTTCGGAACTTTCGTCTACTAATACATATATCAAAAGCAATGAAAGTGCATCTAACATTTTAAGCAAGCATAACAATGAACTGTCTTCATTCAATATCTCTATTTCTAAATTGGATCTCCCAACACTATATTGCATACCGAAACTGCACAAGTCTCCTTACAAATTTCGATTTATTGCTAATTCTAGTAACTGCTCCACTACAATTTTGTCTAGAAATCTGACGTCAGCACTTACTGCTATTAAAGAACACATAACTAAATATTGTGAAACGGTTCTAAACAGGAACGATGTAAATTTATTTTGGTCTATTAAGAATTCAGGGGATGTAAATGACAAAATGAAATCTGGAAATTTCCAACCCAATACGACTTTTTCATACGACTTCTCTAATATGTACATCACAAATGACAAAATTAATGATCGATTATCTAATCTCATTAAATGGTGTTTTGATCGAGAGCGAAAAACGTACATTTGTACATCTGAATCGAAGGGTTTCTTTTCCTCGACAGACTACAAATCATACAAATCATGGACATGAAGTAACCTGTGTAATGCCTTGTCCTTCCTCTTGGACAATATTTATGTTAAATTTGGTGAGGATATATACCAGCAGGTTGTAGGAATTCCTATGGGTACTAACTGTGAGCCTCTTGTTGCAGATTTATTTTTATACACTTATGAAAAAGAATTTATCCAAACTCTTCAAAAGCAAAGAAAATTTGATGATCTGAAAAGTTTCAATAATACTTCTAGGTATCTGGATGATATTCTATTCATTGACAATCCTGCTTTTGAACTATATAAGAATGAAATTTATCCACAAGAATTAACACTTAACAAGGCAAACATTCAAAATACAGAAACACCGTTTTTGGACCTAAATATCAAAATTGTAAACGGAAAAATTCCTTCAAGTGTTTATGACAAAAGGGATCATTCTGGATTCAACATAGTAAATTTCCCCTGGCTTGACGGTGATGTTCCAAGATTACCGTCATACGGCAATTACATCTCACACCTCATCCGGTGCGCTAGAGCATGTACTGATATTTTGGATTTTCACAGTAGAAATTTACAAATTACCGAAAAACTTTTAGGTCAAGGTTTCCTCTTTCATAAACTAGTTAAGACTTTCTGGAAATTTTACAAAAATTACAGTCAACTTCTTTTAAAATTCGGATCTATACATGCAACAGAGTACATTACTATGGGCATTACACAACCTGTCTTTTATGGTGACATGATAAACAAAATAAAAAGGATCAAAGGTAGGCAGCATAACCATCGAAAATGCGTCAGAATCATCAAACGCCTTTTATACCGTGGATATGATCCTAATGTCACCAGACGGACACTAGGCTTGGTACTTGACCAATCTACAATCTTGTACAAGCGCATCCCTGAGACTTGCACTCTGACTGACTGTGACGACGGGACTCCATGACGGGCCTTGTCCAAACCTCTTCAGAGAAAACAGGGCCCCGACCACCTGTCCTCGCTGAATGTCAGTCGGACTCTACGGGTGATTACATACATGAGCTCGCTACAGCCGGCAGAGCACGGACTGTATTAAGCATGCCCTCTTTTTATATCCATTTACATATTCATCTGTGTCTATGGCGCCTCTGCGTTTCGCGGTCTTGTTTGTGTGATGTCATCTTTCAGTGAGGAGGTTGTTGTACACCACAATTGTACGTTCTTCGAGACCTCTGGTTAATTGGAGAAGTGAGAGGGTATTCCAGGATAACCACACCATTTGCTACTTGCGTGACAAATGGCCGTCCAAAGTCGGCACCGGTTGCCCATTGGTCTCGTCGGTTTATGTGTAGTCTTTTGTGTTTGATGTTTACATGTCGTGTGTCTCTTTTACGTCTCGTGCTGTACTCGTCTTTTGTGTTTTTGCATCGGGTGTTTTGGTCATATTCTTCTTAGTAATAACTATGATAATTTCATTGATTTATACATTACTTATACACTGTAGTTTATTAGGCTATTTCTTGTTTTCATTCTGTTTTGCGTCATTTTGAAATTGAGAAATCTACCAGCCATCCAGGGAGAAAAACAAACAAGCATAGAAAACAAAGTTGCAATTTCATATAATGTGACTATGTGAAATCATACAGAAACTGTTTTCATTTGGTTATTGACGGATTTTAGACAACAAATGAATGATAAATAATACAATGTCTTGAATTATAGCAGTACTTACATGAAATACAAAAACTGAACAATTTCTTTTTAATATTGTGTAGAAAATACATCTAATTTGCAAAAGATTTAAATATTTTAATTTTGTTTTGTTTTATGACTTTTGGCTCAAGACCTACCAGCAAACAGAAAATAACAAAGAAATGGCCTTATAAAGGAAAACAATGCAATGTTAGTTCGTTTCCATCTATACACAAAAGAACTTTTATCCAATATACCATTAAATACGAATATATTACACTAAAATCATACAATAGGACATATTAATAAAATAAACAATCATATTCTAATACCATTGATAATTCTCTTACTCTTAATCATCTAATCAAAGGGCCATAAATAGACCATTTTCCGATCTTGTTCTAAAGCATAAAATGTCCGAGTCATCATCTTTTAGCGTTTTTTTTTACATTATGACGTCACTATTAATAGCCGCAATTTCATTGTGACGTAACAATGAAAAAGAGCGCAAAAAGTGCCTACCTCGGACATTTTCGTCATTTTGTCCGCCATTATTAATTTTGGCAAGAGACCTATGGAAAGCTCTTCCAGCAAATTGTCGGAATTCCAATGGGGACCAATTGTGCCCCACTCCTTGCCGACATTTTCCTTTACTCGTACGAAGCTGAATTCATTCAATCTTTGGTCTCTGAAGGGAAAAGATACTTAGCTTCTGACTTCAACTTCACTTACAGATACATAGACGATGTGTTGTCCATCAATAATCCAAATTTCGCGGATTACCTGAGCAGTATCTATCCTTCGGAGCTTGAAGTCAAAGAAACTACAGAGACAAATAATTCAGCATCCTATTTGGACGTAATGTTGTCCTACGACACTGATGGTCATATGAACACCTCACTCTATGACAAACGTGACGACTTCAATTTCGGCATCACAAACTTTTTTTTCTGAGTAGCAACATCCCTTCATCGCCTGCTTATGGCGTGTTCATATCTCAGTTGATACGCTATGCCAGAGCAAGTACCAAATATACGGATTTTGTTCTGAGAGCTAGGCGTCTTTCAGATAAGCTTCTCAGTCAGGGGTATGTTTGTGACCGACTAACGTCGTCACTGAGGAAGTTCTACGGTCGATATGGGGAACTCGTCATACACTATGGTGTCCCACTCTCTAGAATGGTGGATGATATTCTGTCATAGACCATTTGAACCATCCAACCAAAGATTGTACTCTATGTCTTCCGAAATTGAAGTTACCGGACGTGACAGTTCTATCGAATTGAAGCGGCGGGTGTTGCATGCAAGCAGGAGATGCTTACTCTTCCTGGGCACCTGGTCTCGCTCTCATATCGGGAGTCCGCTTCTTTTCATGTGGTGGAGGTTTTTGTTTGTTTGCTTTGGTTTCTGTTTTATCCTGATTTTGTATGCCTTCGGTTTCTGATTTTCTGAATTATCGATTTTGTGCTGTATACAGGGATATGGTCATTATCCATATTTGTCACTATTGCAATATCTATTTTCGTTGGACAGCATGCAGTGAACTTCATTCTTTGTTTGGTATAATTCTTTATTTAACTTTCGTTAGAATTTTGTTCGTTCACAAAGATTTTATATTCATCAGTCAGCAAGAAAGGAGGGGATCTCCAACAACACTAGGTTGCAGCACCCACAGCAAAATCCCAAAACACCCATGCAAAAAACACAGAACAGATACCCACAGAAAGAGACGCAAAAGGGACAAGGAACACCAACTCACAACATAGAAACATAAAAGACTACACATAAACCAACGAGACCAATGGGCAACCGGTGCCGACTTAGGACGGCCATCTGCCAAGTAAATAGCAGACGGTGTGGTTATCCTGGATTACGTGCGCACAACCCTCTCACTTCTCCAGTTACCTAGAGGTCTCGAAGAACGTACAAATGTGGTGTAAAACAACCTCCTCACTGTAAGATGACGTCACACAAACAAAACCGCGAAACGCAGAGGCCCCAGAGACACAGATGAATATGTAAATGGATATAAAAAGAGGGCATGCGTAATACAGTCCGTGCTCTGCCGGCTGTAGCGAGCTCATGTATGTAATCACCCGAGGAGTCCGACTGACATTCAGAGAGGACAGGTGGTCGGGGCCCTGTCTTCTCTAAAGAGGTTTGGACAGGGCCCGTCATGGAGTCCCGTCGTCACAGTCAGTCAGAGTGCATGTCTTCAGAATGCGCTCGTACAAGACTGTATATTGGTCAAGTACCAAGCTTAGTGTCCGTCTGGTGACATTAGGATCATATTCACGGTATAAAAGGCGTTTGATGACTCTGACGCATTTTCGATACATATGCTGTCTACCTTTGATCCTTCTTATTTTGTTAATTATGTCACCATAAAATGCAGGTTGTGAAATACCTAAAGTAATATACTCCATTGCTTTTATGGGTCCGAATTTCAAAAGAAGTTGATCATAATTTTTGTAAAATTTCCAGAAAGTCTTTACTAGCAACTTAAACATAGATTGCATCCTTCGAATGGTGCCTTGTACATAATACAAATCCCATTCATTTATATATCAAAATCTGCTAGCAATAATAACAAAAATGTGTTAGTGAAACATGAATGCCCCTGTCTGCATAATTTTTAATAGAACAGCTGATCAAAAAAAATATATTTTGGTACACATGGATAGTTCATGCCACTCAGAATACATATAAAGTATGAATGCCTTATACCTAACAATCAAAAGTTATGGCCAAGGTTAAATGTTTTCAAAAGCATGTCAAATCCAAAGGTCTCCAGTTACCTAAACCTGAAAACTATCGCCCAATTTCCCTTCTGAGCATTTTAAGCAAAATCTTTGAAAAATGTGTTTACAAATACCTCCATAATTTCATTGTCTCCAATGAATTGATCTCATCACATCAATCTGGCTTTACTAAAAACGATTCGACAATAAATCAACTTTTGTATCTTTCAAATGAGTTTTCAAAATCTTTAGATGAGGGTAAGGAAATTAGGGTTGTCTTCTTTGATATAAGCAAAGCATTTGATAGGGTGTGGCATAAGGGGCTTCTTTATAAAATTAGGAAATTTGGGATCACAGGTAAACTTTTTGATTGGATTAAAGATTATTTGGCACAGCGAAAGCAAAAAGTTATTTTCAATGGAAAAGAGTCAGATATTTTAGAATTAAAAGCAGGCGTTCCTCAAGGTTCAATTTTAGGCCCTCTATTTTTTCTAATCTTTATCAACGACATAGTCTATTCAGTAAATTGTTCAATAAAGTTATTTGCAGATGATACCTCGATCTATGTAATTATTGAACATGCAGATGTAGGGGCTCAAATTCTAAATTCTAACCTTGAACTTATACACACTTGGTCTCAAAATTGGTTAGTAAATTTCAATCCTAATAAGACAGAATCATTACTTATTTCTCGAAAAACAAATCCTCAAAACCATCCAACTCTATACATGAATAATGTACCTATAAAGGAAGTGAAATTACATAAACACTTAGGATTAATTTTTAATAGTACCTGTCAGTGGCACGATCATATTGATGAAATCATAAAAAAAGCTTATAATAAACTTTACATCTTAAAAGGTTTAAAATTTTCACTTGATCGAAAAACATTGGAAATAATGTATTTTACTTTTGTTAGGCCCGTTCTCGAATACGCGGATATTATTTGGGACAACTGTCCACAATATTATAGAAATAAAATTGAAATGATAAATACAGAAGCTGCTAGGATTATTACTGGGGGAACCAAATTAACTAGTTTAAATTCTTTGTATAAGGAAAGTGGTTTAGAAACTTTGGAAAAAAGAAGAGAAAATCATAAGCTCGTTCAATTTTATAAAATGATAAATAATTTAACTCCCGATTACTTAGCCTCACTTATCCCTCCCCAACATGATCAACTCCATCATTATAATACCAGAAATTCTTCAAACTTAAGACGTATAAACAGCAGAACAACTTACCATCTAAATACCTTCCTTCCTTCAACTGTCCGTTTATGGAATAAACTCCCAGAATCATTTAAACACTGCCCCTCACTGGACGCATTTAAGAACAAATTAACAAATAAATCCACAAATCCACCACGCTTTTACTATTCTGGTTCACGTAAAGCTCAAATACTGCATGCTAGGCTTCGTATGTCCTGTTCTTCTCTTAAACATCACCTTTTCCATAAAAACCTCGAGTCTGATCCTCTCTGTAGATGTGGCGAAATTGAAACGACCTCTCATTACCTACTCCACTGTAACTTATTTACCCAGAAAGACAATCCCTGAAAAACTCCATACAGTCTCTAAATATACAGCTTAACTTAAATACGATGCTATACGGCGATTCTAATCTTCCCCATGATACAAATATTGAATTGTTTAAACATGTACAAGAATTTATAATTAAAACTAAGAGATTCTAGTATATTTTCGTAAATCCAATCATTAAAGCCGAAAGATTACCATAGTGCATCTCTATTGTGTCTTTGTTCTCTCCACTTATGATTGTTACATCTCAATATTCATACAATATACAACTATTTGACAATTCATTTCAGCATTAATATTATCTGACACTAAGGTTTGTAAGTATCATTGTATATACCATTTACATATTCTTCAATTGATTTTTTTTCATTCATCCCTCATTTGGCATGCAACCATTTGTTTACTATGAAAGCCATTTTGTACATTTTCGATTGTTGCTTTTTTTGGTTTTGTTCATTTTCGTTTGCTTATTTTGTTTTCGTTCATTTTCGTTCGCTTTTTTTTTTTTGTTTTTGTTCATTTTCGTTTACTTTTTATTGTTCAAATCCTTCGATTAATTTTGTTTAGATCACTACTTATTTAAACTGTTCGATATCTATACACCTATGTACTCTCTCTCTCTCTCTCTCTCTCTCTCTCTCTCTCTCCTTATTTTATTTAAGTATAAATTGAATGAAGTTTGTATTTCACCATGCATTTCACGCATATAGAATTCTGAATTTAGTTAATATTGAATTATAGGAAGGGGATTAATATAAGACTTTATTCTTGTTTCCCTATCCTTGCAATTTATACATTTACCATTGTCATCATATATATGTGAAATTGAAATAAATACAGTTTAAACTAAATCCAAAGGTCAAGATAAAAAATGTTGGTATCAATGGGAACATCTTGTAACAAGGAATGAACATGTGAATCAATCACAATAAAAAAAATTATGCCCAATGTAAAAGTTCTTTTTTAAAATGTGGGTTAAAATTCAAGAAAAAGGTCATAAGGTCAAACATTATTGTATCAATAGAAAGGTCTTGTCATAATGAATACACATGTCATATAAGAAATGTAAACGTCTTCAAATTGAATAGTATCATTTAAGAACAGATAAATTGGCAACGTGGACCAGACATGCACGTTTCGGGTACATAACCCTCATCAGTGATCCTAAATCTAAACAATGTAATAAGCTCTATCACACACAATTCAAAAGTTATGCACAATGTCAATGTTTTTGCCAAGGATAAACATACAAACTGACAGACAGCCAAACAGACGGACAGTCCAAAGATTTTGCCCCGAATAAAAACTAACAACATTCCAGGTATACGATATAGTGATCGGTGCAAAGAAGACTGTCATTGTGCACCTGGCTTACGGTGTAATGGTACTGCATTTAAAAATGATTAAGACAAAATATAAAGTTACGTTTGATTACATATGGTGTATGTGTATAATTATGAATATGTAAATTCCAACTGCAAGAAAGGAGGGGATCTCCAACAACACCTAGTTGCAGCATCAACAGCAACCTCCCCAAACACCCACTGTAAAACACAAAAATGACACGCACAGAAAGAGACGCAGTAGTACAATGAACGTCAAATCACAGAAAAACATAAAACACAAATGACTACACATAAACCAACGAGACCAATGGGCAAACGGTGCCGACTTAGGACGGCCATCTGCCTCGTCAGTAGCAGACGGTGTGGTTATCCTGGATTACGTGCGCACAACCCTCCCACTATTCCGATTACATTGCAAGTCACTGTAACGTTAAATATAAATGTCAGTGTAATTTCATAATTTGATATCCGCCAGTTCTATCCATGATCGTATATTGGTTAGTACTTAGTACTTCTTTTCATCTTCGTGCGTGAACATCGACGGCGGGTGCGGCTAGCCAACAGGGGATGCTTACTCCTCCCGGGCACCTGGTCCCACCTCTAGCTTGCTAGGGGTCCGTCGATGCTCAATTTTGGTGCTCTATTGTGAGTGTTGTTGAGATTATCGTCAGGATCTTCTTTAACTCATTTGTGTCACACTTATGCCCTTTGCCGTGTGGAGCTCGTAAAAAAGTTCCCGCGAGGGGTTTGACAGTAAGTGTTTTGAATATTTTTTCCTGACGTTGTCGCCATAGCACTTTCTATATAGTCGTGGCCTCAGACATTGCATGTGTTTTATATGTTCTTTTCGTCTTCGTGCGTGAACATCGACGGCGGGTGCGGCTAGCCAACAGGGGATGCTTACTCCTCCCGGGCACTGGTCCCACCTCTAGCTTGCTAGGGGTCCGTCGATGCTCAATTTTGGTGCTCTTTTGTGAGTGTTGTTGAGATCATCGTCAGGATCTTCTTTAACTCATTAGCGTTGTGGCCGCGACAATCCTGGTTCGAATCCAGGTCACGGCATCAGCTTTGCAAGTCGCTGTTGCGGCATTGGCGGTGTATATATTTTTTTTTACTGAAACCTTATATTACCTACCAGGAACAGACTATAATTAGAATGCAAGTATACGTTGAGAAGTAAACTTAATGCATTTATGTATCTTCGAAAATAAGTTATTTGGTAAAGCGCAGATGTCCGCCGAATACAATTAATAAAATATTCCGTCGTCCTATGTAGAAAGATTTATTTACAAAATTAATCGCAAAATATAATCAGACTTCATGCTTCATGTCCTCTTGGGTCCTACTCTTGGTCCCCAATTAACCCTTCCGAACGCGGGACAAATTTGAGAAATTCCTTGACGTCACAATGCAATTTCGATTTTTGACCGAGGTAAAAGCATTCTGATGTCGCGAATTTTTGCATTTTTTCCCCGCAATCGGAAGGGTCAATTCCTGAATTAACCGGACGTGACATATCTACCGAAATGAAGCGGCGGGTGTTTCATGCATTTGATAAAGGCCGAGTGGCCGAAAATTTGTAGATATTGAGTGTTACATATAGTTGTTAAATATGATATAAACTTTCCTACGGAGGAATTTACTTCATTCTTTATTATTTTCAAAGTTTTCACATGTTTTCTGCAATCAGCACAGATTTTGAAAATAAGTAGGATGGCAGAGTCCGCAAGTTTCACATTAGACGTTTTTTTTTAATTGACCTCTTGTTAGAAATGCATTTGTAATTAAAGAACTGAAACGTTGTATAGCACACATAATTTTTTTCTCTCGTAAAACACGCTGCATCTTTCGAGAATTTTTGTCTTATTCTGTATAGCTGAAGTATAATGCAATGGAAGAAAGTATTTTCGGAAATACGATATGAATTTAGGAATTAAATTATCGTTTCCGTACTTATGGAAATATAATATGAATTTAGGAATTAAACTATCGTTTCCATACTTATATTAATTTGAATTCTATCACGTAAACATTCTATTTCTTTAGGACTATTTTTGCATATTTTTCAGGCTCCCTTAGCAAGAAGCTGCGAAGCAATCTGATTAAAATAATAAAACATTAAAGTTTTCCCTGGTAGAACGTTTCATAGTCGGATGAGTGACATTTTTATTGATATCCATAAAAGGGAAGAAAAATACTATGTGTACCAAATGTTTGGCGACAATATGTGAGTCAACTCTATAATAAGGTTGTAAATCTTCTCTTGTTAGATCATTTATTGTCATATAAATCTAATTTCTGAATACATATAATTCATTAATCTGTCAGTTCATCAAAAAGTTCTATAAGAGATAAGCTTGTCTGCCGTCTGGTCTGGTCTTAACGAGATAAATGCGACAAATATCCATTAGAAGTGTGATTTCAGAGGAAACGTGCGTGAAGGACCATTTTTTTCATAATTTTTACAGGAAAACCCATAAGATAATTAGATACTGCACTATAACGGACAATTTTCTTTAAAAAGCTTTCAGACATTTTTCTCTGCAGCGGATATCTTACATGTGTAACAACAAACACGACACCTCTTCTTTCCAAATGGTATTAAATCAAAGGAATATGACCTGCTTTTGAAAAAAAGAAAAAGAAATATCTGTTTAATTTGCGATTAAAACCATATTGTATTATAACTGTATTCTTGTAAATCAACTAAATGTAATACTTTATTATGACGATAGAATAGAAAGGATTGGATCTCCAACAAGACTCGGATGCTGTACCCCGAGTGAAAACACAGGCGGGACATACAATGCAGGAGACGAGGGACAGAGAACACCAAACACGACATCAAAGCACCAAACACAAAAGACTTCATATATTTTAGCATTCCATATAAGCTTAGTAATTTTGAAATGTTATATCCGGTTACTTCTATTTCGGAAGAAATAAGTATTGTCTGTTGATTGATGGTTCAAATGGTCTAACACAGAATATCATTTACCATTCTGGACAATGGGACATCATAGTGTATGTCGAGTTCCATGTATCGACCGTAGAACGTAGTGACGATGTTAGTCGATCACAAATGTATCCCAGACAGAGAAGCTTATCTGAAAGACGCCTAGCTCTCAGAATAAGATCTGTATATTTGCTACTTGCTCTGGCATAGCATATCATTTAAGATACGAACACGCCATAAGCAGGCGATGAAGGGATGTTGCTTCTCAGAAAATGGAAGTTTGTGATGCTGAAACTGAAGTCGTCACGTTTGTCATAGAGTGAGGTGTTCATGTGATCATAGAGTCATAGGACAGCATTATGTCCAAATAGGATGCTGAATTATTTGTCTGTGTAGTTTCTTTGACTTCAAGCTCCGACGGATAGATTCTGCTAAGGTAATCTGCGAAGTTTGGATTAGTGATTGGCAGCACATCGTCTATATATCTGTAAGTGAAGTTCAAGTCTGAGGCTAAGTATTTTTCCCTTCAGAGACCAAAGATTCTATATTTGTATCCATATCATATCATTCACATATCATTCTATATTTTTCAAACCTGGTTTGTCTTCGCAACTCATACAATTTTTGATAAGGTTCAGTGAAACGGTGAAATGGTGTACAAAAAAGTCACTTTGTACATGTTGATGTTCACAGTGCATTGCAAACCTTTCTAAACATCTTATAGGGCAAAATATGCTAGCTTTCATATCATGTAACTACTTTATTCGAGGGGTGTATTTTGTAATACTTTACAATTAAAATTCAGTCCATCTAAGAGTCCGTATAAGACTGTTCATAAGACTTTTTCATGCAGATAGATTCTGCCTACCACAGTCTGTAGACAAACACTTAATGAATGTGTTTATTTAAAGACTCTGTCATGCATGTACATTGTACATATAAAGGACTTGGCGCGCTTACCCCTTAAATACTTTAATTAAAGGTTTTTGAAAAATGCTTTTTTAAAAACGCTATGCCAGAGCAAGTACCAAATATACGGATTTTGTTCTGAGAGCAAGGTGTCTTTCAGATAAGATTCTCAGTGAGGGATATGTTTGTGACCGACTAACATCGTCTCTGAGGAAGTTCTACGGTCGATATGGGAACTTGTCATACACTATGATGTCCCACTCTCCAGAATGGTGGATGATATTCTGTCATAGACCATTTGAACCATCCAACCAAAGATCGTACTCTATGTCTTCCGAAATGGAAGTAACCGGATGTGACCGTTCTACCAAATTGAAGCGGCGGGTGTTGCATGCGTAGGAGATGCTTACTTTTGCTGGGCACCTGGTCTCACTCCCATATCGGGAGTTCGCTTTTTTCATATGGTGGAGGTTTTTGTTTGTTTGGTTTGGTTCCTGTTTTCTCCTGATTTTGTATGCCTTCGGTTTCTTATTTTCTGAATTATCGATTTTGTGCTGTATACAGGGATATGGTCATTATCCATATTTGTCATTACTCTTTGCAAATCATAGAAAAAGATGAAAACGGTTATAAATATCACAAAACAATAGGTTAGCAATAGATAAGAATTCGACCAATTTTAATCATGTTATAATACATTTTCACGTGAATGAAACAATGTTAGGACGCGTTATGAGAAATAAAGCAATGTCCTCAACACAAATGTTACCATCCAAGTAGAACACAATTTGAAAGTAGCACGTCAAACATTACAATTACTAGTAAGCCTGCCAAAAAGATTCCATTGTAGATTTATATTGTATTTTGATTTTCCAATATACTTATAACGGATTTTATTAATGAGTTACAGAAGATCCTGCCCGGCAGGAGTAAGCATCCCCTGTTTGGCTAGCCGCACTCGCCGTCGATGTTCACGCACGAATCTGAAAACAATATTCACAAAGCATGCACTTCCTGAGGTTATTTCTATATAGAAAGTGCTGTAGCGACCATGTCAGGGAAAGACATTCAAAACACTTACTGTCAAACCCCTTGCGGGAAACGTTTTTACGAGCTCCATACTGTAAAGGGCATAAGTGTGACACAAATGAGATCCTGACGACTATCTCAACAGCATACTCATACTGATTTATCTCTTTTATATTTTCTTATTGTCAAAATGTGTATTCTAATGTCGTTTGTACCTTTGACTGGATCTATATTCCTTCGGTTTGAAAGCTTTTTTTTATTAAGAAATGACTGTCTTACATGTACGTTGGGTTTTCATGGAGCATAATTCTGGTTGGTCACGTGCAAATTCCGTGAATCGCGAAGCGATTCTCGGAATATTTGCACGTGTCCAAAGTAAGGCAGTCATCACTTCTATTTCCATTTGTTCTAAATATCAGACAACCCGTTCAGCATTAATAATGTGCGTATTGAATGCTATAACGTCAAAAGCATATGAACGTTGGTAAATTCTCCGTACTTTCAAAACGAAAGTGTGACGTCATAGTAGACAACCAGAATAATAGTTTATGAATTCCTTTGCCTAACGAGCGCTTAACATTCGAATTCTTCTGCAATGGAAATATTATATAAATATGTTTTTCCAACCTAGGCATTTTTCAACGTATAGAAATTTTTCATTTATTTTAGACGTTCCTTCTTAGTAATCTTACGGGTTATAATCTAATATGAACACAAATGAGTTAAAGAAGATCCTGACGATAAACTCAACAGCACTCACAATAGAGCACAAAATTAAACATCGACGGACCCCTAGCAAGCTAGAGGTGGGACCAGGTGCCATGAAAAATAATCTTATTGTCGCCTAATTCATTGAAAGAGTACATGTCCATGTATTTCATTTAATCTTATTTAACCTTTGGTTGATCAGCTTTTATCATTGTTGAAACACAAACAACAAAATGTCTATGTCTTAGATTGAAGAGGAAATCTGAAGAATTCTTCTTTCCTTATCAGCTTCAATTAATCTTAAAAGAGCAAAGTCTCCTTTTCCAAAATCTGTCTGCAATAAAGCAAGTGAAATCAATTTTATAGAATGAGATAAGGAAAGAGAAAAGATTTTTGATTACGCCTATTAATATATTATTGTTGGCAATAAGAATTGATGCCAAAATAGGCTTTCCCTTGAAAAATATGTTCTGATAGTCGTTATCTTTTTGCCTTTAAACATGAGACACCGACTCTCCCCGGTCATCTGGTCTCACTTCGGAATATGGAAATATCTGGTTTATTTCGGGGTTTGCAACCGTTCAAATGGAAATCCTAATTATTTTGCCTTACCTTCTAGACTTTGAGACTGAATGACTGATATGGACTTCTTCAATGTTTACTTTTAAAAAAATGTAAAATGCTATAACATGTCAATTATATATTATATCAATGTTTCATTTTAACGTCTAAGCGATTCGTTCAGTTTCACTAGTTGATCAATGGACTGTAAGCTCGGTTGTTTTTGTCGTTATTCAGATTGCTATATTTCGTCTTTTTTTTAAATGTGCACAAGGTGACTATATATCAAGAAAAAGAAAAGTGTCGAATTTTCTAGATATGTTTTAGCCTTCCGGACAGCTGAATTTCAAATTCAGAACACTAGACTAATGAATCCCCATCTACGATGCTTCAAGCTAAATTGGTTCAGAGGAGCCGTGTGTCCTTTTTATCTTAGATTTCATAGGTAAATATGAAGATTTATCATGTAATTCTTTGTATAATGAGATAAAAACTATTGGTAAAAGGAAAAGTTCTTTTGAAAGCTATTTCCATTCATTTATTCACGCTCCTTTAAAGGGGTAAGGGCCATGAGACCCCTAAATATGCCCTAGATTCCTAAGAATCAAATTTGAAATGAAATACTTGATTCCTCTCATAAATATTCATTACCGTTTCCAGCTTTTTAGATAAATAAAACAATAAAACCATCACCGTCGGAGGTGTCATGGCGTCATCAAGTGAAGTCAGTTTGACGTTTTTGACAAAAATGGCTGGATAATTTGTCTTTTATGGAAGAATTCGATGATGCCGCATGTCGTTACTATGATAAAACTTTTATGAGAAGAAGATATAACGATAATCCTTTTAAAATAATTTCCCATGTTATTTACTGCATGCGGCCATGCATTGATAATTTTATAGAAATATGGCTAGATTTTATGGCTATTTCGCGGAACATTGCCGATTCCTGTTTAAAAAATGGTTCATTATTCAATAGAAAACAAATCAAATTGTCAAATAACAAATAAATAGTCCATGAATTACAATGATGAAATAAAGGGTTAATATGAGGCTTTGTTGTCCTACCCCTTTTCATTTTTTATGTTTAAGCGACATGAGCAATGTTCATGGATGGGTATTAATTCAATGCGTTGTAAGCACAATTACCCTTGTACTTGTCATTATTTTGATTCACCTATGTCGGACTTTCAGCCGGAACGCCAATCCCTATTTTGACGGTTGGAAGCATTGTTTCTAAAAAGGGCGGATAACTCTTGACACAAAAAGTAGCAGCATATGAATGAATTGGGCTAAACGACCTTAGTTGTTTATCTCAAATTTTAAATATTATTATACAACAAATAATACTCGGATATAATTCACTACATATAACTGAAATTCCTCTGAAAGGGATTTTTGATATTTTTCAGCCCTGCTAAAGATCCGACGAAAATTGTGCATACACCGTTGGTTTTAAAAGCTGACACAAATGCTCCCCTTTGCACTTCTGGTCAAAATTCAATGATAATCTTTTCAACAGAATCCCAATTATGATACCTACATAGAATTCTAGTCAATAAGTACTCTATAAATAGGAATAAAAACGCAATTACGAGGACCAGATTTTAATTAGAATTCATCATTACGAACTCAGAATACACCAAATTCAAGTGGCAATGGAATTTCTAACATTTGTCTGATGGTGTGATACCTTGTAGATGATTTTGTGCCAGTGCCATGTTTCATTTTGGCAAATCTAACCACTTCGCAGCACCGACTTGGGTACATGTGTACTCGTGTACTTGCTGTTTACAAACGAGTTTCCATACGTTGACATGGAAGATGGACGCCCGAACAGCAAATCGAAGTTTGAAAGGTGACACAAACCCCTTAAGGCAAAGATCGGCATACTATTTTTGGTTTTGGTGACTTCGGTGATATATAAAGTTTACATTCAGACTGTTCCCAATCATTCCCAGCCGGGATTTTAAAAGTAAATAAGCAATAAAATGCAGGTAAACAGATCGCTGGCGAAAAACTCCCCTTAACAACGCCCGATTTATTTCAAAATGCCACAAAATTTACCTGATTAAGTGTTATAACTTGAAACGGTATCTCTATTGCCATCAAAATCACCTGTGTCATTCTTGTTTACACATGCAGCACAGTCAGTATGACGCGTTTTTGATGACGTGGTACACTGTCGTCATATTTAAAACATTTGTCACGTGACTTCGTTTTTAAACTTCAAAGACAAGTGCCGACTGGCGTTCCGGCTGTTTAAGAAATATGTACAAGGTAAATATGTATTAAGAAAAATGAAGTGTTCGAACGTCCCAGATATATATCAGCCCTCTGGACAGCAGATTTTCAGATTTCAAACATCGGACTAATGAATCCTCATCAACGATACTTCAAGCTTAATTGATTCAGAGAAGCCGAGTGTTCCCTTCGTCTTAGATCTAATAGGAAATGACGAAGTAATTATTATGTAATCCTCTGTTTAATGATTTAAAAATGGCTATGGGGAAAAAGGAAAGTTTATTCGAAAACTATTTTTTAATTCAAAACTCCTTTAAAATTAATGTTACATGTACTTTACTTAATTTAATTCACAAATGAACGGCACTGAGAGAACTCAAAAAGTAACTATCAAAAGTCCTTTAAAATTAATGTTACTTGTATTTTACTTAATTTAATTCTCAAATGAACAGCACTGAGAGAACTCAAGAAGTAACTATGTAAAATGTAATAGTCTACTTATTATGAGTACTTTATTGTTTTAAAAGAAAAAGACTAACAAGTATTCTCGAGAAAAACAAGCGTATGTGCTTCCATCTATACACAGAAAAAAAAACTTTATCATATAAAGCATTAACTACGAATTTTATGCACTGTAATTATACAATAGAACATAAGAATGAATTACTTAATTCATTATTGATATCTGTCTTAATCTAAAAGGGACCATCAAATATTTTTCTAAGGACAGCATGCAGTGAACTTTATTATTTGTTTTGTATAATTCTTTATTCAATTTTCGTTAGAATTCTGTTTGTTCATAAAGATTTTATATTTATCAAGAACTTATACACAGAAGCATATCACGTGACGCGCAAATAAACTAGCACAGGGGAATCCCCTCCGATTAAACAAAGTGAATACTGCCCAAGTCTTTATTTGAATTTATTTTCGGTCTATCATTTAAGTATTATTATCAATTACATGTATATGATGATAATCTATTCTTGTCAAGAATAGAGGTATATTTAACATGTATATAAAAAAAATTATTGAATCGTTTTCTGAATATACCTCTTATCTTGACAAGAAAATACTACCATTAATTCGCGAAACCTTACAGGAAGGACACATCAGGGTCCTCCACCAAATTATCCACTATCATTCTTTTGTTTGCAACTCTGTTTGAAATGTAGGTTAAAGTTCAAGGACAAAATCATCAATGTCAAACATTTTGGTATCAATGGACAGGTCTTGTCACATTAAATACACATGAAAGCTCTATCTCCTATTATTCAAAAGTTATGTTCAATGTAAAAGTTTTTGGCACTGACAAACAGAGAAACTGACAGACAAACAGACTGCCCCGAATCGTTGATTCCGTTTGAATAAAAACTAAGAACATTCTAATCTAGGTATACGATGCAACGAAGACTGTCATTGCACACCTGGTTTACGGTGTAATCATACTGCATTTAGAAATTGATCAAAAGAAAAACATTCTAAGATCAGATTACCATCATGTATCTAAACATCATACGTATAGGATAAAGACCGGGTTGAGGTTTGTATGAAGGTTAGATGCCCTCGGAGAGAACAGGGTGGTGTTTAAAGACCAAGACCGAGAACATGTTTAACGTCTTCAAATTCATTAGCATTATTTTAGAGCGGATAACTTTACAGCATGGACCAGACATGCACGTTTCGGATAATAAACACTCGTCAGTGATCCTCAATCTAAACAATGTAAAATGACCAAAATCTGTGGAAAATTATGTCCTAATTGTACCGAAAGACGTAGCAAAATGGCTGGGATATGATGCTACAGGACCCAGGTTTTAGAGATTTTAGAAAATTTTGTTTACAGAAATTTTCAAATGCGTTTGAAGAAAGGACCAACCGTAATTGATCGAATTTGGCTACATGTGCCCTCGGGGACTCTTGGTCAAGCAGTATTAACACTCACCAAGTGGTACAAATGTTTTAGGTCTTTAAATTCATTAGCATCATTTTTGAGCAGATAAATTTAAAGCATGGACCAGACATGCACGTTTCGAATAATAAACCCTCGTCAGAGATCCTCAATCTAAACAATGTAATATGACCAAAATCCGTGAAAATTATGTCCTAACTTATCTCATAAAAGGATGTCTTTCGCGGACTGACGATAATCTGTTGATACTTTCGTCAGAATCTTCTTTAACTCACTTGAAACGCAATATTTTCTATGCTATGGCCGAATACTAATTATAATCAAAACAATTCACTCCCGCGACTGAAATAATTTTCTCCCATTGTTTTTCATTGACCATCATCCATCACACAAATGACCGATTAATAACAAAAAATTACATTTTAAGATGTAATGTAGGATGTATGGTCCCATACGGTGCATGTATATATATTTGGAATTTTAATACAAGTAACTAGTAACTTTAAGTATAAATACAAGTGTACTAATACTATAAACTATCCGCCAGATCTAGCCGTGATCGTATAGTGGTTAGTACTTTGCGTTGTGGCCGCGACAACCCTGGTTCGAATCCAGGTCACGGCATCAGCTGTGCAAGTCGCTGTTGCGGCACTGGTGGTATTTTTTCTTTCTTTCTTTTTACAAACTGAAAAATGCTTTAATCTTTTTTCTTAATAAATCAGCATTTATAGTTACGAATCCAAGTTCATTATATCACATAATAGGGACAGACTAAGATGAGAAAGCAAGTATACGTTAAAAATGAAACGTACATGTAATTCATTTTCGTATGTATGTTAAAAGATAAGTGGTTCGGACATCATAAAGTCCGCCATGAATTGCACAACAAGTATTCTTTTACTGTGTGTAGAAACGTTTATCTACAAAACAGATCGCGATGATAGTAAAATTCCATGCTTTTGTTACTGTCCGATCCTACCCTCAACCCCCATTTCTTGAATTACTTTTTTTCATAGAATTCGATGAACGTCATGAGCTCATATTTTACGTTGGTTTAAACAATATGTATTCATTGAAGTAATAAGTTCAAATTAGACTTAACATGCAGAAAAAGTAACGTTTGAGTAAAGGCCCGGTCACACTGCGCTTTACGGCTTGATTACGGCCAGAATACGTCCAAAAAAGGTCTCCCGTGAGGCAGACGTTGTTATCCGCTTTTCAGACGTGCTACAGACGATTTGTAGCCGTGGTAGGACGGCGTTGGACGATAGATAAGAAAAAACGTAAAAAAACAAAGTTGAGGTTGTAAATTCATAATCCCGGCTACTGGGCTTAAAATGGAGATCTGATAACATGCGTAGCTTTGAATCTGTAAATTAAAACTTTAAACTGAAATTCATGGAGCGATTCATCAAACATTTTCTGAAATACTACTCAAAACTACTAGAAATTAAGTATACACATCTATAGATAATCAATACCATACAATTTACATTGCTCCGCGATTAGAAGGGGAAGGGGTGTTGCGCTCCTCACGCCCCTTCTAAATCAGCCAATGATACAGATTTTTTTCAAATGTGCATTATTTTCGAAAGGAAGGCTCAATAATAATTTCTTTCATTTTTCTTAGAATGTCTTCATACCCTTTTTAAAAAATCATAGATTTTGCCGACCTATCAGTGGTGGCGCGACCCTGTACATGTGCATGTGAAAATATCGATTCGTGCGTCGAGAAGTTTCAGAAAGGAAATATAGGAGGGTTCCAACTCATAACCAAATTTAATTGAAAGGAGATCAAACCATAAATTCGAGAAGAAAACCGACATGAAATATATTTAAACTAATTTTAAAACTAATTATTAAACTCATTTTCAGGAGGGCGGGAGAACTTAAATCTCGATCCTCCTATCCTTCAAAGTTGTATGACTTTTTTTAAAACGTTTTATTGATACATATATACATATTTTTTGTTTCAGCAGAAAGAAAATGGATAGCCTGATGGATATATAGCTAGGCGTCTTTCAGATAAGCTTCTCAGTCAGGGATATGTTTGTGACCGACTAACATCGTCACTCAGGAAGTTGCACGGTCGATATGGGGAACTCGTCATACTCTTTGATGTCCCACCCTCCAAAATGTTGGATGATATTATGTCATAGACCATTCGAACCATCAAACCAAAGATTGTACTCTATGTCTTCCGTAATGGCAGTAACCGGATGTGACAGTTCTACCGAATTGAAGCGGCGGGTGTTGCATACAAGCAGGAGATGCTTACTCTTCCTGGGCACCTGATCTCACTCCCATATCGGGAGTTCGCTTCTTTTCATATGGTGGAGGTTTTTGTTTGTTTGGTTTGGTTCCTGTTTTATCCTGATTTTGTACGCATTCGGTTTCTGATTTTCTGAATTATCGATTTTGTGCTGTATACAGGGATATGGTCAATATTCATATTTGTCACTGATATTGATATATTCATTTAATTTAGTAAATTGATTCGTGAATAAAAGAACAAAGAAAAGAAATACATACACACATAAAATGTATACATTAGAAAATGAAAGCAGGTTTTGCAGCGAAAAATGTGCTGAAATACTGCATATATAATGTGCATTTCGATACGACACGGAGATCTAGATAATGAATGAACGTTTTAATAGCTATTCTCTGTAAGCATTTGCACTTTTATGAAGGACGCATGGCACGGCATGTCTCAGATTTTGATAAAATTTGTACATAAGGTTGGGTCTGACCCAAAAGTAAAAATTTATTAAAAATTTTCTTAATATCACATCCGGTTGCCATGGAAACGGACTTTGAATATTGAAAAAATGCATTTTTGGGCGTTTTTGAAGTTACATACATAATTTATGCAGCATAATCTAAAACAAACACTAATGAATTATCAGTACCCTATCATTGCTCTTTCAAGTTAAGTAATAATGATGTTGGATTTATGGTCTAATCTATATGTTTCCATAGCAACAACACAGGTACCCTATCAAAATAGTATTTTTGACATTTTTTCAAAATTCAACGATAAATTACTTACATTTTTTTAGGTTTTTATGCAAATAAAACATAAGCATTTACATTGGGACTAACTTTCTGTTCGTTGCTATGGCAACATGACCTCAAATCGCAAAAATGAAAGCAATTCTTAACAATATTTAGAGTCCTTTTTTACTAGATCATTGAATTTTAATTCAAAGTGATGAAAATTAATTAATGTATTCAAGTAGATCTTTCATTACACGAAAGAATTTTTTTTTAAATGTTCAGGAAATAGCCCGTTGCTATGGGAACGATTGTGTAAAATTGCACACAGACCCACTTTGAGTCCTTGGATACGGGCATCAAAAGTTAAGTAATCTGACATTTTTAAAATCTAAAATAAAGTTTAGACTTTGCTTTATCTAATATGTAAAAAAGGTTGTGTAAGCCTGTTTCGTTTTTTGAGGAAAAGACTTCGAAAAACAACAAAAAATGCTTATTTTTGTAATGTATGGCCAAATTACTATAGCAACCATTAATTATTTGAAACTTTTTTATTATATTTTGATAGAGGCTTACTTGATCTTTATTGTTATTAAATTTGAATTTCCTGGGATTAATAATTACTGTTTTATGAAAATAATAAAAAATGGTTGCCATGGTAACATATGTTCCCCATAGCTTTTTCACGGTTTTTGAAAGAGCTCTTTGTGTTGGATATTTCCCATGAATCTTTATCTGTTCATCATGATGCAAAATTTTTAAAAATTACTCTGAAGTTGCAAAATAAGTAATATTCAAGACCATAGTTACCGTTGCCAAGGTAACTTATGTACATAGTAACAAGTGGGTTTATCTTGAATTTGCTCATTTTATATAATAAATCCTATTTCCTTATTATATACCCATCAAGAGAGAAGAAAAATTTGAAAATAAAAACAGCATTTTGAAATCAATATATCAAAATTAGCTAATTATGTTGTCATGGTAACCAGCCTTTTTACAATATCAGACACTACTAGTGAGCTTATTTAAAATTTTATGTCCTAATCTTTAGGATGCATAAAAGATCTTCCATTGATGTCACATACAGACCAAATTATAGAGCTTCAAATTAGCTTAATTTTGCCAATTTTTCAACTTTAAAGGCCGTTGCCATGGTAACCAGATGACCTAGAATTAATTTTGTGGTCAAATTTTCCATTTTTCATTGGTCGCTACTTATGTGTGAAATTTCATGAAAATCGGAGACCATGCGTGCCGAAATTGTTTAAATGCTTACAGAGAATTGCTATTAATTACAAAATAGCAGATGATTAAATAGATGATAAAAAAAGAGAAAAAATATTGAATTCAGGCAGTGGAAAGATTTTGCGGGACCCCGCGAAAGAGCCTAATCCGAATCTAAATTCTTTCAGTACAAATCTTAGAAGATCTTCATTATTTCTCACTCAGATAATAATTATGTCTCTGGTTTCGCAGAATTTAGTCTGCGACCCTTTTTTATGGAAATAGGGTATACATAATAAACAAGATCTTACACGTTATATTAATAATTAAACAATTCGACTAAACAATGCCAAAAACTGCCTGATGCTCGCCGCATTTCAAATATCTGCCCCTTGAGGGACGTCATACGAAAATATGGCGCGAAATCCTGGTATTCAGAAATGGGCAGAGATCCAGCTAAAAAAAGTCACGAAACCGTTCTTATTACTCGAGAACGAAGTGACCTAGATACTTCGGGTTTTCGACAATATTCTTCTTAAACAGAGTACTTTAAGAAAAGAGACGACTATATGCTCACCGCACCTACTCTTTAAGAAGCAAATCTTAACTTTTTACCTAAACAAACGCAACTGTACGTATCTAATCTTTGTTTAGGAAGGACTCATCGGACTGAACTGAAGTATCAAAGGAAATCTTGCCTTTTCCTTACATATATATTGGAAATGTCATACAGGGGCTCGACGCGAACGACCCTCAATGAAACCCATCACTATCTACTTTCCCTTTATTATTTATAGATAAATTTTTGTTAAGCCAGCTTACAAAGGGTAGTTCGAAGTCCAAGATCCAGGGGAAAATGGTTTATAATTGACCCTTCCGAACGCGGGAAAAATTTGACAAATTTCATGACGTCACAATGCAATTTCGATGTTTGACCGAGGTTCGAAGCTTGTTTGTCCGAGGTAAACACATGGTAAAAGCATTGTGACGTCACGAAATTTTGCATTTTTTCCCGCAATAGGAAGGGTCAGTTATATGTAACTTCATTTTTTTGATATTGAAAGCAACGAGCTACTACACATGTACTGTCATACATGA
This sequence comes from Pinctada imbricata, assembly GCA_033119305.1. Classification (NCBI taxonomy): domain Eukaryota; kingdom Metazoa; phylum Mollusca; class Bivalvia; order Pterioida; family Pteriidae; genus Pinctada; species Pinctada imbricata. The sequence goes on from VSWD01000011.1 coordinate 44,017,017, forward strand.
AAATAATCCATTAACTTTACAATGTCTGTCAACTGCAAAGTACTGTAGATATGCGTCATGAAAATGTTATAGAAGTTGAATATTTTGATGTCGTATTTGTTTTTATAAGATATGAAATTATTCTTTTCAATAATTGTTCATTTCACAAAGGGCTCGACTCTGCATTAATATTAGTAATTTTCATTGCCGTACTTTCCATATAGTAATACGTTGCATATTGATGTAACGCTTTCAAATTGACTGCATCATTAAAGAATAGATAAATTTTAAACATGGACCAGAGATAAACGTTTCGGGTACTTAACCCTCGTAAGTGATCCTCAATCCATACAATTAAATATGACCAAAGACTGTGAATGTTATGTCGAAAAAAAAAACCAACCAACCAACCAAACAAACAAACAAACAAACAAACAAAAACATCGAATGACGTAGCAGGATGGGTGAGATATGATGCTTAAGGATAAACTTTTCAAAGATTTCGAAAAAAATGCGAACAGAAATTTTCGAATGCGTTTGAAGAAACGATCAACAGACATTGATCAGACTTGGCTACATGTGCCCTCGGGAAATCCTAGTCCACAAGCAGTAACATTCACCAAGCGGTACAAATGTTAAACGTACAACAAATGTTACGTCTTCAAATTGAAAGCGTACTTTAAGAACAGATAAATTTATAGCATGTACTCACTTTTATACAATAAACTTGATAGATAAAAACACAAGCCTCACAAAGGGAGCATTCCCTCGCGTGCAACACAATATTTCACATTTACATTTTATACAATCTGCTAAACATGAAAAAGTACTTTTTTACCTCTTACCTTGAAAATCAGTTACAGGTTCTTATCTCACAATGGTCAAGTTACATACAAAGTTTGATGAAGGTAGGAAGTCAACTGTGACTTCTAGAGTATCCAAATGGTTTTTCTATTAATAACCCATAGTGACATTGACTTTTGACCCAAGACTTCGAAAATCCATATGTGTTGTCGTCTTACTATTAGAAGTAAACTGTGACGGCTAGTGAGTCCACAAGCTTTTGTGGACCGACACACTAAAATATACACCTAATTACACACGATGGCGTTACAACAAAGTTGCGTGAGGGGATAGCAATGTATGATGTATCATTTAAAATCAGTAATTTTATACTTCTTAATGTCAATAAAGTAATGACTGCACCTGATCTTGTTTTAAGAATAACTGTCTTTTGGAATGTAATTATACTGTGATAACCTACAGTGGATCCAGGAATTATGTTCCATAATGCACTTAATATTATAAAATGCTATAAGAGGTATTATTAAATGATCAGGAATTATTGCCGATTTTGCTTATTTCTGATTGGTGGAGACGCTGTTTGATAGAGTGTACCTCAGAGTGAATTGACCGCTAATGCTCCAAAGCGTTACCAGCGCTTGCGTTGATTTTTGTAGTGTTAGGTCTTTGACTTCGCGTATCATTGCAATGTAAATGCTAATAAAATCCTGATAACTGAATAAAGCAGTTATTGACTTTTAATTCGGTCGTGAATATACAGACCTGGTCAGATATTGGTTAACAGGCATTGGTTAACCTCGGCCTTCGGCCTCGGTCAACCAATACCTGACCAGGTCTGTATAGTCACAAGTAGATCTCATCAAAAGTCAATAATTGTATAAAGTATATATAATATCAATATTTCATTCTTTAAGTCTAAGAGACTCGTTCAATTTTACCAGGGATTGGATGATCAATAGAATGAAGCTTATTGTCGTTATTTAGATTGCTATATTTCGTCTTTTTTGAAATGTGCACAAGGTGAATATGTATTAAGAAAAATAAAGTGTTCAAGTTTCTTAGATATATTTTAGCCTTCCGGACAGCAGAATTTCAAATTAGAACACTAGCCTAATGAATCCCCATCTACTATGCTTCATGCTTAATTGATTCAGAGAAGCCGTGTGTCCTTTTTATCTTAGATTTAACAGGAAAAGATGAAGATATTATTATGTAATCCTTTGCATAATGAGTTCAAAAATGACTAATGGTAAAGTGGAAAGTCCATTTCAAAGCTATTTTCATAAATTTATTCACCTTCATTTATTTTCATTTTTACGTTTAAGCGACTTAATCATTTCTTTTAGGAATAAGGTATCCAGTGGGTTGTAAGCTCAGTAACTCCTGTACTTGTCCCTATTTTGGACTTTCAGAAATGTGCACAAGGTTAATATATAATAAGAAAAGAAGTGTTCAAAGATATCCTAGATATATCTCAGCCCACTGGACAGCCGATTTTCAAATATAAAACACCAGACCATTGAATCCTCATTAACGATATAATACTTCAAGCTCAATTAATTCAGAGAAGCCGAGCATTCCATTCGTCTTAGATTTAATATGAAAAGACGAAGAAATTATTATGTAATCCTTTGTACAATGATTTATAAATGGCAATGGGAAAAAGACAAGTTCATTTGAAAATTTTTTTTAATTCAAACCTCCTTTAAAATTAATGTTACATGTACTTTACTTGATTTAATGCTCAAATGAAAGGCACAGAGAACTGAAGAAGTATGTTAAATGAAACAGTTTACTTATCATGAGTACTCTATTGTTATGAAAACTACAAACAGGTATACCAGAGGAAAATAAGCCTATGCTATTCCATCTAAACAAAGAAAAAGACTTTATCCAATGAACCATTAAATGCGAATTTTATGCACTGTAATTATACAACAGAACATAAGAATGAACTTCTTAATTCATTACAATTTGATAATTGTCTTAATTTTTATAATCTGTACAACGGGACAGCATGCTGTGAACTTTTTCATTTGTTTTGAATAATTCTTTATTCAACTTTCGTTATTTTTCATTTTATCAGGAACTTATGCACAGAGGCGTACCACGTGACGCGCAAATAAATTAGCACACGGAATTCCCTTGAATGAACAAGGTAAATACAATGTACCACTCTATGTAACGTAGGACTGCGATAATTCATTTTCTACCGTAATGGCAAAAATTTTTTTTACGGTAAATCTTTTATGCTATTGAGAAATCGGATGTCACTAATAAAATACAGATTCCAACCTTTTCTTAATTTTATTTTGAAAAATTATTTCGTATTTTCTTTCATGAATATTAAATGCTTACATATTTGGGAAATTAAGCAATCTAAATCGCGTTTCTAACGACAAAAACCACCAGAAACATACATTCCAAGCGATTTTTATTGTTTATGTCCCGAAAACTCATCAAAACGAAAATATTGACGATATCAGACAAAGATGCGTTTTCATGCAAGAAACATACCATAACAAAATGTATAAAACTCTTTATTTCATCAATAAGTCCTGTTTAGAATAAGTTCACTTGTCTGGTGTTGCGACAATTTTTTACGGTATAAAACCGTATTAGGTGACACATTCCTATTGTGATCGCTATAGTTGATTACGGGAAAGGCGACAGTTTTTTATGGGAAGAGAATGATAAATTTTATATGAAAACATATTTGCTGTTCACATAATATTTTCCATAAAAAATTTGTAAACTGTTTATTTAGCACTTAAAATGCATGGTATACGTATATGAGTTAATCATATGTGAATAGGCAGAGACATGTATTCTCTCAATATCCAGTACTGAAGCAGGTTTGCAGTTAAAGCCCAATGCCGAGTTAGTTCTCCGATTAGCACCGACTTTAAATTTGATGAAGTTTGGGATGTCGGCGCTGAAGTGATCCCAATTGACCGTAAAGCCTACCTCGTCGAGACTTGACAACGACTTACCACGATCTACCCACGACGTTACGTCGACTAAGCCCCAACCTTCACGATCTGCCTCGACTCATCACGACTACTGAGCCCCAACTAAACTACGACCAACCACAATGTGTCGTATTCTTTTACGTATGCAGACATAGTATTACAATTCTGTTATAGTATCAGTCTTTTTGGAACCATTTTTGAAGCTTAATCTTATTCTTCTTTTTGATGTCATGACAATACTAAACTGAAATCAACTACTAAATATAATGAAATATTTGCTCAAGTCGAGGCTAAGTCGGGGCTAAATCAAGAAAAGTCGTAGGTCTGTCTTTATCAGTCATAGTTAGGTCGGCGCCAATTACCGTAAAAAAATAATCGCAGGTTCAATTCTCTCACCATAGAAAACAGTCGCTTTACTCCGGAGAAAATGTTGCCATTGCCGCAAAAAGTGTCGCCTGAATGTACATGCATGTTATTTGTGGCAGAAAGCATAACCAAACGAAATTCAAACTATTGTGTTTCTTCTATCCTATCAAACAAAATGAGTTAAAGAAGATCCTGACGATAATCTCAACAGCACTCACAATAGAGCAGAAAATTAAAAATCGACGGACCCCTAGCAAGCTAGAGGTGGGACCAGGTGCCCGGGAGGAGTAAGCATCCCCTGTTGGCTAGCCGTACCCGCCGTCACATGTCAGAAGCATCGATAATTTGTTCGATATACGTTAGAAAATGTCGGAAAGGCATAAAGAGGAAATCTTGCAAAAACCACTGCTTACTTATCGTTTATGCTTTGGAGTTGTACATGTAGATATTGTAAACACATACTGATAAAAATGGTTTGAAATTTTCTTCAAAATGTATAGAGCTCACAGAATATCACGAAAGCTTATCGGAAGAAAGTACTCAAGGTCCTTTGCTTTGGAGTTGCAGATGTAGATATTATAAACACATACTGATAAAAATGGTTTGAAATTTTCTTCAAGAAGGTATAGAGTTGGAACCCTTCTGCATTATTGATATAAACACCTATTTCTTGTTGCAGTGTGGAGCCGTTAAAGTCTTTCCCCGTGACTGGACCAGACATACCCGAAACGTGCATGTCTGGTCCATGCTAAAAATATATCTGCTGTCAAATGATGCTAATGAATTTGAAGACGTTAAACCTCTACCAAGTTTGTGTTGTTCGTTTCGATCAGTCAACAAATATGGCCCCCTAGTGCTTTGATTTGCTGACGCATGTTCGACTTCTACTCTTCAACCGCTGCACAGAATTTCAAGAAACGTAAAACAGGAAGCAAGTACTAAAGGTCCTTATCGAAGTTTGTTTCTTTCGTGCCAATCGGTTAACAAATATTGCCGCTGAATTCTATGATTGGCTGACGCATTTTCGACTTCTACTATTCAACCGTATCGCAAAATTTCGTCAAACCTTACAGAAGCAAGCAGTCAAGGTCCTCTACCATGTTTGTGTTTTTCGCGCCAATTGGTCAAAATATGGTCATCGAGGGCTCTGACTGGCTGAGGCTTTTTTTACTTCTCCTCTTCAACCGCACAGAAATACACAAAGCTTTACAGGAAGAACAATCTCAAGGTCCTCTTACAAACTTTGCGTTATTCGTGCCTACCAGTCAACTTATACAGTTGCATGGCCGTTGAGGGCTATGATTGACTGACACATTTTCGACTTCTCTGCAACCGCTGCACAGAATTTCACGAAACCTTCAAGGAAGAAAATATCAAGGTCCTCCACCAAATTGTCCACTATCATTCTTTTGTCTGCAACTCAGTTGATCGAAGTGGCCCTCTATGGGCCTCTTGTTTGAAATGATTTGGTATCAATTGACAGGTCTTGTCACATTTAAAAATGAACATGTGAAGGCTCTATCACCTATAATTTAAAAGTTATGAACAATGTTGAAGGTTTTGGAAATGACAAACAGACATACTTACAGACAAACAGACGGCCCCTAATCGTTGATTCTGTTGGAGTAAAAACTAACAACATTCTAATTTAGGTAAACGATATGTAGTGATCGATGCAACGAAGACGGTCATTGCACACCTGGTTTACGGTGTAATGATACTGCATTTATAAATTGAAAGAAAAACAATCTAAGAATATATAAAGTTACATTGTTTATGTTAAATTACCATTATGGTAATAATGATTATGTATCCCAAAAACATACTGTAGGAAGTTTTGATCCCATATGATGCATGTATATAATAGTTAGAATATTTAAATTCCAACTGCAAGTAACTAGTAACTTTAGGTATAAATACAAGTGCACTATTGCGATTAGATATCCGCCAGATCTAGCCGTGATCGTATAGTGGTTAGTACTTCGCGTTGTGGCCGCGACAACCCTGGTTCGAATCCAGATCACGGCATCATTTGTGCAAGTCGCTGTTGCGGCATTGGCGGTATTCTTTTTCATCTCTTTGTACAAACTGAAAAATACTTACATCTCTTTTCTGACTAAATTCCGTTTTTCAAATGAGCATTAATTTTATAATTACCAATCCAGTTCATTATTTTACGTATCAGGGACAGAGTAAGATGAGAAAGCAAGGATACGTTAAGAATGAAACGTATTTCGTCCTCGTATGTATGTTAAAAATAAGTTGTTCCGTCAAGAAAAAATCCGCCATGAAATGCAAGACAAGTTGACATTTTTCAAGTTGACGTACTTCGGACTTCGGACTTTAGTGGTCATATAAAAGAAATGCGATTAGAAATTATTAAAACGAAAAATCTGAACAGACAATTGACGAAATAATACTGGAGAGCTCTAAGCATGCATTTTAACACATGAAAGCAAATGAATTATAAACACAAAGTATTCTAAATCAACAGGAGATGCTTACTCCTCCCGGGCACCTGGACCCACCTGTAGCTTGCTAGGGGTCCGTCGATGCTCGATTTGGTGTTCTATTGTGAGTGCTGTTGAGATTATCGTCAGGATCTTCTTTAACTCATTGGAATAAAATTAACATTTTGCTTTAGTGCCAAAGTCCCTTCGAAGTGCAAAATCCGTAAACATGAAAAATGTTAAATATTCTTTTAATGTATGTAGAAACAAGTATCTACAAAACTGAAAGGAGGAGTAAGCATCCCCTTGGCTAGCCTCACCCGCCGTCAATGTATATATCTTACCAACTGTATCATTTTTAATAATTTTCATTTCTAAAAGAAAATGGGGTCTAAAGCAAAATTTCCTACTTTTTTTTATTCGTGCCTGGATTTAGATATTGTTTTCTCCATTCAAAAGATCGTACGTAAAAATGGTTTGTTCAAATTGAATAAACTGGAAACTAAATGAATTCGTCTCAGGCTGATATTTAGAATAAAGGACATTAATAGAATGCTAATAGGTAATTTATACATATCAATGTTTTATTTTTTACGTCTAAGCGACTCGTTCAATGTTTTAGACATTGGATGATCAATTGACTGTAAGCTCAGTTGTACTTGTCGTTATTTAGAGTGCGCTATTTCGGCATTGTAGAATTTAATTCCAAGTAAATATATAGAAAGAAAACTTAAGTGTTCGAATTTCCTAGATATACATCAGCCCCCAGGACAGCAGGTTCTAAAATTAAGAACATCAGACCAATTAATCTTCATCAACGATACTTCAATATGAATTGATTAGAGAAGCCGAGTGACCTTTTTAATCTAAGATTTAAAAGGAGTGAATGAAGACATCATTATGTAATCCTATGTATAATGAGTTAAGAGGGTAGTCTCATGGTAAGGGACGTCACTCACAATTAAGCTCTTGAACGTTTGTTGTAACTTGCGTTCGTTTTTACGACAATTATCTGCATGACAATAGGGAGATCGCCCTTTGCGATAAACGAGATTTTTTTTCGACGGCTACTCTATCAATCGCTTCTATTTTTCTAGGTAACAATTTAATTTTCTCTGTTTCATTTCCTGAACCAAGCTACATCGAAATGATACATTAGTTATAAACCAAATAAGTTTCCAAGATTTATAAAATTTTCCAATTCTTTATTCTTTTGATATTTTCAGTATCTACACGAATCCCTTGCCGGCATGCTGCATTCCGTATACGTAAATGTCCAAAGAATATTTCGATCTGATTATGGCAATGATTACTTCGATTTCAAATTTAAAGGAGAGATCCAGGAGGGATTCAGTCCTACACAACTCGACTCCATCTATTCTCGTGCATGATACATCATTGTCCTTTAATAGTAAAATTGAATATAGGCAAATAATGGGGCTAAGGCGAGACTACTACCTTCATTTTAACTATGGGTAATAGGGAAAGCTCTAAATTTATTCACGCCTCCTTTGAAATTGATCTAACTTATGCCCTGTTCACAGGAAAGATTTCATGTGCATTTGAAATTGAGATTCTCTGTAAAATCCTAAAACAGCTGGCCACGGCATGTCGTAGAATTTGATGAAACTTTATGTAATTATCATACTTAATGTAAAAACAATGAAAACAAACCATATTGTTAAATTTTAACAACGGTTACCATGACAACGGGGTCCATCTATTTGACACCCTCATATATATGAGAAATAAGACATATTGTGGCATTCCGTTGCAATGGAAACCATGGTCAAAACTTACTGAATGAACACAAAAACTTTTCTTTGTAATGTTGAACGTCTTCATATTCAATATCATCATTTAAAAGCAGATGTATTTGCAGCATGGACCAGACATGCAAGTATTGGGTACTTAACCCTCGACAGTGATCCTCAATCTAAACAATGTAATATAACTAAAGAGTATGAAAATTATTATGTCCAAAAATGTACCAAAAGACGTAGCAGGATGGATGGAATATGATGCTACAGGATCCACGTTTTAGAAATTTTAAGAAATTTTGATAACGGAAATTTTCGAATGCGTTGAAGAAACGATCAAACGAAGTTGATCGAACTCGGCTACATGTGCCCTCGGGGACTCCTGGTCAACCAACAGTGACACTCACCAAGTGGTACAAATGTTAAACGTTATCAAATTCAATAGCATCATTTAAGTACAGAAAAATTTGCAGCAAATCACATGGAAAGTTTATACAGTAAAACGTTAATTGATATATACTTTCAAAATTAACTAGCAAATAAAACACATGTACATGTGTTTGTGAAACACGAATTCCCCTGTTGGCATCTTTGTCAATAAAGCAGTTCAAATTTAGGTTGTACATGTACTTCAAGGTCAAATATTCAATATTTTGGTACATATGTATAGTTTATGCCACATAAAACACAAAGTATGATTGACATATGCCCACCAATAAGAATTCTTGGCCAAGGTTAAAGCTATTCAAAAGCAGGTCAAATCCAATGGTAAAGGTTAAAAATGTTTGTATCAAGTGAACGATTTTGTCACAAAGAATGAACATGTCAATCAATCAATTACCATAAAAAAAGATATGCCAAATGTTTAAGTTCTTTTAGCTCACCTGAGAAAAGTGATATTGTCATAGCGAGCCTTCCGTCCGCCGTCCGGCGTAAACTTTTTACATTTTCAACTACTACCAAGTTTGTGTTTTTCGTGCCGATCGGTCAATAAATATGGCCACCGAGAGCTCTGATTGGCTGACGCACTTTAGACTTCTCCTAGTCAATACCTGCACATAATCTCACGAAAACTCGCAGAAATCATACACTCAAGGACTTCTACCAATGTTGTGTTTTTCCTGTCGATTCGAACATCCGAACAGAATTTCACGAAGCTTTACAGGAAGCACGATCTCACGGTCTTCTTACCAAGTTTGTGTTATTCGCGCCTACCAGTCAACTTATATTGCCGTTGAGGTCTCTGATTGGCTGACACATTTTCGACTTCTCCTCTGCAACTGCTGCACAGAATTTCACGAAACCTTCAAGGAAGGAAATATTAAGGTTCTCCACCAAATTGTCCACTAACATTTTTTTGTTTGCAACGCAGTTGATCGAGCTGGCTTTCTATGGGCCTTTTGTTTGAAATGTAGGTTAAAGTTAAAGGACAAGGTCACCAATGTCAAACATTTTGGCATTAATGGACTGGTCTTGTCACATTTTAAAATACACATGTGAAGTCTTTATCACCTATAATTTAACGGAATATCACACGCGTTTCAGTAGCCTCCCTTAGACGAGAATTTTAAAGAAATCTCCATGTCGAAGATTTCCGATTTTCGTAACTTAAAATGTCATGATGTTCTGGTCTTGCAATCATCACTAACTCGCAAGTGACACAGTAGCTCAGAGGTAGAGCTCTCGTCCACTATCCGGGAAGACCGTGGTTCGAGTCTGTACGATAGGGAATTTTTTAAATTTTCATTCGTATGTAGACATCTAGGTTTTTTTCTTTGCAAAGTAATGGTAAGCCTAGAGTGACCAACAATAGTCGAATTCTTGCTGGAATTGAACTTATTTGACAATTTTGTTATGACATTTTTATCTCCTCCCTTCTTTTACCTACATACATATGTCATATCTATTTAGGAATAATTTTATCTATCAGGTTTTTGAGAAGTGTTTGAATGTAGAGAAATTTTATCTTTCACACTATTCACACGAATGTATCCATATATATGCATATGTTCATATCTTTACACAGAACTTTGATATAATTGCTGGAATGCTCTTGTGATATTTTACAAAGTTGAAAATCTTTATGTCAGGCAGGTGTCTGTGAAGTGTTTGAATGTAGAGAAACGTATAATATATCTTACCCATATGGTAATATCATTACACATGTGACAGTCATATTATCGTACAAAATGCATTATTACACAAAATCTGTATTCGGCTCTTTTTATTTACATATTGAAATCATTGTGAGTGAAAGAACACTGCTGTAATATTTTTTTATAGTTGGTTATATAAATTTCATGCTATTGTCTTTGGTACTATAGTAAAGGAAGATAACTCTAATTGTATTTTTAATTTTTTACATGATAAAATACACATTCAGTTAGATTTTGCAATATATTATGTGGTCATTGAATGATTTCTTTCTATAAGAATTTGCACAATATGATGGAGGAATCATATGTGAAGTTTCTTTTGAAAATCTTGGGCTGAAAAAAAATATAGCCAAAAAATGAGCACTTCCATTACAATCAATGGATGGCTTAAAAGTCTGATCAGTTTCAAAATCTAAAAATTTTGGATGGTGACCTACTAAATCAGAATTATGCTTTTTTTCTGAAAATAATTGTTGTAAAACATGAAAGGTGTGATATCACCTTCAAAGTTATGTACAATGTTGAAGTTTTTCTGGAACTGACAAACAGACAAACTAACAGACAAACAGACGGTCCCAAATCTTTGATTCCGTTGGAATAAAAACAACATTCTAATTTATTATTTAGATATACGATTAGCGCTAGATAAACGCTACTGTATGTGACGTAATATACAGAGCGTTAGCGCAACAGGTTCGTTTGGTTGGAAGTTTATTTTTTTAGGAATATTGTGCCCTGCATTCTTCAAATCAGCTCATCAATTTACTAAACTTTACCTAGGCATGGATAAAACTTGTAAATCCACGAACATTTGTTATTGTCTCAGTTCTAAACAGAAATGTCTGCCATTTTTCCGGATGTACAAGATCCGATCAATTCGACCGTTACACATTTCAATCTGTATGAACCTCTCCTTTGTTGGTGCTCTCACTCTATGGAATCATATATTTTGCATGTTCTGACATTATAAACCTGAAAATAAAAAAGAAAGTACAGTTGAATGAATGATTTAGTATACGTTGTCTTGTTTCAACTTTATCCCTTGGGGTGAGTGCTCCTACAAAAGAGAGGTGCTTTCCGATTGAAATATGCTTAGGTCGAATTGACTAGACATTGTACATCCGGTAAAATGTTTAGAACTGGGTCTAAAACAAATGCACATGGATTAACAAGTTTTAAGACATTACAGGTAAAATTATCCATGCCTAGGTTATGCTCAGACCATAAGAGAGTCGTCTTGAAACAAATGGGATGTATAATATTTTCTTCTAGCAAATAATTTGCAAGCATACGTGTCTGCGCTCACTTTCCCGTGAACATTACCATTTTCACTAAAGCGATGATATTTAATACATCGCTATTGCATGTAAAGCTAGTATACGATATGAAGTGATCAATGCAACGAAGACTGCCATTGCACAAATGGTTTACGGTGTAATAATACTGCATTTTGAATGTTTAAAATTAAAAGGAAAACAATCTAAGAATATATATAAAGTTACATTGTTAGATAGCCATTATGTATCTCAACATCAATCTGTAGGAAGTTTTGATCCCTTATGGTGCATGTATATAGTAGGAATATTTAAATTCCAACTACAAGTAACTAGTAACTTTAAGTATAAATACTAGTGTACTATTACGATTAACTATCCGCCAGATCTAGCCGTGATCGTATAGTGGTTAGTACTTCGCGTTGTGGCCGCGACAACCCTGGTTCGAATCCAGGTCACGGCATCTGCTGTGCAAGTCGCTGTTGCGGCATTGGCGGTATTTTTTTTATTTCTTTGTACAAACTGAAAAAATACTTTCTTAATAAATTCCGTTTTTCAAATCAGCAACTTCATTATTTAACGTAACAGGAACAGACTAAGATGAGAAAGCAATGATACGTTAAGAATGAAACGTAATTCATCCTCGTTTGTATGTTAAAAATAAGTGGTTTGGTCAAGAAAAGGTCCGCCATGAAATACACAACAAGTAGACATTCTTCATTTTGACGTAATTCAGTACTTTGCACTATAGGGGTTATATAATAAGAATGTGATTAGAAATTATTGAAAAGTAAAATCTGAACACACAATTGACGAAATGTTACTGGAAAGCTTTAAACATGCAGTTTAACACATGAACGCAAATGAATTATAAACACAAAGTATTCTAAGATAACAGGGGATGCTTACTCCTCCCGGGTACCTGGTTCCACCTCTAGCTTGCTAGATGCTCAATTTGGTGCTCTATTGTGAATGTTGTTGAGATTATCGTCAGGATATTCTTTAAGTCATTGGAATAAAATTAACATATTGCTTTAGTGACACAGTCCCTTCGAAGTGCAAAATCCGTAAACTTGAAAAATGTTTAATATTCTTTTAATGTGTGTAGAAACAATTATCTACAAAACAGATCACGATGATTTCATGCGTTTGTAACTGTCAGAACCTACCTATAACCCAAAGTTCTTGAATAACTTTTTTTATAGAATTCGATAAAAACGGTTTTATGACAAACACATGCTGATAAAACAGTAAGTTATTCTAACTTCGGAATATTAGAAGTCACATAGTGTGTAGTTTACCTGAAATAGGATTTATGGGGTTAGTAAAATTTCATATGGGACAAGAACGAAACTCGAGTCCCATATGAAATTTACTAACCCCATATGTCCTATATATGTAAGTTAAAGAAGATCCTCACAATAGAGCACACAATTGAGCATCGACACATCCCGGGAGGAGTAAGCATCCCCTATTTGGCTAGCCGCACCCGCCGTCAATGTATATATCTTTCCAACTGTATCATTTTTGATAATTTTCATTTCTAAAAGAAAATGGGGTCTAAAGCAAAATTTCCTACTTTTTTTTATTCTTTCCTGGATTTAGATATTGTTTTCTCCATTCAAAAGATCGTACGTAAAAATGGTTTGTTCAAATTGAATAAACTGAAAATTGAAATCGTCTCAGGCTGATGTCCTTCTACGTCTTTCGGCACACATTTTCGACATAGTAACTTTCATACTTTTTTGGCATATTACATTGTTTAGACTTAGGATCACTGATGAGGGTTAAGTACCCGAAACGTGCATGTCTGGTCCACGTTGCTAATTTATCTGTTCTTAAATGATGCTATTCAATTTGAAGACGTTTACATTTATACCACTTGGTGAGTGTCACTGCTGGTGGACCAGGAGTCCCCGAGGGCACATGTAGCCAAGTTCGATCAATTTCGGTTGATCGTTTCTTCAACGCATTCTAAATTTCTGTTATCAAAATTTCTTGAAATTTCTAAAAAGTGGGTCCTGTAGCATCATATCCCACCAATCCTTCTACGTCTTTCGGTACACATTTTCGACATAGTAACATTCATACTTTTTTGGCATATTACTTTGTTTAGACTTAGGATCACTGATGAGGGTTAAGTACCCGAAACGTGCATGTCTGGTCCACGTTGCCAATTTATCTGTTCTTAAATGATGCTATTCAATTTGAAGACGTTTACATTTAGTATAAAGGACATTTAGCAAAGTAAAACGTAATCAAAATTTGAATTTTCACGTGGAATATCCGTTATGACGTGAAGAAAATAGGGGTCCATGACGTCATAGTAGCGTCCATCGATATGAATTTGAGCAGCAGGATATAAGATATACACGGCGTTCACGTGGTGTGGATTATCCAATGGTCTTCCAGGATTTTAGGTGTTGGTAATTTATTGTTTATTTTTCGGGGTTCCCAACGCACTGGTGTAAAGCAGATGCACGTACCATCGGGTACCTAGATCCCGTCATGGCGACAGGCGGTTCCGATTCGTATGTTTACACCCTTCAATATTAATAATACAGTTCATTTTGGATTTGTACAATCAACGTGAAGATAATGTTAAGATTAAAAAATTGTAATATGCATGTGGTCATAAAAATAGAGTTGGAACATTATATTTCAACCGAATGAAAAATGACGATGATGTAGGTACCGGAAATTCTTTGATGAAGGTACCACAAATCTTCGCTCAAATACTGGTACCTACTTCCTTGTCATTTTCATAATCTTGATATGCACTGTACATTTTACAATCAATTTTGAAATTACGTAATATCCAGCATTTATACATACACAATCTTCACGTTAAGTGTACTAATCCAGCATGCACTGTGTTTTTTCTTGATATTGGAGGGTGTAAACATACGAATCGGCATCGCCTGTCGCCATGACGGGATGTAGGTACCCGATGGTACGTGCGTCTGCTTTACACCAGTGCAACTGTTCCAATTGAAATTCTTACTTTCTAGACTTTGAGACAAAATGACTGATTGGTACTTCTTCGATGTAGTTGTCTGATATATTCTTGTTTTCTGAAATCGCGTTTTCTATGTCAAAGGCTGACGTTGAAATTCAGATCACCGAGGGCTCAGTTTGCCGGTTAGGACAGCTGTTGCGGCATGTTTCTTCAGATCTTATGTATTGTTACGTTACGAGTGTTAACATACGAAATGCAGTACTTTCCTTTTAATAGATGCATCACAGGAAATTACATTGGCTCTGCATATATATAACACAGAATGCTAATTAGTGATTTATACATATCAATGTTTCATTTTTTACGTCTAAGCGACTCGTTCAATGTTTTAGACATTGGATGATCAATGGACTGTAAGCTCAGTTGTACTTGTCGTTATTTAGAGTGCTCTATTTCGGCATTTAAGAATTAACTCCAAGTAAATATATAGTAAGAAAACTTAAGTGTTCGAATTTCCTAAATATACATCAGCCCCCAGGACAGCAGGTTCTAAAATTAAGAACACCAGACAAATTAATCTTCATCAACGATACTTCAATCTAAATTGATTAGAGAATCCGAGTGACCTTTTTATCTTAGATTTAAAAGTAATAAATGAAGACATCATTATGTAATCCCATGTATAATGAGTTAAGAGGGTAGTCTCATGGTAAGGGACGTCACTCATAATTAAGCTCTTGAACGTTTCTTGTAACTAGCGTTGGTATTTGCATGACAATAGGGAGATTCCTCTTTGCGATAAACGCGATTTTTTTCAACCGCTACTCTATCAATCGCTTCTAATTTTTCTAAGAAACAGTTTAATTTTCTCTGTTTCATTTCCTGAACCAAGCTAGATCGAAATGATACATTAGTTATAACAAAATAAGTTTCCAAGGTTTATAAAAATTTCCAATTCTTTATTCTTTTGATATTTTCAGTATCTACACGGATCCCTTGCCCTACGGCATGCTGCATTCCGTTAATGTCGAAAGAATCTCGATCTGATTATGGCAGTGATTACTTCGATTTCAAAAAAGGAGAGGTCCAGGAGGGATTCGGTCCTACACATCTCGACTCCATCTATTCTCGTGCATGAGGCAACCCCTTCTAATTTTTCTTTGAAATTACTTTTTGTTCGTTGTCTTCTCGTGTTAAATCGGGATATCAACTGAATCAAATGCATGAATTACGTCTGAATTCTGAACTGATACATTTTGAAATATATTATTACAATGATTCAAAACAAATCTTACTAGAGCAAAGAAAAATAAATCATTTTTTTTAAAAAGTGCATTATTTCTAAAATTAAAGCAAATCAAGGCAACAATACATGATGTGTTAATAATTTCCTGTTCCTATTCATTTTTTTCTTACAGTCGAATCAATTTTACAATTTTGTTTACGCATGTCAATTACCATGCTACCGACAAGACATACGTAACGTATAGGACGCGTTATATTAATAGTTTTCGTAATAAGATACTGCATACCTGTAAGTCGCGATGTGATTGGCTAAACGAAAGGTGAACAGAACACGATCCTTAACGGGCGTACTCCAGACCCTGACGACAAAGGAGAAGTAGGCCTTTCAACAAACGCTAGGTGTCGACTGAGAGTAACGACAACTCGTACTCAAAGTGTCAGAATCGGAACCTTTCGCGCTTCTTCATAAAAATGTAGCGCAAAAATCACTTCAAATCATGAATTTTCTTATTTATTTACCTCTTTTGGGTTGTTGGACAAAGTTGGTAGGATTGAGTATAATATTTTAATTTGTTTCATGTACTAAAGACAATAAAAGGACAGAGAAAGATAGCACAAAATTGCACATCAGATTTTTAGACCGAGTTACAAATGTTCATGTGGTAATATATTGGAAGGGAGATAACTCTTTAATAATATCTGTAAAATTCGAGACCCTTTAAACTATGAAACGAAGTAAAAAGTAACGAAATGAAACGAAAAACAAAATTACAAATTTTACCATCTAATCATTCGTTTACGATATAACAGTGGTAATGTTTTCGCTTGCACACCCTTTGTGCCTCGGGAACTGCGAGTCAAAGATCAGTAAGCCTTATCTACATTTCAGATCTGTAAAAGACTATCTAATAGCTGACAAGGTTTAATCTAGGCATAGATGTAACCGATTTCGTTAAACTCTGCTTATATAAAGGGGGAAGAGGGTTATAAGTATTCACTAAAAATTGTATCCCGAAATTCTCAGTTTAAAATAAACATCAAAAATAAAAAGCAGATATACCTGTTTGTGTTAAGATAAATATCATGAGTTAGAAACAAAAATACATGTAATGCATAACGAAGACAGCATCAAAAGTAGCGGGAAAATAAAGAGAATATATATATGAGAGAGAGAGAGAGAGAGAGAGAGAGAGAGAGAGAGAGAGAGAGAGAGAGAGAGCATGCCTATAATTATCCGTAACATTGAAAATACACACTTTTATAAAAAGAAAAGGTGACGGCAATGACCCCAACCTTACAAAAAGACGCAGAAATGATATTAATACAGATTTCAGCTTTACTGTTCATACAAGAGGAACTGATGTAATCATCCCTCGTCCACAATCTGTAAAACAAAGCATATCTGCATGATTCAGTTTCAATTGGAGGGCGTTGACCGCGCCGGCCGCCTATGCCCTGCTTGCAAAGGGTTTAAGGGAGGAGGGATGGACAAGAAGTTTTTAAAGAACACATGAAAAGTGAATAATGTTTGAAATTGTTTGTGTTATGGATATACATGTATTGAAATTATTTTGTAATTCAACCATTTGCTAATTAAAGAGGTAGGGTATACTCAGCCCGCGTTCTAAATGTTAAAATCTGTGAATATGATTAATATGTATAGGGGGGGGGGGGGGGGGGGGGCGCCTTCTCCCCCTCCCCTTTCAATCAAAAGTTATTGATTTGGATAAGGCCAACGGGAACTTTCGCGCATCCGATTCAGATTTTACAATACATTTCTGCATTCTGCTTTCTTTTCTTTAATGTTTTTAATTGGATTGATCTCTGTCATATCAATAGGGGTAAAGGGGGATTTGAAAAATAAAAACATTCACTGACTTTCGCTTTCGCTCGCCAGTTTTCAACCACTTAAATGTATATGATCATTTCATAACAATACGGCTTACCGATGTACCCCTTTTCCTTAAAGAGTAAAAGAGTAATAGAGGGAAGATAAAAAAAAATTCTGACATTTTTACCCCAGACGCAGCAAAAAAAAAAAAAAAAAAAAAAAAGAAACACACAAAAAAAAAAACTGCTCGCACGTATTCGCTTGCCTACATCACCCAATTTAGCATAAATATAATCCATTTGAAGGTCACATATAAAGGACTCCAGAGGGAGAAATGAGAAACATGTACGTCCTTTCCCTCTTTCTGAAATCCTGGATCCGCCACTGATCAATTTCTAAAAGTGTGAATACAGGGCTGTGCTCTACATTTTCTTTTTCTCAATATTTGATAAATTTATACATCGTTATATACATTTTTATGAGTTTTAATTGTATAAACTTATACTCAAAA